>CM076570.1:224291724-224513285 GCA_034641835.2 Pinus albicaulis
GGTCTTTGGCAACTCGAGGCTGTCTCTAGGAGTGACAACATAAGGTAGAGTGACTTTTCACCTACCCTCATGAATCTTCAACTTCCACATTAATTTTCACATTCCATATGGCTCTCTACTCTAAATATTAATTTACTTTCAATAAAATACAAATTACATCAAAAACAAAGTTACCAATCAAACGAGAACTATTATCTCAAAATAATAACTATCACCAAGAAACCCCAAAACACATGAAAAAATGGCGTGAAAACGAAAAGTGTTGATGCTCGAATAACGCTGGTTTTTTTTTTTTTTAGGGTAAATTTTCAAATTTTTTTAAAGATGGAAGTAAAATCCAATATTTTTTGTGCAAAAAACACCCTAAAAATGAAAAGTATTGATGCTAGAATAGCGTATTTTTTTCGAGGTAAATTGTCAACATATTTTACTAATGGCGTTAAAGAT
The DNA here is from genome assembly GCA_034641835.2 of Pinus albicaulis. Lineage (NCBI taxonomy): Eukaryota > Viridiplantae > Streptophyta > Pinopsida > Pinales > Pinaceae > Pinus > Pinus albicaulis. The sequence goes on from CM076570.1 coordinate 224,292,172, forward strand.
AAAATATCATGACTCTGAAAAACTTTAAAATTCCAACGATATGCATGACACTAAATATAAAATATCATGTCTCTGAAAAGTCTTAAAATTTCAATGATTTCAGGCATGGTATTAAAGATAAAATATCATGTCTCTGAAAAGCCTTAAAATTCCAAGGATGACATTAAAGATAAAATATCACCTCTATGAAAAGCCTTAAAATTCCAACAATTTTCAGCCATGGTGTTAATATTTTTTTTAAATTATTATCATTTAATTTATACTAATTTATTTTTATTTTAAGTTTATTGTATTAATAACAATTTATTAAATATAATGTCTTGTTTATATAATGTATTGAAGTCACTAGATAGGAAACACTTCAATTATGATGAATGAACAAAATTAAAAAACAAATGAATTATGTGTGATTTTAGAGTTTTTGATACTCTCCATTAAAACATTTGTTTTTTTGGAAATTTGTGTAAATATTTTATTTTTAAATAATTTTAAGATTTTGAATTTTGAAATTTTTTTTTCTTTTAAAACGATATATATATATATAGTTAATAAACATATTGAAGATTACGCCGGATGCGGTTGCCTCCAGTTCATCATGATGGGACTCTCGTCCCTCGTCGCCTCCCAAGGCAGACCCTATGGGCAGGCCATCTGGCCTCCCACACTCACACTTACTGTGGCATTCAATTCGCCACCCTACACCATATTAAATGCAGTCTCTGGAACCGTCTTCGCAGCGCGCTCTTCATCTGTTTCACCTCGGCTCTTGGCATGGATAGGAATCATTTGCATGGCGCTTGCCCTGTCTGCTCTGCTACTGTGTTTCACCGTGCTTCTTGCCCGTCTGCCTGCTCGGAGCTTAGTGCTCAAACGCAGACAGGCCGAAGGTGTGAACTGTTATGTGGTTTGGAAACCATTCCGAAATTCCATTATTCACACAGTCAATTCTGTTTTTCAAATTCGTTGTATTGCTCCTCTGGTCCTATGCAATCTCTACCTTTTTTCCCGATCCATCTACCTCCCCCCTCCGCCATGCCTCGTTTGCGCCAGCACATGCGTTTTCGAAGAGGCTCCAGTCGGGGCAGAGTTCATCGGCCTTCGTCGTCCCTCGCCTCTGATTCTTCATCGGACTATTCTTCGGAATCTAGAGGTCGCAGAGGCAGACCTCGTGGCCCTCCCTCTGCTCCTCCCCCTGAGCGTCCCCCATCACCTTTCTTCTTCCCTCCAGTGCCTCCAGTCCCCCCTTCTGCAGCTCCCTCCGCTCCTCACCCGCATTCCACTTCTTCCCTCCGCTAGTCTTCCCAATGTGCAGAGTTTACCTTCGACTGCACTTTTGAAAGACCGGTTCTCAAAGCTTTTGTAACGGTTACGGTTTGTGAAGAATCTTCTAGTTTGGTGCTTCATCCGTCTACTACTCTTGGTCCCTCCGTCACTTTCCAGGGACCCTCTGTCCCCACCCCCGTTCCTGCAGATTTTTCCAAGGATTCCTTGGCCCAGTTAAATCTTGTCCTCAGCGTTTCTATGCAGGTTCAGAACGTGGAACGCGCGGACAAATATACGGTGCTACCCTCGGCTAATGATGAGGGGAGCAGAGACGAATGGGGTTGCAGAATCATTGAAGAACTGCCCTCCTCCATTGATGCTCAGTAGTCAGAAGATACCCCAGAGGTTTTTGTTTTCCAGGTTCAAGGTCTTCATGCTCCTTCTGGTTTTCTTGTTTTTTAATCCTCTGCCTGCAGAGTGGCATGTTATAATTTTGGTATTTTTGACAAACAGTTTGGATGTAACGCTGGTTTCCCTTATGAGGGCGGCGAATCTTAATCTTATGGGACTGGTTTCCCCACGTTGGGCAGTCCAAACTATGAATTTTCATGGCTGTCAAGCCCTGTGCTCAGGCTTCCTCAGCTGGGACAGAGGCAGTTCTGTATTATTATGTTAATTATTAATAGAATTAGTGTTAGAAAAAAAAAAAAAACATATTGAAGATTACACACAAAAAAATGTCGTTTCCAAAATCATATCGAGCATAAAGGAAGTACATCATCAACAAAAAATTGTTCTACTAGACTTATTACTTCTACATACTTTTTATTTTGACATATATACCCAATCAAATAAATTGAGAATATGATAACATTGAAAAAGTAAAAACAAGACACAATTTTTTTTTTAAATAATAACAAGTATATAAAAATATGTATTAAAACATACAAAATAAATAAAACATCACTCTAAAAAAATACAATATAAAAATATATATAAAAAGACAAAAAAAATGTAAAAAAAAAACAAAACAAAACAAAATTAACTTAAAAAAAAAATAAAAAAATTAGGGAAAATATTTCAAAAAAATATATATTTTAAGAACAAAATATAAAATTTTGACAAGAAAAAGAAACAAAAAAAAATTGTTGAGGCACAATACTTGCTAAGGTTTTGCAAATGGGGTAGCAAGATAAGTGGGCTTGATTGCGGGGAAAACTCCACAGTTAAGCTCATTTGAGCTAGAGGTGATCTGGGATGGGTGACCTCCCGGGAAGTCCTGGTTACTAGGTGCAAGCCCCGAAAGTGATGATTGACGCTATGTGATTCATTTCACTAGTTTCAATCCCACTTCTTCACCCCTTTGAGCATCACCTAATGCAATGGGTGCTAAATGGACTATTCAAAAATCATGAGAAATTAGTCAGTTATGACTACCTCTCATGGAAATTATCATAGATGAATTACTTACTTAACGCAGTTGAATCCCAAAAAAATGATCTAATATAATGCACTGCGAAAACCCCTCAATACTTAAATACAAAGAGTGAAGGGAGCTCTACTTGAATGGTTCATGAGGCACAATACTTGCTAAGGTTTTGCAAATGGGGTAGAAAGCTAAGTGGGCTTGATTATGGGGAAAAATCCACAGTTAAGCACATTTGAGCCAGAGGCGATCTGGGATGGGTGACCTCCCAGGAAGTCTTGGTTACCGAGTGCAAGTCCCAGAAGTGATGATTGACGCTATGAGATTCATTTCACTAGTTTCAATTCCACTTCTTCACTCCTATGAGCATTGCTTGATGCAATGAGTGCTAAGTGGACTATTCAAAAATCATGAAAAAATAGTTAGTTATCACTACCTCTCATGGAAATGGTCACAGATGAATGACTCACTTAACGCAGTTGAATCCCAAAAAAATGATAATATATAATGCATTGCGAAAACCCCTCAATACTTAATACGAAGAGTGAAGGGAGCTCTACTTGAATGGTTCATAAGACACAATAAATGCTAAGGTTTTGCAAATGGGGTAGCAAGCTAAGTGGACTTGATTGTCGGGAAAAATCCACAGTTAAGCACGTTTGAGCCAGAGGCGTTCTGGGATGGGTGACCTCTTGGGAAGTCCTAGTTACTCGGTGCAAGGCCCAGAAGTGATGATTGATGCTATGTGATTCATTTCACTAATTTCAATCCCACTTCTTCACCTCTATGAGCATCACCAGATGCAATGATTGTTAAGTGGACTATTCAAAGATCATCATAAATTAGTCAGTTATGACTACCTCTCATGGAAATGGTCATAGATGAATGACTTAGTTAACGCAATTGAATCCCAAAAAAATGATGAAATGTAATGCAATGCGAAAACCCCTAAATACTTAAATATTGATGAGATCGATTTAAAGAATAAAAACAAAACAAAAAAACAAAACAAAACAAAACATTAAGAAAAAATAAAATAAAAACACAATTAAAAAAATAAAATAAAATAAAAACTTTAAAAGAAATAATTAAAAAAAATATTTAAAAATTAAACTTAAAAAAAAAAATTAAAGAAATTAAAAAACATGAAAAAACAAATAAAAAATTATTAAAAATAATAAAAATAATAATTAAAAAAAATAAACACTTAAAAAAAAAACCCATTTTAAAGAAAAAAATGTTTAAAAAAAATTAAAAATTAAAAATAACAATAACAATAATAATAATTATTATTATTAAAAAAAAACACTATAAAAAAATTTGAAACTCGAGGCCTCGGTGAGCAGGGAGCTAAAAACGACATGTTAAGTAAAAGCTTTTTATGAAAAAAAGGAATAAAAAAGTTGAAAAATAACAAATTTCATGAAATTTCTATGAATTTTGTATTCAAAGATGATGACCTTTTAAGTTTTTTTTCCAAAAGAATTGATTCAAATAAGATTTAAAGTAAAAATAAGTGAAAAAAATGTTAAAAAATAAATATAACATACAATTTTAAAAACCAATAAATCTAAATTTAAAAATATATATATATATATTCTTTAAAGAAAAAAAAAAAATTTAAACATTTTTTTGTAATTAACCCAAAAAAAAAACTTAAATTTTTTTTTTAAAACTATTAAATATAATAATATAATAATAATAATTTTTAAAAAACATTAAAAATAGATAATTTAAAATAATAATTAAAAAAACATTTAAAGAAAACATTAAAAAAACCATTTAAAAATTTAAAAAAATTATAAATTAAAAAAATCGGGGCGGTCTTGGTGCCTCAGTGGTCAAGTTGGTTCCATGCAGCTCCCTGCCTAAACAAGCCCTCGGCCCTGCAAACCCCTAGGAGGGCAATTCGATTCCACGCAGGTACCCACCTGCCCAAGCCCAAGGCCCAAGGCCTCTTTTGCGGGAAAGTCGATTTCATGCAGCTACCCGCCCGCCCAAGGCCCCGTGGGTGGATAAGTCGATTCTCGCCTACGCCACAGGCCCACCCCAATTTCTATGTGTGTGTGTGTGTGTGCATGTATTTTTTTAAATGTTTTTTTGTTTTATTTATTTCATAAATGTTTTTATTTATTTTTTTAAATTATTTTTTGATGTTGTTGAGAACTTCTGGAAACCTGTGTATTTTCTATTAACCCCTCTTCCTCTAATTATGTTCCTTCTTCTAATCTTCATTTAACTTCTCATTTTAAATATAGCCCTAACTTTGTTAATTCTTCTAATCATAATTATGATATTATTTCTATCATTAATAACAATGATAATTCTAATTCTATTTCCACCCCTCCTAATTCTATCAGCCCCTATAATCCTAACAATTTTAATTCATTCTCCTCCCCTCCACCCCTTAATTATTTCCATCCCCCTCCCCCTGCTTCCTCCTTTAATGCCAAAGTGGTTAACCTCTCCTCGGTTGAGCTTGATGTCCCCTCATTAAGTCTTCTTGAATTTTTTTTTAACTCTGCCCTTGTTTCTCATGCCATTCCCTATGAGGATATTATTTGCTCCATTGAATCCATCTCCCACAACCTTCCCTTATATTCAGTAGAATAGCTTCGCCAAGAATGTGGAAGCATTCTTTAAAAGTCCAATATCCCTAAGCCTAACATCTATAAGAAATAATTTCTTGCCCTTTGTCAGCTCAATTCCAATCCCAATATTCTCGTTCTTAAAGCCGATAAAGGAAATTCCTCTATTATTACGAATTCGTCGGATTACCATCATAAGATGATTGATCTTATTTCCTCATATTCTTACCATCCCTTAACTAAAAACCCCTCCAATATATTACCAGCAAGGTCACCAAAGCCATTAAAGCCTCTTCCCTTGACCCTACCATCCAAAAGCTCCTTATCCCCCTTATACCCATTACCCCTAGGACCACTGTCAGCCGAAAATTTACAAGTTGGATATCCCCCTTAGACCTATCGCCAGTGCTATAGGAGGTCCCACCCATGCCCTCTCCAAATTCCTTGCCAAGAAACTGCGTCCCCATTGTATCCATTCTTCCTCCTTCATCAAAGACTCCATTGATTTCATCCAACACATCAAGACCCTTAAGCTTGATGAGAATGACATCATGGTTAGCTTTGATGTCATCTCATTATTTACCAAAATTCTTATAGATTCTGAAACTCTTCACCTTATCAAAATTTGTCTAACCACCACCTTTTTCACCTTTGACAGGGTTTGTTACAAGAAAAATAAGGGCACAGCCATGGGCTCTTCCCTCTCCCTTGTTGTTGCTAACATTTTTATGGAGCACTTTGAAACCAAGGCCCTTGACACCTTCCACCTCAAGCCTAAATGTTGGAACTATTTCGTAGATGACACCTTTGTCATATGGTCCCATGGTATACTTGTGCTCAAGAAATTTCTTTCACATCTCAATAACATCTCCCCCCACATCCAGTTCAATATGGAGTTGGAAGAGAACCAATCCCTTTCCTTTCTGGATGTCCTTCTCTATTTCCTCTCTGATGGTTCCCTAACCCACCAAGTCTAGCGAAAGAAAGCTCATATAGATAGCTACCTTCATTCTAACTTCCACCACCATCCTACTCAAAAATATGTCATTCTCAAAACCCTTGTTTCCCAAGCCATTGAAATTTCCTCCTCCCAATCCTTTCCCAAGGAAAAATCACATCTCTCTAGAGCTCTTAAGTCTAATAGTTACTCCTCTTCCCATATCAATAATTCCTTGCACTCTAGATTACATCCCAACCCTAAAAACCTTCCTAACACCCCTCCCTTAGCCAAGGTAACCCTTCCTTACATACAACAGGTTACTGATCATTTATCCATGATCCTCTCTAAAAAAAACTTTAAAACCTTCTTTAAGCCCCAACCTCAGACAACTCTTCAGATCGGCCAAGGATAAAAATGACCCTATGTTCGGTCCCAGAGTCTATGAGATCCCATGCTCATGTGGAAATTCTTACATAGGACAAACCAGAAAATCCTTTAAAAATCAGTTGAAAGAACACATTAATGACACCATCCACAACCACATTGCAATATCTTCCATTGTTGAGCACTCTCATTCTACAAAACACCTTATTTGTTTTGTCAAAACTAAAATCTTAGGATATCCCCCATACAATTCCAACTGGGTCATTGGGGAAGCCCTTGAAATTGAAAAACATCCTAATTTTTTAACAGAGATGATGGATATCAATTAAGTCAATCCTAGAAACCCACCAACCTCTTTATATAATATAAACGCCTTTCCTCTAATTCAAATTCTAGCATTTCCTAAACACTTCTTCATTTACTTTCTCCTTGGCTCTAACACCACCCCCCTCCCCCCTTGCCCCACTTTAAATTATTTCTTTGATTTAATTTCTCTTCTCATGGTCAATTCCTCCTCAATATTTAATTAATTTAATCAATTTAATTCAAAATTCTCCTCTCAATTTCCATCATTGTCATTTTAGATGTATCATTTATTTACCATTTCATTTCCTCACAAAGTCTATAATGACTCCAATTCATAGATTTAATATTTTATTATAATCCTTTGAATTGAATTTTGTAGTCCTATCATATTATTATAATAATTATAAATCCAACATAATAATAGTTATAAATATGATTGTTTAATCCCCACCTATTTTGAAATTTGACCAATTCAATTTAATTCTTCTAAAAAAATATTTCTAATCTTCATATTTTTATTATTTTCATAAATCTAGCAATCCATGGTTAACTCCTATAATAATCATATTAAGTAATTTAATTATTATTTTTTATTCTTAAATTTTAATTTAAATAAATCAATCATTTCATTGACTTAGTCTATTTATTATCGTTCCCATAATTTTCCATCTCTCTAACTGCTATTTTTGTTGATTAAATAATTTAATTTTTATTTTTATTTTAAATTTAAATAAATCAATTATCGCTTTGACTTAGTCAATTTATCAACGTTCCCCTAATTTTCCTTCTCTCTAACGACTAATTTTTCTCCTTATCGATATGTTCTGGTCCAGCACTCTTCCTATCATCTATTAAGCTTATTTCCCATCAAGATGAAACGTCAGGATGTTCGATAAAAATACAAAAGCATCCTTAAGTTCTCAACAACATTGTGTTCCTCACTATGGAAACATACATGCCTTAATGTTTTTTTTAATTATTATTATTTCTGTTTTTTTATTTTTATGTTTTTTTTAATTATTATTTTTTATTTTTTTAATAGATTTCAATTTGTTTTCTTTTTAATATGTATTTTATTTATTTAATATTTTTTAATGTTTTTTTAATTGTTATTTTTAAAAGTTTTTTTAATGTTTTTTATTTCTTTAATTTTTTTAAAGTTTATTTTAATTGTTTTGATGTTTTTTTCTTTTAGTTTTTTTTTTTTTTATTTTTTTTTTAATTTAATTGTATTTTTTTATTTTTTTTACTTTTATGTTTCTAATTTTTATTTTTAAGGATTTTATATTTTTTATAATTTTTATTTATTGGTTCTTTTAAAATGTGTTATATTGTTTTTGCATTTCTTTTTGTTATTTTTAGTTTAAATATTTTTTTTTGTAAGTTTGGTAGTATCTTTCCTTTTTCTCTTTCTTCATTTTTTTTTCACTCCATCTTCATCAACATGTCCAGATACATCATCCCGATCGGGGAAGGGAATTGAACCTATGATGAGTGCTATAATAGCTTGCCTCATCACTGTTTAACCAAGACCCCACGAACTATTTTTAGTTTAAATATTATTTGAATCATATTTTTGGAAAAAAATACTTAGAATGTCATCATTTTTTAATATAAAATTCATAAAAATTGTTTTTTTTTTTTTAACTTTTTATTCAGTTTTTTCATTGAAAAAATTATTTCACATGTCGTTTTTAGTGAAAATGTCCTGAAATACATATTTTTTTTATTATATATATATGCAAAATGTGCATTTTTGTCGAATGTTTAAAATTGTTATTTTTTAGTGGAAATTATTTTATGTGTATTGAAGTATTAATTAACAATATATAAATATATAAAAACTCATAACATCAAAATATTAATGTTATTATTGTTTTCAAACTTTGCAAAACAAATAAAATTTTCCTTATAAAAAACATTGAAAAGAAAAACACAAAAAACACATGTTTGGAAAAACCTTAAAAAATAAACATCTTAGGATGAAAAACAAGAATATGAATAAGACAACTTGAAAAATAATCAACGTTTAAAATAGAAATATTCACTTAATACATTAGAAAATTTAAAGTGTCAAAAATAAGCCCTCTAACAAAAGAGGGTTGATGTTGCATCAACACTTTTTCAAAATCAACACGAAAATCACTAACATTTAAAAAAATATTCATACTTTATACATAAAGTGCCAAAAATATGCTCCAAAGAAAAAAATGTGTATTTTGAATAACCACTTTTCAAAATCGGGTGATTTTTTTGCTACCTTAAAAAAATGGGTAATGGGTAATTTTCTCGTTTGATCGGTAACTATGTTCAAAATTAAAGAAATAAAACATCCTCATTCAACAAGTTTGGTGATGGAAAGATCTGGAGCCTCTATATATAGATCCCTGACCAAATATGCTTTCCAAACTTTGTATTCACCTGTGATCATCAAGATCTTCTGTTGTAGTTCATCTCCATGCCTCGTGAGGAATTCTAATGAATTTGGCACCAAGATTGGATTTTTATCTTGCACTTGTTTCAATATAATTGTGGGATTTTTGTGCAACATCATGGTCTCAATCACATATTGCGCTATCGAATTTTTTTCCCTCCAAATTGTCTCTTGTAGCATCTTGCTTAATAAGATCCAAAACTCATTGAGTCTCTTGCTTGACTTCTTATTTTGATCTTGTTTCACCTAAGGCACCAATGGAAGGTATTTTGTGTACCTTGACAAGACATTATAACCCATTATACAAGGTCTTATAAGAAGCCATTACATTTTCTAAGTCCTTGCTCAACTTCTCATGAAATTGCATCTTGATCCTCACATCAACTTTATCCATCTCAATTGTTATCTAATTTTTCCTTAGCAGTTCTTCTGGATCATTAGGATACTTCATGCTCCATTCATACATGATATTAACTATCAAGGATGTAAGTTTGAATAATATTCCTCTTTATTTTAATTCACCTAACATGTTTGGAAATGGAGCCATAACATGTTGTAGGGTCAACATCTCATTATAAAATAGGTCCATAACTTCTTCTAGCACCTTAACTTCTTCATGGATGGTTGGCTGCAAGTCCTCACCTTAGGAGTGTGAGATAAACAAAGTTTGGTTCTCATTGTGTAGTTATATATTCTTCTTCTCAGAAGCATCCAATTTTTCTTTGAAATATTTAACTTCTTTTGACAATCAATCAATATTTCTTTCTGTGGTAGTTGCAAAAGTGGTCCGAGTATAAGCTATCACTCTAGGGTTCATTGTAATGTCCATTAATATCTCCCTTTATTTAATGACTGATAAGGTTTTCCCTAGATTTTTGGCCAAGCATATGTGCATTTCCTTTATGATCTTACACCATACCTAGTCAAAAGTAAGCCTCGAGAGATCCAATATCTCCTCATCCTCTTTCGTTGGGATGCTTAATTCTAGAGATGGGAAATGTCCGCCAGAGATAAGGGTAGGTAGTGGGACATTCAAGGTGGAAAAATCCAACTACTTTTATGAACCCTTTGACTAGATATATGTTGAAATTTGAAACAAGACATAGTGAAAATGGCACCTAAAAATGGTACCATAGGACGCTTCTGATTTAATTTTCCCTTAATTCAATTGGAAGAAAAATTGTAATTTCATCTCATGAAAACTTGTATTAGTTAAATGAGTCAGGAAGACTTAGTTAGATTAGAAAATTTGAGTTAGAGGTAAAACAGGAGGCATGTAAAGTTCTCTCATGATTTTAGGGGTCCAATTACAGTTATTTGTGAGTTGTAATTAGTTAACTCAATTAATTGAGTTAAAATCAGTTTAACTAGTTCTAATTGAGAGATGAGCTAATGAGAGGTCCAGTGAATTAAATCATATTCCTAATAAGAATTAAATCTGATTTAATTCACAAGTAGTGATCAATCACTTAACTGATAATTATCTATAAATAATTTTTGCATGTCTATCTTAAAGAAGGCCTGGTTGAGATTGAGCTTAAATGGAAGATAACTATTAGTCGTATAATTAGAATATTGTACAAGTCATGCATGAGGTCATCAAGAAGCCTTAGATGAATTGTGTAATCATTATTTGGTATTTTACTAATTAAAATGGGCTCAATTGGCCCAAGAATGTGTAAGGAAGGAAGGCCAGGCCTAGGGAAGAAAAAGGTTAAATATTGGACCAAAATTACTTAGATTGCAAGCCATATCCGATCAGGATCAGAGTGAGGCAGTCAGCAGAGTGCAGAGGTTTCTCACGAATGGAAATAACATTGTATTGTTTCATGATCTTGACTTTACGCAATATACAGATAGTGGGGTTTGTAGTTGTTTCTTTCCCCAAATACATCTTGTGTTGTGTGATTGATAAATTATTTCTCTTACTTGTTATGTAATTTTGTGATCGTATTTGGTTTCCAAAAATTGTAGGAAGGATCCCGTATTTTTTTAGTAAATTACAAGATAAGATTGAACCCCATTAGTATATCTTCTACATGGTATAAAAGCACTGAGAATCACAATAGAATAGAATAAAATATTTTGTTTTTGAATAGGTTTGAATTTGCACATTTATTCTTCAGGGCCCAACAACAGAGCAAGATGTCTTTCAATGGCTTGAGACTCGAATATGATCTTGAGGGAAATTCGAATTACATAGCATGGAAGGATAGGATGGAGGCAGTGCTAGAGGACAACGGACTGAAATAATTCATAGATAGTGATATTCTCGAGCCCACAGCAGCATATGCTCAACTTCTTGATGCATGGAAGAAGAAGGTAGCAAAGGCAAGAAGGATCTTATTAGAAGGAGTTCAAGATCATATTGGCTCGAGTCTCCATGGTGTTAGTCCCATGAATTTTCATGTTTAATTCACATTTTCACCTTATGCTTGCTCATGTTTTTCAATGTTATTACTATCATTTTGCAAAATTATTGGGCTAGTACCTTAAACTTGGAGCTTGATCACGTAATTATTCATTATCTAACCTATTTCATTTATTTCGATAAAATTTAAATCAAAATATTATTTATGATGGTGCTTGTGTTGTTTTAGGAAATCATATTAAATCACGATAAAAGATATGCATGCATCAACAATTAGATGCACCAAGTTCTGGTCCTACACTAGTTCCTGCACCGATTTAAGGCTTTGACATATCGACACGATTTCGGTGAAAACCAAAGATGGTTATTGTCCAAAATGATGTTCTAACACATTCCCATGATTTTGATTGCACCCAATTCGCATGTGTGGGTCTCTAGAAGCAAATCAACAAATTTTCTCAAAATTCACACAGTTTTCAAACTACCAAGTTTGACCTCGATTTACGTGCAGCTGGACGAGAATCTCACAAATTAGAGAAAAAAAAATTTCCAATATAAAAAATTATCTAGAACCCGAACCATTTCCCAAAATTCGCATTATTCTAAAAGTTACACACAGGTCTTTGAAGTATTTTTATAAAAAAATATTGTTTTTCCATAATTCTAAGATCTTGCCCAAACTTGCCAAAAAATTGAAATTCGTATCAGATCTACATTTTATTGATGGTAAAATGGTTATAAGGGTCTCCTATTGATGGAATATTTGGGATTCTATTCATCATCTTGTTTTGTAATGGATTCGCTGGCCTAAAGCCAAATTTGTACCATGAAATGTATAAAAAGAGAACTATGGCTCCAAGCCTAGGGGAGGAAGCCATTTATTTGTACCTTGATGTTGCTGAGTTGAGTGTTGGGGGTTCTATCCCCTTCCCTCAAATAAATTGGAGGCTGGAATACTGTAGATGTTGTAAAAGACTGAGATTTTAATGTAATTCCACGTTCAAGCATCTCTTATATCTATTTTCTATATTTTTAATTTCGCTAACATAAGTTAAGAGTTTTCCTTAAAGGGAAACAAGATGGTTGGATAGGGCCCAACAAACCCAGCTTGTTCTCCCCATCTTATCATGGTGTGCTTAGATACAATAATTATTGTTTAAGCAAAGTGATTTCTTTATGCTTGAGCTTGAAAGTTTGGTGAAACTCTTGTGAATGCATTTTCTTTACACATGATCTCAGATCTGAGGAGTCTTTATGTGCATTAATTGGGTTCTTCATTTCAGTTCTAGTATTTTTATTCTTTCCCGAAGCATCGAAATATGTCTTCTCTTTTCTAAGAGGGTTTCTTGAATAAGTTCTAGAAGTTAGTCAGGGTTGCATTTTTTTACGATTTATGTTTTGTTTCAAATCTTATTTCATTTTATGGTGTAGCATACCCTAGTTGAAATACAAGTTGTAACTATGTGATAGTTTCTTTGTGTATAAACCTAAGTTGTAACAATATCCTTTGAATGAATGTGAAGAAAAAATTATTAAGTACAAGAGTTTTTAATGGTATTTTCTGAAATTAAAGACTTCATGTGATTAGATTAAATTCATTCCTATGTAGAGTATATATATCACATTATGAAAGAGATTCAAAAAGGGTTTGAGTTTGATCTTTTAAATAGCAATCTATTATTACATAGAAAGAGTTTGTCATTTATGCAATTGTGAGAATTTCCTTGAACCTTTTTACTGGAAATTTTCATTTGATTTGGGATTCTTTCCATTATTGTTCAAGTTGAATCTTTCCTTCCTGCTTTTGTGAATTTCATGTTTACTTTTTATAGCACATCAATTCACGAATGAAGGATTGTCAAATGTGAATCTATCCTAGTACAAGAACATAGTGTTCTAAGTACAGGAAAAAAGTGTTCTAGTATAGGAACAGAACATTCTAGTACAGGAACAAAGTGTTCCAGTGCAGGAACAGAGTGTTCTAGTACAGGAACAGAGTTTTTCCAGTACAGGAACAGAGTCAATCTAGTACAGGAAAATAGTTATTATAATAAAAAAATGAATTTGCTATGTTTTCCTAGTACAGGGACTGAATCATTCCTGTATAGGAACAGGGTCATTCTGGTACAGGAACAAAAATTTCAGAACACAAAAATGAACTTACTCTGTATTCCTAATATAAGAACTAAAGTATAGGAATAGATCTATTTTTCGAATCTTTTGAGTTTTGCAATTGATTTATTGAGTAGCATGAATTTTGACTTTGTTTATTCCTTTTAAGAGTCATCTTTCCAGAAAATTATTTGATTGTTATTTCCTACGTAAGAGTCCAGTTTCTAGTGTGGTGTGTGGTTGTGTTAACTAGTGGTGTGAGAAATTTCTACACAAGTTAGGGTTTTATTTTGCAGGTTGCTAGAGTCCTTCTCTGGCATTTCCAATGTTGCACCTTGAATTTCATGAACTCCCAGGTTGAAAATTAAATTTTCGTCAATTACTTGAACATATAATACACCCAAAAATTTTGTGTCGTTGTTGGGGAGGCGCTTAGGGGATAGACCTTGGCGGCCTGTTGCATTTGTTTTTCTCTTTACCTAATTTCTCTTGCAAGTTTTTGTTCTTTGAATTTGTTTATTTCCTACACATTTCTTTTAAAGGATTTCATTTTTAAGGTGTTTTAAGAACCAACACCCCCCCCCCCCCCCACCTCACCCCCCTATATCTATACATTACCCATGTGATGACAAAATATAATAGTTGGATTGTTGAGAACAAGAAAATGGTATTTTTAGGAATCATTCAATGAGGTGATGTTTCCGAAGAGATATACAGATCATCTAATGAAGAACTCACAAGTGTAGAATTTAATATTTTGCTTGAACATAAAAATAATATTATTAAATCTTCAATTTCAACATTGGATGATTTGCAGGAAGAACGAAAAAAGGATGAAGAACCATTGTTGATCTTTTGTGCCAATTGTATGAAGAACCACTTCCTTGGAAGGTGTCCACTTAGTAGCCTAAAATTTTGCAGAATTTGTGAAGAGGATCATGCAACAAAACATTACCCATCACTGCTAATACTATGAAAGGAACTTAGGAAATCAAGTAAGGAATCAAATCAAATTCTAGGTATAACTCAAAACCCATCATAATTTAATACTTATATTAATGCTTATTCTCCTGAGCAAGTTCCTCATCATGTTCATAATCCTGTAGTTTCATGGAAAAATTTTAAACCTCCTCCAATTGAACATCCTACTTCATGGCCATAGTGGCCCTCTCCTTAGCCCTCTTCTTCAATTCAAGTATCCCCATGGCCTCAAGAATGGTTCAGAACCTCTTCCTTAGGGCATCCTTTCTTGAAAAATCAACAAAAACAACCACAATTTCCACGTAATACACTACCAAGTCATCCTCCTTCATGGTCTTAGTTACCTTCACAACCTTTCTTTAACCCTAACCCTAATCCATTCCCTAATCCATACCATAGCCCATACTCCAACCCAAAATCTAGACCTAACCCCAGTCCATACCTTAATGCAAACCCTAGATCTAACCCTAATCCAAACCCTAGACCTAACCCTAGTCTAAATCCTAAACCAAATCCAAAGCATATTCCAAGCCTTAACCCAAACCATATCCCCCCTAATCCAAAATAGCAGGTTTCACAACAATTTGAAACACCTATTCTTCTTGTTGATTCCCCTATTGAATGAAATGTTACATCTTCCATATTGGGGAAGGGAGTGAATTTGGACACTCCCCCCATTACCACATAACCTTTACCTCGGGAAGAAGCCTTGATTAAAATGCCACTAGAGGAGCAATATATAATTTTAACCTATTCTAAAATTTTCATTGAAGCTCAAAACCCTAGAATTTCCCTTAACCATTCTTGTCAATCTGAAAAGAAAATATTTGATCCTAAACTTGAGGGATTTAATTTTGTCTTTAACCAAATTCCTTGTGCCTTCAAGAGAGTGATTATAAAATTATGGAATACTTGCATAAGTTGGAGAATCATAAATATTTCGGTCCCATTGAATCATAGTTTCAAACAATCGTCAACACACCTCGCTCCTTCATCATTCGACAACTATTGGTACCATATCAATTAAATAAATTGGTTTCTCATACTCTAGTATGTCTTGAAGTTTATTCTTTAAAACTAAGTGTGATTATATTTGGCATTATGTTGCGCACATGGATACATTGGAAGTACTCCTACACTTGAAGGAGATCTTCCTCTCTCTAGATTAGAGTAGGGTAGTATAAGAGCATTGAATAAAAATTTCATTTGAAATAAAATTGTTACAAAAACACTCTTGAAACTACAATTCCTAAGTCACAACTATTGAATTTTTTTCATTTACCACTCTTGTGGTAAGAATTTTCAGAAGAAATTTATTCTTAATGTCTCATATTTCATAAAGTGACTTTGATTATTGGCCGAGATTATTCATTGGGGATTGTTATTGTTATACTTTCCATTCATAATATTAACAGGTTGTCATCCAAGAAACCTTTTCAAGTTTCTCTTCAAAGTTATTAATGAAAAGCCTCCTACGGTGGACCACTCCTATAAAACCCTAACGAGTTCTCATAAGAACCCTAGCATGACCAACTCGAGGAATATTTTAGTCATTATCTGGGATGTTTTATTTAAAATGAGTATTTAGGGTGGAAGGACCAACCCATAAAGATTAGAAATTAAAAACTTTTCACGCCATCTCATTCTCTTAAGGAGCAGATTTTCCTCCCCACCTATTAAGTAACCTATTTGAGGTTCATCATAATCAAATTTGTTTTAACATAATTAGATTAATTGAGGGATAGGAGGTCTCATTACGAGTCAGCCTACTATGATCATGGGTCCTAACGAGAATGAAATTACCACTACTGGTCACCAAGCCAAGGTAATGGATTTCAGTTGAAAAGGAGGAATATAGGAGGTCTATTTACGAATCAGTTTATTCATTTGTGTTGAGGCTCTTGTGAATGGCATTGTCATTCGCTGGTTACCAAGCCAGGACAACGGCCTTTAGTTAATTCCAAAATCAAAGTAAATGTTTTTAAATGGATCTGAATATATATCTAATAGGTGGGAAATAGATATTTTATTGGGTTAAAATGCATCCATGTCGAGGCTACAGACGCCTGCTGGTAGCAGGACCATGCCTGTGGTATTAAATTTAATTTCACTATGATTTACTTGGTTATTTTTATCTTTCCATAAACTCATTATCATATATTTCTTAGAATGGCTTTAAGATCCTTTCAGTAATATGCTTTGGAATTATATATTTCATAAATATGAAGGTTTTCATGGATGTGGGACCCTTAGTGCAGGTGATTCACTTTGCCTGAAAAAAGAATAAAATCAACTATATGCTTGGATAACTGTAATATGGGAAGGTATCATTTTGTCACATTTATTTTTCGTATTTCCATCCATTTGAATTCATTTTCTTTCAAATAAATTCAATTCTATTTTATAATGAGGCTATTGAAAGTGAAGGCCTACTGATCTGGACTAATCTTGAGATGCTTTGTGGAAATTTTTATGGTTGGCTATTTTATGATGACACTATCACTGCATTCACAACATTGTTAGCATTCCTATAGCAATCTTGACATTAGTTAGAAAATAATGAAGATCGATCTTGACATCACTGAATATATGGTCATAGGTATTTCTTATATTATTTATGAAAAGGGAGTCAACATCATATGTCACTTACCTACATTATCATACTCACATATCCCTATAGTTTAAGTCAATGCAGCATGACTCTAATAGAGAAACCCTAGCCCTACAGTCTTAATTAACTTTGGTCTATGTCAAACGTTTTGCTTGCATAAGGACATGCAAGATGATTGGCATGGGGGAATGTTGGGCCCAAAAATTTTCATGTTTAATTCACATTCTCACCTTATGCATACTCATGGATTTCATTGTTAGTACTATCATTTTGCACAATTGTTGGGCTAGTATCGTAAACTTGGAGCTTGATCAAGTAATTATTCATTATTTACTTATTTCATTTATTTCGATAATATTTTCATCAAAAGGATTATTTATGATGGTTCTTGTGTTGTTTTAGGAAGATATATTAAATCACGATCAAAGATACACATGCATCAATAATTAGTTGCACCAAGTTCTACTCCTACACTAGCATTCATGCACCGATTTGAGACTTTGACATCTCGGCATGCTTTTTGGGAAAACCAAAGATGGTTACTGACAAAAATGATGTTCTAACACCTTCCCATGAGTTTTATTGCACCCAGGTCGCATGTGTGTGTCTCTAGAAGCAAATCAATAAATCTACTCAAAATTAGTACAATTTTCAAGCTTCCAAGTTTGACCTCAATTTACGTGCACCTGGAGGTGAATCACAAAAATCTGAGAAAATGGGGTTTTTTACTAGTATAAAAAATTATCTATAACCCAACCCTTTTTCTAATATTTGCATTATTATAAAATTTATATGCAGGTCTTTGAAGCATTTTAAAATAAAATAAAATAAATAAATAAAAAATAAAAATAATAATAAAATAAAAAATTTATTTTTCCAGAATTCTAGAATCTTGCCGAGATTTGCCAAAAAATGGAAAATTTGTATCATATCTTCATTTTCTTAATGGTACAATGGTTTTACTAGTCTCCTATTGATGGAAAATAGTTTGGATTCAATTCCTCATCTTTTTTTGTAATGGATTGGCTAGCGTAAAGCCAAATTTGTACCATGAAATGTATAAAAATAGAGCTATGGCTCCAAGCCTAGGGGAGGAAGTCATTTATTTGAACATTGATGTTTTTGAGTTGAGTTTTGGGGGTTCTACCCCCTTCTCTATGATCTATTAGAGGCTGGACTACTACATATGTTCTAAAATATTAAGATTTTAATTTAATGTCACGTTCATGCGTCTCTTATGTCTATTTTTTGTAATATTAATTTCGCTCGCATAAGTTAAGGGTTTTCCTTAAAGGGAAACGAGTCAGTTGGTTAGGGCCCAACCAACCTAACTCTTTCTCCCCATCTTATCATGGTGTGCTTAGATACAATAATGATTCCTTAAGCAGAGTGATTTCTTTACCCTTTAACTTGCAAGTTTCGTGAAACTCTTATGGGTTCATTTTCTTTATGTGTGATCTCAGATCTGAGGAGTCTTTGTGTGCGTTAATTGAGTTTTTCATTTCAGTTCCGGTATTTTTACTTTTTCCTGAAGCATCGCGATATGTCTTTTATTTTCTGAGAGGGTTTCTTGAATCATTTATGGAAGTTATTCATGGTTGCAGGTTTTGATGATTTATGTTTTGTTTGAAAGCTTATTTCCTTCTATGGTGGAGCATACCCTGGTTGAAATACAAGTTGCAACTGTGTGATGGTTTCACTGTGTGTAAACCTAAGTTGTAACAATATCCTTTGAATGAATGTGAATCAAACATTATTAATTACTTGAGTTTCTAATGATATTTTCTGAATTTAAAGACTTCATATGATTAGATTAAATTCATTCCTATGCAGATTATATATATCACACTATGAAAGAGATTCAGAAAGGGTTTGAGTTTGATATTTTAAATAGTGATATTTTATTACAACGCAAGAGTTTGTCATTTCTGCAATTGTGAGAATTTCCTTGAATCTTTGCAGTTTTCCTTTTTACTGAAAACTTACATTTGATTTGGGATTATTTCCATTATTGTTCAAGTTGAAGCTTTCTTTCCTGCTTTTTTCAATTTCTTATTTACTTTTTATACCATATCAATTCATGAATGAAGGATTGTCAAATGTGAATCTGTCCTAGTACAGGAACATAATGTTCCAGTACATGAACAAAGTGTTCTATTGTAGGAACAAAGTGTTCTAGTACCAGGGAAAATTTAAAGGCTAATATTCACAAGTGGGCTAATTTTCCATGCTTTTTCCAAAAAAATGTTCGTTAATCCATTTTTTATAAAACGTATTCACCCAAATTTTATAATATAAAATTGTTTTACCTTAAAAATCGCCAAAATTTTATGTAGAGCCTATATAAAATTATTAGAAATTTGAATACTTTTACAAAAAATTTCCAAAAAAAATTATAAATTGTATATTTTTTAATAGCGAGATTCACCAAGGTTTCTAAACTTTAAAATAAATTTCAATCTTCAAATTTTCCCTGCCTGATACAGGAACAGAGTTTTTCTAGTACAGGAACTGAGTTGTTCCAATAGAGGAACATAGTTGTTCCAGTACAAAAATAGGGTTATTATAATACATAAATGATTTTGCTATGTTTCCCTAGTGCAAGGACATAATCATTCCATATCATTTTTCTGACACTTTAGTTCCGACAGTTTTGACATATTGTTGGTAAGTTCCCAAAATTTTCTCAATTTTTTTAATCCCGCCACGTGGTGTCGCTCTTGCGATGCTGATGGCGACGTTGTCACTCTTGTGACACTATGAAAAAGCATCGCTATTGCGATGCACCCGACTAGGATGTCATAATAGCGACAGTAATAGAAGACAAAGTTGTTATAACGACATCCATGTTATGTGTGTCGGTATACTGACGGATATGAAAATACCATTATGGAATGGTCACTTTCCCTTTTAAAAAGTCAAAGTTGACTTGGTCAACTAGCGTCATAATAGCGAAGGTTTATTTTAAATATATAGAGCACGTTGTAAAGATTTTTTCCGACAAACCTATATTACTCAATCCCCTAATTCCCAAACCCTAACCCATTTAACCCCTTATACCCCTAAACCCCTAACCCATTTAACCCCCTAAACCCTTAACCCCTAACCCCTTAAACACTAATTCCAAACCCCTAACCCATTTAACCCCCTAAAACTCTAAACCCCTAAGCCATAAACCTCTAAGCCCTTAACCCTAACCCCTAAACCCTTAACCTCTAACCCATTTAACCCCCTAAACCCCTAAACCCCTAACCCATTTAACTCCCTAAACAGTAAACCTATAAACCCTTAACCCCTAACCCCTTAAACCCTAATTCCCGACCCCTAACCCATTTAACCCCCTAAACCCTAGCCCCATTAACCCCTAACCCCTAACCCCTAAAACCCTTAAATGCTAAATCCCCTAACCCCCTATACCTCTAAACCCCTAACCCGTTTAACCCCCTAAACCCTAAACCTTTAACCCCTTAAACCCTTATTCCCAAACCCTAACCCATTTAACCCCCTATACCCCTAAACCCCTAACCCATTTAACCCCCTAAACCTCTGAACCCCTAACCCATTTAACCCCTAAACCCTAAACCTCTAAACCCTTAACCCCTAACCCCTAACCCCTTAAACCCTGATTCCCTACCCCTAACCCATTTAACCCCCCAAAACCCTAACCCATTTAACTCCATGAACCCTAATATCATTAACCCTAACCTGTAACCCCTAAAACCCTTAACTTCTAAATCCCCTAACATCATAAACCTCTAAAGCCCTGACCCATTTAACTCCCTATACCCTAAACCTCTAACCCCTAACCCTTTAAACCCTAATTCCAAAACCCTAACCCATTTTACGCCCGATACCCCTAAACCACTAACCCATTTAACTCCCTATACCCCTAAACCCCTAACCCATTTAACCCCCTAAAGCCTAAACCTCTAATCCCCTAACCCATTTAACCCCTAAACCCTAAACCTCTAAACCCTTAACCCCTAACCCCTAACCCCTTAACCCCTAACCCATTTAACCATCTAAACCCCTAACCCATTTAACCCCCTAAACCCTAAACCTCTAAACTGTTAACCCCTAATTCCCGACCCCTAACCCATTTAACCCCTTAAAACCCTAACCCATTTAACCCACTAAACCCTAACCCCATTAACCCCTAACCCCTAAACCCTAAAATCCTTAAATGCTAAACCCCTAACCCACTAAACCTTTAAACCCCTAACCCATTTAACCCCCTAAACCCTAAACCTATAACCACTTAACCCCTTAACCCCTAAAATCCTTAACAGCTAAATCCCCTAACCCCCTAAACCTATAAACCCTTAACCCATTTAACCCCTTAAACCCTAAACCTCTAACCCTTAACCCATAACCCCTTAAACCCGAATTCCCAACCCCTAACCCATTTAACACCCTAAACCCCTAAAACCCTAACCCATTTAGCCCCATTAACCCCTAATGACCCCTAACCCCTAAAATACTTAACTGTTAAATCCCCCAACCCCTAAACCTCTAAACCCCTAACCCATTTAACCCCCTAATCCCTAAATTTATAACCCCTTAAACCCTAATTTCCAACCCCTTACCCATTTAACCCCCTATACCCCTAAACCCCTAACCCATTTAACCCCATAAACCCTAAACCTATAAACCTTAACCCCTAACCCCCTAAACCCTAGTTCACAACCCTTAAGCCATTTAACACCCTAAACCCCTAAAACCTTAACCCATTTAACCCCCTAACCCCTAAACCTCTAAACCCTTAAACCGCTAAACCACTAACACCTAAACCCCTAACTCCTTAACCCCTTAACCCCAAAACCATTAACGCTTAACCCATAACCCATTAACCCCTCACCCCTAACCCCTAAGCCCCTAATCCCTAATCCCTTAACCACTAACTCATTATTCACCTAACCCATAACTGCACCTAAATCCCCTAACCCCTAAGCCCCCAATCCCTAATCCCTTAACCACTAACTCATTATTCTCCTAACCCCTAAATGTGCCTAAATCCCCTAACCACTAACCCCCCAATCCCTAACCCCTTAACCACTAACTCATTATTCCCCTAACCCCAATCCCTAATCCCTTAACAACTAACTCATTATTCCCCTAACCCCTAAATGTGCCTAAATCCCCTAACCCCTAAGCCCCCAATCTTTAACCCCTTAACCACTAACCCATTATTCCCCTAACCCATAAACATTAAACCTCTAACCCCTAAGCCCATGTTCCCCTAACACATAATTATACTAGGCTCGTCGTGCCTTACTTGAGGGCATTTTGCTATTTTTACACACCTTATCCTTTTTTGTTTTAGTCTCTGGGCATCATACTATTTTAGAGAAAATAAACCTTTATTCCCACACCTTGCATGTGAGCCTCTTCCTGGAAACTCCTCATGATGCAATTCAACCTAGCCATATATGCAATGCTTCTTTTCTTCATGAAGTCAAATTAGACCTAGTTTCATCCTCACATGTTAATTATTACAATGAGAAAGGTAAATATTGAGAGGTGATGTAGTCAAAAGGGATTATTATTGGCAGATTTCATGTTTCAACCATGCAAACAGTGAATAGTGTTGGAGAGGATTTTCTCAAGGATGATCATTCTAGGCAATGTTTGTATTCCATCCATACAAATAACAATCAATAGATATATATGGTTACTAAAGGAAAACAACAAGTTATTACAAAGGGGGCACCATAATGAACTATTTCCAGTAGGCTAGAACTTCATAATAAGAAAAAAATAGATATCATGGAGAAGTAGTGCCACAGTGTTGTGTTGACTTGTTTCTCATACATTTAATGCACTATCCTAATTATTACCTGCTAAAATAACACATATTTTAGAATACATGTGCCACACTAAAGATGCTTTAAACACATTTGTCAATTAAAGGGAAAACATTAGCTACAAAATATTTTGAGCAGATGTGTGCTTTCAACAAACCTAGTTTTGAAAGACAAATGTGCCCCCTTTGTAATAACTTGTTGTTTTCCTTTAGTAACCCATTTAACCCCCTTTAACCCTTAACCCCTAACCCCTTAAACCCTAATTCCCGACCCATTTTGGCACCTTGTAATAATATTTTCGTCACAAACCCCGGTCATAAGCTCTTCTTCAAGCATAATTTGGTTCATTTTGGGTTGCCAAAGACCATATTTCCTGATAGGGATATTAGGTTCCTCAATATTTTAAGGTTTAATCTTTGGTCCACGATGGACATCAAGTTTGAACAAATCCATTTCCTTCCATCCCTAGATTGATAAATAAAAAGTAGTCAATAGGATTATTGTAGATGTCCTTAGAGTATACAATTGTGAGCATCCACATACACATGTTGAAAGCCTTCCATATTATCAACATAAATTTAACATAACTCTTCATATTTCTATTAGCCACAAGCGATTTTAGGTGTGCTCGGGGTCCCAAAAATTGCACAAATTTATGTAGCTATATTCATGGAATAAAACATGAAGATACCTCCCATACTTTGAACGAGGTAAGAAAAGCAACCAATTTTGAGGAACATATCCAACAAATTCAACACCGAGTTAATGATATTTTGTAGAAAGTTTCCAACTCCAAGTACAAGTAGATACACAATCCATTGGGTTCCGCATAAGTCTCAAGTTGGTGAAAAATCATGCTTGGACTTTCATAAAGAGAAATTGACAAACTCCTGTAAGAATCTCATACCACTTTGATATGATCCTTACACCATCACCAAGGTTATGGGTGATCATTCTTTTGAGGATAATCATATGATTATTTATATTACTTCAAAGGTATATGTTAGGATGATTTATGCTTGATGGGGTGCATGTCTAGAAAGAGTTCCTTTAAGAGAACAAAAAATATGATCACACCATTACTGACATAAGTAATTGTGATATTCTACTAGAATGGCATCACATAACTACACAAGAGAGTTTAAGATTGACATTTTTAGGGTTTTTTTTATATCGAGGTATGAGAATCATTATGTTTTTTGATAAAGCATTTACATATGATTAAATAGTACATCAATCTAATATTATTTCTCTTACATGCTCCTAGGTTATAATTAAAGCATCATAGGTACTAAAACTCATGAAACTTTTGTTTTTTTCTCTAAATAACTAAAACTCACAATTGTGCTACTCTTAATATTCAAACTTGCACTATTATTAATACAAATTCCTCTAATTCTTATTGTTCCTCCATCAGTAAGATAACTACTAGGTGGGCTTGAACCACTATTAACAAGATATTGTGGTGTTACCTAATTTTATTTAAGAAGCATAAGGGGTGGGATTGGTACAATGCCAACTTTTCTATTTTCTAGTGCCATGCCCACTATTAGGTTCTCATCCTCCCTTAATAGTTGGGACACATATCCAACCTGTCACTTTGTAATCACATACCTCTTGTAAACCACCTCTAGTGTGTTCATCATACCTCATTGAGGTGCCTTCACTACTACTCCTTATTTAGCTATATTTTATCATCAATTATTTGTTTCACAACCATTCTCTGGTCAACTCACCTTTTCCATTCAAATTATCCAACACTCTCATCCCCACTTCCCTACTCCCTTCCCCACTAATCTATTTTTGCAACTCCTCATTTCCTTCTTCATTTTCTCACATATACTTCAACCACCATTGGTTAGTTATCTCTACTTCCCGAAAGCTTGTTCAACTTTCTCTTTAGATTTTGTGTCCTCCATGGTCTTTTGGTGCTTTGAGCTCTCATACTTTCCAACCCCATGATAATCCATTCCTTAATGCAAAGTTTTACACCACCATGCTCATTGAGTTAGTATAAAACTACTTTTCCTTCACCAACAACATTTCTATCCTTGTAAAGTTTGTGTTCACCAATATTGGTTGAAATATGATGCAGAGTGTTGTCCTTGATGGCAACCCACTGAATGAAGATGAAGATATGCGACTGTTGACATATGTTGTCCTTGATGGCAAACCACCTGATGAAGTTATTCTTGACTTGATGGACTTGGTAAATGATGTAAATATGATGTGATATGATGTTTGTTGACAATATGATGTTGAGTGTTGTCCTTGAAAGACAACCCACTTGATGAAGATAATGGAAACTTACTTGATGAAGTTGTGCTTGATAGAATATATGGTTTGATGAACTAAATGTGATGTATCTCACCGGTGTGTCACAGAAGGCAATAAAGAAGGGATTCAGTATGTGCTAAATTCTATGATGAAAAAAAGTGTGCTCTCTAGGAATGACGGATCAGCCTAGGGAGATTTACGTATGCATGAAAGAGCAGTTCAAAATGGCCTTATGGGAAAAAGCACTCTAGTGCAAAAACAGGGGAGTACAGTTCCTGTGGTATTGACCCATTGTATTGGGTAATGATTCTCCCTAATTGACCACAGTCCAGAATACCTCCAGTAATAGCTGGATTGGCTCATGGTGATGAAAAAGGGTAAACCTATATAAGGAGAAGAAATTCATTGTGCAAATCCATAAGTGTGGGAGCAGATGTCCCGGGCTTGGTGAATACTTCTCTGTGAAGTATATCTGCGTGGAAAGGGTAAAGGTTTGATGATAGATCTGAATCTATGATGCACCGATGAAGGAGTGATGAAGAAGGGGATCTAGATCTGAATTGTACTTGTATTTGCTAGATCTGTTTATGGAATGATTAGATCCGAGATGAGGTGAACATCTGTCTGAAGTAAAGGGTTGAATCTGAACTGAATGTTTGATCTGAAGAAGT
Source organism: Pinus albicaulis (assembly GCA_034641835.2). Classification (NCBI taxonomy): domain Eukaryota; kingdom Viridiplantae; phylum Streptophyta; class Pinopsida; order Pinales; family Pinaceae; genus Pinus; species Pinus albicaulis. Next base: position 224,318,340 of record CM076570.1, read on the forward strand.
ATGCTGCTCTATAATGATTGAAGATCTATACGCTACTTCGTCGCAGAGGAAGCGCGTATATACGAGTCTTCGCCGAAGAGAAAGCGCGTATGCGCAATGAAATATGTACATAGGTATACGCTGGTTTGTGTGAATGGAAGCGCGTATATACGCGACATCAGTGAATGGAAAGCGCGTATGCAAACTAGAGTTTGCTGATGCAAGGGGTATGAAATGTCTGATCTGTTCTACTATGTTTCTGCTATCTGATCTGTGTTGTCTGAATTGATAAGTATCTGTTGGTGATGTATGTTTGAGCTTAAAAGTATGGAAAGGGTCCAGTCTGAAAATATGATGAAACGAGGCCTGCAAGTTGTGTTCTATTGAATTTGTTGGATCCAGTGTGAAAATTGATGAAACGTGGTCCAAGGTGGTGCTGAGGGTTGTAGCCTTCAGTCAGGGGGTCGTAGCTCCCTTCCAGGTGAGGCTGGTAAACGAGATCGGGGGGTCGTAGCTCCCTTCCAGGTGAGGCTGGTAAACGAGATCGGGGGGTCGTAGCTCCCTTCCAGGAGAGGCTGGTAAACGAGTCAGGGGGTCGTAGCTCCCTTCCAGGAGAGGCTGGTAAATGAGCGTAGGTGGGTGCCTGCGTGCTGGTCAAGTCTGCGCCAGCACATATGTTGTAAGATGTTTTCTCTATAATAAAATATTGAAGGCTGAGCAACTGCAGCGGTGGTTTTCTCCCACTTGGGTTTCCACCTAAAAATCCTGGTGTTCATGTGTGATGCTTTGTGTGATGGTTTATTCTGTTCTTACTGCACATGTTTACTGTTTATAGAACATCCAATGAATGAATGATGGAATGATATAAGTAAAGAACTAATGGCATAATTAGATCTACGTGTATACGCGAGAGTTTATAGAGATATACGCATGTTATACGCTAGTTGTGAAAAGTAGACGTATGGGTTTGAAACTGAAAAGTAAAAGTTTCAATTTGTCTAAATATCTTGATTCATTTCACACTCTCGGTATTTCCCAACAGTGAGTATCAGCAGTCCTTGTGCAGAAAGTTGATCGCTTGGAGATCCGTCACAAATGGGAAGTCAGAAGGAGTGATGTGTAAAGCCACCTCTATTCAATGGAAGCAATCGATATTACGGAGTGCAGTTTCACTTATATCCTACTTGATGAATCTTAGATGCGGATGTATAGACATCGTGAAGGTTATCAATATCGGCAGAGTATTCCTAGATCTGACGAAAAGGAAGAAGTATGAAATCAATGCCAAAGCGGTGAATGTCTTGTTAGGAAGCATGTCTGAATCAGAATTTGCTAAAGTGATGCAGCTACATTCAGCAAAAGAAATATGGGACAAAATCATTCTAAGCTATGAAGGAGACACAAAAGTAAAAAGTGCAAAACTCCAAACTCTTAGAATTGAATATGAAAATTTGAAGATGCATAGTGATGAGAGTGTTGCCAGTTTCTTTCTTCGTCTGGATGATATTGTAAATCGAATGAGAAATTTGGGTGAAACCATAACTGATACTACTCTGGTGGAAAAGTCTTAAGATCCTTGACTTCAAAATTTGACTCTAAAGTTTCAGCTATTGAAGAAAGGCAAGATCTGCAAACTCTTACTATTGTTCAATTACATGGTATTCTGACTGCTTTTGAAATGAGACAAGGAGGTCCTTCTCAAATCAGAGAAGTTGCTTTTAAGGTGTCTGCAAAAGGAAAGGAAAAGGAAGTTGTCAAAGAAACCAGCTATATATTCGAAGAAGAAGAAGCGAATTTTGTGAGAAAACTCCAACTAGGCACTGGAAGATTCAAAGGTAAGCTTCCCTTCAAATGTTTTGAGTGTGGAAAAGTTGGTCACTATGCTGCTAAATGTCCTTATAGAGAAAAACATGGTAAAGGGAAACAATTTGAAAAGAGAAAGAGTTATTATGCAAAAGAAGATGATGATGAAGTGTCCATTGAAGATGAAGAAGATTCTGACCATGATCTGAAAGTGCTCATGGCAAAGAAGCAAAAGAAGAAGCCTACTCGAAACAAGGAGATCTCTCAGAAAACATGGTTAGCAGAAATTGAAGAAGATGAATCAGATAGTGATTGGGGTCACGATTGTCTCATTGGTACAATGATTGGTGAAGATAGTGAAAGTAAAGTTGTGGATCTAGAAGAAGCTCTCAAGGTTAAAGATGAAGAACTACAAAGTTCATCTAAGAAGCAAGAAACTATCAACAAAGAGATGATCTCTCAAATGGAAAAACAAATAGAAATGTTGAATGGACAGGAGGACAAGTATCAAAGGTTTCATACTTATGCATCCGATCGAATTAAAGAACTAGAAGCAGAAATCAACAATCTAAATGAAGATCTCAAAAAATCAAGCAAGAAGAATGAAGGACTTGAAGCCGCAATTATCTCTCTGCAAGCAGATCTTGAAGCATCAAGTAAGAAGAATGAGGAACCTCTACAACCATTTGAAAAGGAAGGCCTTGAAGCAGAAAACATCTCTCTCAAAGAAGATCTGGAAAAATCCAATAAGAAGAATGAAGAGCTGCAACAAACATGTGAAGAAAACGAAAATTGGTTGAAAGAAGAGATTATAAATCTGAAGGATCAAGTAGAAGATGGAAGAAGGAAAGAAGAAAGCATGAAAAAGCAATGTCAAGCCTTGGAGGTTGAGGTAAACATTCTCAAAGGTAAATTAGAAGAAAAGGTGAAACTTTTGAGGTTTCAAGATAGTACTAATATTTTGGACAATATTCTGAGTAATCAAAGGTCTCCTGCTATCAAACTTGGTCTTGGTTTTCATGAAACTGTTAAACGAGAATCTAGCTCACAAGGAAGTGCAAAAAACTCAGAGGATGTCAATGCAAAACCTGAAGTGTTGAAAGAAACAAAAGATCAACCAACAATCATGAATTCTCAAAGGAATTCATTCAAGAACATTGAATGTTTTAAATGTCATAATTATGGGCATGTTGCAGCATATTGCAGAAGCAGATCATTTCAGCCTCAAATAAACAGTTCCTACATAGAAAGGTACTTTGGTAACTTCAAGGGATATTGTTTTTCATGTAACAAATATGGACATAAAGCAGCTGATTGTAAAAGGAGGAAGATTAGAAATACTCATTATGATTCTTATGCTTATTTCTCTGGACACATGAGATGTTATTTCTGTAACAAGTATGGACATGTAGAAAAGGAATGCAGGTTGAATAGATCTGAGAAAGTGGACAACTTTCAACACACAGTTAGGAAGTTCAAGCAAGTTTGGAAAAATATGGAGAACCGATCAGAAACGTAGGGAATTCTGACCCTACTGCAGTCATCCGCTTCTGAAGCTGACTTTTCTTACTGACTGCAGGAATGATGTGGGATACATTATGAGATTTAGTAATGTATCATCATAGGGGGAGCAATGCATGATGACTCTCATGGTTGATTTGATTATTCTGGTTATTTTTACTTCTGACAGCGCATCTGATGTGGAAAGGACAGGTACAGGAGGTACAAACTCAGGAGGAAGTGAAGGAAGATGAAAATTTTCTATGCTTCACTCTCCATACGCGGGTTATATTAACCAAAGTCGCGTATACACGTGAGTTTCATCAGACACAGTCGCGTATGCATTGATGATAAGAGAATTTATATGCTAGCTGAAGATCTGGAGCAGAGGCTCAGGGGGAGTAACAGTCTGATTGTTAATAACTGTATTATTGACTCTATATCAGCTTAATTTCTCATTTTTAAATAATGATGACATGATACTTGGATGAGTCCTGGTTGCTTGATGATGAAGAGTATTCGTTGCTGAGATGAAAGTCTTATAAATCAGAGATAAGGACAGATCATGCAGAGATTGTTGCTGATGACTTGCTGATAAAGGTATTCAGGTTGCACTAGTTAAGGAGGAGCACTAGTTCAGGGGGAGCAGCAGGTTGAATACTAATGATTGCATTGTTGGCAATATGACTGCTTATTCTTAGTTATTGTGATACTCATGCTTAATGATGACTTGGTACATGGTTTATTATGATGAGATTTTGATCCCGGTTTACTGAAAAGTATCTTTTGTGTTCACACATGGATGAGTTGGAAGTCGTTTGATTCAGAAATAAATCATGCAGAGCTTTGTTACTATGGTTGAGATCTTTTGCCTACATATGTTACTTCATGTTAAATCTTGAAGATCTTGATGATATTGGACCTCATGGATGATTTCTTGACACATATTTGAAGATGTTGTTTTGGTATGATAATCTCTCTTGGAAAGATTGTATTGATGCTGCAAAGAATATGAAGGCTTGGTTACTAATGTGCTTATGCTACAACCGTTGGATGACGCTTGAAGACACAACTGCACTGTTCTATCTATCTGTAGTCCAAGGAAGCATTCAAAAGAAGCTGAACACTGTCTTTTTCTCACAAAGGATCAGATCTGGTTAAAATTTAGAAGATGGTATTGGATACGCGAGTTTCCTGAAACACAGTCGCGTATATACGCGAGTTCATGCACAGAAAACCGCGTATGTCTGATTGCTGACATTTTTTTGATTGGAGTCAGCTCTCTTCAGCACAGCTGCAGTGCTATTTGGTATCTCTGGTGGTGTTCCAGTTCTCATAATTCTATTTCTAATGTTTTGATAAAGATGCCTTGATGATTTGTTGGTGAAAGTGTTCAGGATGCACTAACTAAGGGGGAGCCTTAGTCATATGAAAAGGACGCTTGGATGCACAGATTCAGGGGGAGCTTTAGCGTTGCTGATTATAATGCATTGTTGGCATTTTGGTGGTTCTGATATATGATCTCTCTTGAGGTCTTTCTGGTATTGGTCTTAAAGTCATATTTGTAATTTGATGAAAAGGTCTTGTTAAGACCCATGATGTAAAATTGTAATATTCAGTCATGTAAGGACTTGATAAATTTGTAAACCCACTTGATTGGGTAGCTGAGTCAAATTTTGTAAACCCACTTCGTTGGGTAGCTGAGTCAAATTTGTAAACCCACTTGGTTGGGTAGTTGAGTCTCATATGTAAATCCTCTTGGTTGGATATTTGATGTAAGTATGAGTCTTTGGTGATAGGAAGTTCATAGAGTCATGTACTTCATTGAAAAATATGTTTGAAGATTCAGCATGAACTCAGGGGGAGCTTGGCCACTTCAGTACATATCAGATCTGCAGAACGCTTCTTCCACATGAGGAGAAAAGGGGAAGAGTATGTTGGTTTCTGATCCGCCCTTTGCCCTTGATGTCAAAGGGGGAGAGTGACATGGTGTTTGAATGAAGAGAAAGAATGGTGTCAAAAATGAAGAAAGTGACATGGTGTCAGTATATTCTTAATGTACCTATCTGTTGTGGTAACCAAACACCATTGTGGTTGCCATCAAGTCCAAAGGGGGAGATTGTTGGAAATATGATGCAGAGTGTTGTCCTTGATGGCAACCCACTGAATGAAGATGAAGATATGCGACTGTTGACATATGTTGTCCTTGATGGAAAACCACCTGATGAAGTTATTCTTGACTTGATGGACTTGGTAAATGATGTAAATCTGATGTGATATGATGTTTGTTGACAATATGATGCTGAGTGTTGTCCTTGAAAGACAACCCACTTGATGAAGATAATGGCAACTTACTTGATGAAGGTGTGCTTGATAGAATATGGTTTGATGAACTAAATCTGATGTATCTACAGTGTGTACAGAAGGCAATGAAGAAAGGATTTCAGCATGTGCTAATTCTATGATGAAAAAGAGTATGTCTCTAGGAATACGCGGATTGGCCTAGGGGAAGTCGCGTATGCACGCGGAAAGGAACGTTCCAAGTAGCGTATGGGAAAAAGCGCTCAAAAAGTGCAAAACCAGGAGTAACCACCATGGTATTGACCCATTGTATTGGGTAATGATTCGCCTAATTGACCCCGTCTAGGAATACCATCGGAAGTAATGTGGTTTTGGCTCATGGTATTGAAAAAGGGTAAACCTATATAAGGAGAAGAAATTCATTGTGAAAATCATAAGTGTGGGAGCAAGATGTCTGAGCTTGAATGAATACTTCTCTGTGAAGTATATCTGTGTGGAAAGGGTAAAGGTTTGATGATAGATCTGAATCTATGATGCACCGATGAAGGAGTGATGAAGAAGGGGATCTAGATCTGAATTGTACTTGTATTTGCTAGATCTGTTTCTGGAATGATTAGATCCGAGATGAGGCGAACATCTGTTTGAAGTAAAGGGTTGAATCTGAACTGAATGTCTGATCTGAAGAAGTATGCTGCTCTATGATGGTTGAAGATCTATACGCTACTTCGCTGAAGAGGAAGCGCGTATATACGCGGCTTCGCTGAATATAAAGCGCGTATGCGCAATGAAATACATACAGAGGTATACACTGATTTGTGTGGACGAAAGCGCGTATATACGCGACATCAGTGAAGTGAAAGCGCATATGCAAACTAGGGTTTGTTGAAGCATGGGGTATTAAATATCTGATACGTTACCAGTTGATGGTTGCTAATTGATGTGTTGTACGAATTGGTAAGTATCTGTTGAACGATGTATGTTTGAGCATAAACTAATGGAAAGGGTCCAAATCTGAAAAATATGATGAAACGTGGCCTGCAAGTGTTGTTCTATTGAAGTTGTTGGATCCAGTGTGAAAATTGATGAAACGTGGTCCAAGGTGGTGCTGAAGGTTGTAGCCTTCAGTCAGGGGGTTGTAGCTCCCTTCCAGGTGAGGCTGGTAAACGAGATCAGGGGGTTGTAGCTCCCTTCCAGGTGAGGCTGGTAAACGAGATCGGGGGGTCGTAGCTCCCTTCCAGGAGAGGCTGGTAAACGAGTCAGGGGGTTGGAGCTCCCTTCCAGGAGAGGTTGGTAAACGAGCGCAGGTGGGTGCCTGCGTGCTGGTCAAGTCTGCGCCAGCACATATGTTGTAAGATGTTTTCTCTATAATAAAATATTGAAGGCTGAGCAACTGCAGCGGTGGTTTTCTCCGACTTGGGTTTCCACCTAAAAATCCTGGTGTTCATGTGTGATGCTTTGTGTGATGGTTTATTCTGTTCTTACTGCACATGTTTACTGTTTATAGAACATCTAATGAATGATTGATGGAATGATATAAGTAAAGAACTAATGGCATAATTAGATCTCTGGGTATACGCGAGTTTTATGAAGGATATCTGTGTGTATATGCTAGTTGGCTTCAGCAAAGTAGCGTATGGGTTTTAGAGCATGAAAAAGTAAAAAGTTTCAGTTTGTCCTAAATACTGATTCACCCCCCCCCCTCTCAGTATTTTTCCCAACAAATATTGAATCATTAAATCTTAATTAACACATTAAACTAAATAATTATTAATTATTAAATCAATAAATCATAATTAACAAGTTATATTAAGATTATATAATCATTATTACTTATTGGGAGAGTCATTTTCCCATAATGATGGCACACTTTTGAAATTTAAAACGCTTCTCAAACAATTTTGTGGGAAAATTTTAAAATTTCAAGCACTTTTCAAACAGTTTTCTCTTAAAGCATTTCAAAACACTTAAAATCTTGGAAAAGACTAATACAGAGTCAAGAGAGGAGCACAATATTCGAGGCAGTGTTTCATAGGTATTCAGATTCAAGCATAACCAAGTGAAGGCTAACTCCCAAGCTCTAGCTCCCGATCTCATCCCGTTTCTGGGATTCGATCGCCGAAACTCGACTTCAAATAGATCCATGCATTCCCCATCAACTAGATCGTTGAATCTTAAAAAATAGTATGGTATTGTCGTGTCTTTATTTTTAAGTTTCTAAAGAAGATTAGTGTTAGGGTTTGAGATATACCAAACTGTTTTTTGACAAGATTTAGCCCTGAATCTTGAAATATTGTAGGGTATTGTTGTGTCTTTATTTTGAAGTTTCCGAAGAAGATTAATGTTAGGGTTTGAGATATACCAAACCATTCTTTGACGAGAGTTAGCCCTTGCAGCCATTTATAGATAGATTATTAACTCCAATACCTTCGAGGAGCACAGTGGAGCCCTCTCTTCCTCTTCATTTCATCACATCAACGGATCATTGGGTTCTGTTAGAATCAGCAGATCACTCATCTTCTTTTGGAGGACATGGCTTCGAAGTTTGTTCAACTGGAGAATAAGGAAGTTGTGGCTTCACAATTTGTAGCAAAGCATGGTAGTACCTATTACAAGCAACTATTGGAGCAGAACAAGCAATATATCTAGGAACCGTTTACTGTGGAGAAATGAAATGAGCTTTCAAATCATTCCTGGCCGATATGAATCATTCTGGAAGGAAGTGGACCTTCTGAAGAAGAAATTGAAAAACACGCATGAGTTGAAATTAGAGGATGTTAGAGTAGGAGTTTTATTTGCACTGTAATGATATGCATGGGGTTTCATTGGTGAGATTGTGGGGCAAGGCTTCACACTTAGATATGAAAATGGTTACATATTAGAAAATGGGTTCTTCAGAACCTTCTTAGACACTAACTACATCATTTAGCAATGAAGGATTGCTTGTAGTCTACATTTCATCAGGTATGTTGGCTAAAGCTTACTATATATTTATACATGTTCATAATATATGTGTGAACTTCTATTATATTGTTTGTTCATCATTGGAGAGAATATGGAATAGGCTTAAGTATGATGGCAGTTTTTTCACTGCCCAGAAAAATATTTGTACGCTTGAGTTTTTCATGTATACTTGTTACACTGAGAGTAGCACAATGCATTCTACTACCTAGATGAACGTGAGGGTTGTTGATCAATTCTTCATGTAGCAATCCATTGAATAGGAACACTAGATCAACCCATATGAACCTGAATCTGATATGCAAAAGCTACAGGATACATATCAGATCCAGGTTGTACTTGTGAGTTCGGGCTAATTTGTATGCTACAATTATATATGTACTTCTCTGTGTACCATTTTTGGAAAATGGAAAAAAATAAGATGAAGGATGATATTGGATCACTAGGAAACTAAAGTAGTATTACACTTGGGATCTCATTATGAGCTGGTGATGTAAGCAACTTGGTTAGAACAAAAATTGATGAACTTTTGGAAAATGAATCTTTAGGTGCTCAACTCTAGGTTAACCAGAGCAGTGGTTACATGGATACCTCTATTAATGTGAGAAGAATCAATATGGACCCCGATTATACTGTTCTTAGTATTTTATTGTTATAATTTATTATTCATTTTTCTTGAAAACATTATCTATTTGGTTAAATTTTTTTAATATAGATAGTATAAAAAATGTAGGGCGGTATGGCAACAACTACTACTCTTAGAACATAAGCTATAGGAGGACATATAGAGAGATGTTAAAAGTAATTTAAAAAATAAACCAATTTTCTATCTTGAAGGCCAAATTTATAAAGGAATAAGCCACAATAACAACTTTAGTAGGATCATGATCATCATTATTATCATCTTTCTGACCCAAACAATGGTTGTAAGTAGGGTCTTTTTTCTTTTCTTTATTTTCTCATGTGGGAATTGAGCTAGGAAATAGTGGAATGCTTATCCATGATGGAAGGATGGTTTGGTCTTTCTCAGTAGTTGGGCCCATGCAGGAAAGTACATGAAATGCTAATATTATGTGTTTTGGCCTATGATGAATTAAATTTTAGTTGGAATTACCGATTGAATATAAGTTGATGACATTTTTATTCTGAGGCCTAGTAATTGTTTTATCCTTTATGTGGGGATGCATTTGGTTTCTGTGTATTATTCATATGTCTTTTCTTTGATGTGTAAAACTTATCTGACGCTACAGTGGTTATCTGCATATGCATTATGTGGTAGGGCGTGATTTCAGTCTCTAGTTCGAGGATCATGGAGGATTTAATGGGAGGCTGTTGCAGATAAACATAAGGTTTATTGTTGTACATGTGGATGTTTTGGTGTTAGATCTTGGTGGTTTTGATAGGATTTGATTTTTTTTAATGATTGTAGAGTTAAATCTCATAATTTCTCAGCCGGTGAAATTCATTTATTTAGTTGCTTTCTTCTAAAAGAGTTAAGGTGATGCTCTACTACCTATTTTCATGAACTTCTCTAATATTGTTTTATGGTGGCTATTCTTCCTATTAATCATGCACCTTTTCATTCCAATCATGTTAGCTGGTACCACACATATCTGCTGATGTTGCTAGTGGTGCCTTCATTTTCCTGAAATTCACATTATGATTATTTTTTTTTATGTTCTCTAGTATTTTCCTCCTAGAAGTAATTAGGATAATTTTTCTAAAAATATTTAAAGGATTAGAATTCTTAGTTGCTATTTCTTTCTAGCTTATTGCCTTTCTTGTTTGGTTTTGCATGCTTTGGTTGCTCTCAAGGAATTCTGCATTTATGCACCAACGTATTTTAGTGAAGTTCTTAAAAATTTTGATAGTTTTCAAGATTAAATTTGTCACTCAATTTTATAAATTTTGCATAATTTTCTGTAGGAAAAAATGCTAAAGGTGTGAATCATGTTGAGTACAGGGATGTAATACAAATCACTCAAATTTATGTTAGAACAAATGTCTCTTTTCCCACATCCTATTGAGCTAGGGTTGTATTATCCCTAGTGCACTTCGAATTGTACCTCGAAATCATTAAACCAAGATTTCCTTTAGCCTGGATTGTGCCAGGCCTAAAACACTTGCAATGCTCTATTTTATTTTGAGGGACGTCTTTTTGGGCAGTCCAGGTTGGAATCTTATCAAAGGATAGTAAAAAATTTATCGGGGTATTTAAACCCTGATCTGAAATACCAAGGGGTTGATTCAGTAGACCATACAAAGTCAAGTTTGTTTTTCATAAAATCGTAGTCCTAGGCTCATTTCATAAGTTTCCCTCTCTAATATGAGTTGGAAGAAAAAGTTTTGATTTAAAGAGGCCTTGAGGCACATCTTTCTCTAAGATGATGGCTTGATTTTTCAACTCCTGGCAAAGCTCAGCGTGAGATGAACATGTGTGGACTATTCTCAGGACCATTATTCATCTCTCACAAATACATTAGGATATATATATATATATATATATATAATTGAATTATAGTCTCTATATGGCTTCATCTTGGCAAGTATAATTTTGGAAGTATTATCTCAATTCAATATATGGGCAATCTCAGCATCACATATGTATAGTGATCCTCATATAATGCTTTATCACCACACCATAAATATATTTTATTGGATTTCATATTTCATGAGTTCTTGATATAATGGTCACATGGTCGAGGTTTTCTCCCAGTCTCCTACTAACATTTGATGTCGGTGTCGTGATTGTGGTGTTTGTCCCCCATGCCTCAGTTCCCTTTGTGATGCTTCATTCCATTATTGTAGTCCTGAATAAAACAGTGGCATATTCCCGTTTCTGTGAATTTTTTTCCACATTAATAATCCCCCCCCCCCCCCCCTCTGCACATCATTACAAAATTTTTTCAGTCCCTTAAGATCCTTGTCTTGCATTGTTTCTATGACTCGCATTTTTTTATTCACATTCTAGAATCTCTGGCCCACTTAGTATCGACACACTTCGTGGACTATGAAATTTCTCTCTCACTACAAGAAAACTCTCGCTCCTGGTGAAATTAGCCTCTCGATCTGGCTACAGGATGTTGACTACAATATCGCTCCACATTGTAGTTCACTTTAAAATTGCCTTAGGGTTCCATGATATGCCACAAGATATCACTCACTCTTGCAAGAAATTTGATGCTCAACATATATATATATATATATATACATGTTCTTCTCTTTACACTACAGCATCGATATGACTCACTCTTGTTCCAAAAGCATGAATCTGAGTATGATTATGGGCATTGCATCCATGTTTATAGATATCTATATACTCTCTCAGAAGCAATGCTTTTGTTAACACTAAATTTATTTTAATGCCTTGTTATCCTCCTATCCTCAGTAACATGATACTATTATCATTGTGGTTCACTCTAACAGCGTGACATTCACTCATTATGTCTACACATCAAATAGACTGCTCAATCTCCATGATTCGATTATTTTTTTGTCATGGAGACTTGCACTATTTACAATAGAAATTAAAGTGACTATGATCTTGGACTATGGCCAATATGTATTATTGTAACCTCATGGTATAACATATCTCAGATAGTAGTGACTTAGGATTATCCTGGGAAGTCAGAATCTATTATTACTAGTATGATTATGTATGACAGCCAGGATACATCTTAATGATGTATGGGCTTCAGTTTTCCAGGATTACAGTACCTGCATATGACATATTGAACCTAGATTTGGCTTGTATTTTTGAGCTATGGTTTTTCATATTGTTGAATCTGTTATGCCATCAATAGTCGCCATAATATATATTTGATGTCAGAATATGTTGGGACATATAAGCCTAACTGTTGATATCCTTATTCTTGTTTTGTTCCTTGACTTTTTTCTCAAATTCAACAGTTCATGTCAAGTATACATATAGCCTAACTACTGCAAGATAATGATGAGATTATGTCTGATGAATGATGTGTCACTTAATATTTTCTTTGCTGGAATATTGAATTAATGTTCTTGGATGATTGGATACTTTCCCATCGGCTTGTATATGTCAATACCTTACTATAGCTATAGACTTGATTATGCCAATCAATGAAGAACTAAACCCGATTGAAAGCTAATGGAATTCACACATTCTACACTGCCTTTTCACTTAACAATATGTTAGACTACACAAACATGCCATAAATGACGAGGCTTCAATGATTTATTTGTACATGGGTACTAAAAATTTGTTAAAATACTTAGCTATATTATTTCTGTAGATTTAACTCACTTTTAAGGACCAAATTCCCAAATTGGAAGTATTGATCTTACTGATGCCTCAAGAATATGACAAATTTGAATCTAGTCCATCCACAAGGATCAACTCTAGTTTGAAATGATTGTTGTAGAAGATAATGTAATTAGACCACTAATAAATCTGAAAAATTCCATGACAGTATTCAACAAGAAATAAATACTTCAATTCAATCTTAAGAATGAGATCAAAACATTTAGCTATAGCTAATTTTCTCTTCATCTTGCACAGGTCGACTTAATTCTCCTTAATATTCATATATGTATACCCAATGAATTCTAGACATCATGCCAAAGGAGAGTGTTGCAGTTGCAATTTGACCACTGCAATTAGACTCATAATCTTTGTTGTTATGCAATAAGGTCGAGGTACTACAATGTGTCTCATATTGAAACCTTAAAATTGTGGAGAGAATAGCAATAGAAATCATTATTCCTTGTCATTATCAAATTATTGTTCTACAACTTCTGAAGTAACCCAAGGTCGAGAATAGATCTTAATACTACAGTCTATGATCCTAAATTCAAAATTTATGAGGACATACCTTAATTGCAAGGCTAGAATAATTACTATCTTCTTTGAAGGGATAAGACAACCCTTCGATCACTTTAAGAAAGGGTCAAATGTCTTATACCAATAAAAATATTTTTCCTCCGCAGGTATTCAAAACATATAGATAAGGATGTATTATTTCAGAGTATGATGCCCTAATGAGGGTCAAGGCCGATTTTATTTAAACCAAAATTTCAGAGCACAATCAACCTTCTTCACTGCCTCTCATCTGATTTTCAATGAATCCTAAGGGTTGAAGAGATACTTCAGAGCACACAATAAAATGATATTTATCGAAATTCATTTGATCTAGAGATGAAATAGCCTCAAATGAAGGCTCATCTTGTGCCTCAAATAGGCCTTAGCCAGACTGAAATCACAATCCATATTATACAATTCACACCCCAGAAATGCTTCATATGTGATTGATCAAGACTATGATCCTTCAGTGAAGAGCGACCAAAAAGATCATGGAGACTTGTCAACAAAATTTTCTTCATGATTTATTTCTCTTTCACTCCTGCTTGGGCTTGTCCTCACCTTAGCTCTGATCCCATGTTAAATTTTAACATGTTCTTCGCTAAGGAAAATTACTTCAAAGATACCTCGGGGTTCACAATGTATTCACTTAGGAAACTGATAGTAAATAGGAATTAAAAGTATAATCTAGTTGAAAGTGTGGATTCTATATAAGAACTCATCAAAAATATCCATGATAGAGGGATTTCGAGGAGGGTTGACATGGTTTCTTTTCATATTTGCTTGATGCAAGTTGGCAAAGGGCACAACCTGCAGATTTTATTTGGTAAAGATGTTTGTCGTACTTTATTGTTTAGGTGACATTGCAAAAAATGATGTGTTTTTTATTTCAAACTTAATCTTATCTATCTGTTTTCAATTAAGTTGCCTTGCATATAGTGTTATCCACGTACACACAGATTATTGTTTCTTGCTTAGGAAATTATGTTCAAGGTCTAGTTAATGTAAGCATGCATAACTATTCTTGGTGATGAGTGGGGATTTTTTACTAGTCAAAATCTCACCATGTTTCAGACGTGGATAGTTCTGAAAGTTTAGAAAGTGATAAAAACAATACAGTACAATCATTCATGACAACATGAGAGAATGAGTTTGGCTACCATCTACAATGTGTTTCCAATGATGATTTTTTAATTGGGTGAGTGTATATGTCTCTTAAGTAATTTTTTTGATGGATTGCCACATCAGCCTTCACTTGAAGGTAGTATTATAATAAAAGTAAAACATAGAGGACTTTTAAATTCTATTCAACCAGAGGCACATTTTAAGTCTACTCCTGACACTATACAAAGTAATGGGTTCAGATGTAATAAAGATAGTTCTTGCAAGGTTTCAAATGACATCCTTGAGGGGAATGTTTCTCATGTCAAGATAGGAACGGAAGATGGTAATAGTGGTGATATCAGAAGAGTGATGGGAGATGGTGTAGAAGGGTCCTTACTTCATATGAACATTCCCTGGATCTTATAAAAAAGGTACCAAATTATTACCATAGATACCTCTGTAGGGGCAGAAGTAAGCCTGAGATTATCATCCACTTTAGGAATGAACTCAACTTTAGCTTTTGGCATGATGCAAATAGTTGATAAATGAGAAACAAAAATCAATGACCTCCCAAGCGAGCTAGGCTAGGATGCAAGACAAGTGAGACAATTATCTTGCATCCTAGCTCACTTGGGAGGTCGTACATATTCCTTTCTCCTTTATCAACTACTACTATCATGCCATAAGCCAAATTTGAGTTCCTTCTTAAAGTGGATGGTCATATCAAGGTTACTTCTTCCCCCCAAAAAAAAATCTTGGAGTAGCATCGCAATTTCGATGATTGTTTCCGTCGCTATTCCGATGGTTGTTTCCGTCGCAATTCCGACGGTATGACCCAAACATCGTTAATACTAGTGTCAGAATAGCAACGGACAAGGTGGCACTGCTAATGGTTGTTCCATCACTGATATGGACCAACCATTACAACAATGTTATGTCAATAGTCGAAATAGCGACAACTGTCATGGCACTTCCGACGATTGTTTCCATCGCTGGAAAACTAATAGAGTCGAACGCGCGACGAGATGTGCGACAACAGGTTGTCGGTATTGCGACACATTCTGGGAAGGCATCGATGTCGTAATACTGACATCTCAACATGATGTCAGAATAGTGACAATAAACAACGCGATTGTAAGATTGACTAAATGAAGACACGTATTGTGTCTAGTGTTTCTCTACTGACAATTATTAGAAGTGTCGAAATTGCGACGAGACATAAAAAAAAAAAAAAAAAATTTTCCCAACCTCACAGTGTTTCTCTTGGGATGCCTATGTGTCACAATAGCGACATTTGAACCATCAAAAATTGGGACAAATATGCTAGTGGCAAGAACAAGGTCATTGTGGTACAGGAATAGACTTGTCATAATAGAAAATTGAACTTACTCTGTATTCTTAGTACATGAACCAAAGTATAGGAATAGATATATTTTTTGAATATTTTGATTTTTGCAATTTATTTATTGAGTAGCATGAATTTTGAGTTTATTTTTTTCTTTTAAGAAGAATCTTTCCAACAAAGTCTTTGATTGTTATTTCTTGAGTAAGAGTCTAGTTTCCAGTGTGGTGTGTTGTTGTATAACTAGTGGTGTGAGAATTTTCTACACAAGTTAGGAATTTGTTTTGTAGCTTGCTAGATTCCTTCTCTGGAATTTCTAGTGTTGCACCTCAAAGTTCATGAACTCCCAGATTTACAATTAAATGTTGTTCCATTACTCAAACATATACTACACCCAACACATGGGAAGTTGACAACTTATTCTATGTGGAAGGCCTTGACAGATCTGTTTCAGAATAGCAATGATCACAGGAAGTTGGCACTAAAATACAACCTCATAAAGATCAAGATAGAGGAGGGTGAGACGATACCAAAATACTTGACTAATTTCACTCAATGTCAAGATGATATTGGAAGTGTTGGTGTGACAATAACCCTAGATGATTTGGTGAGCCTAGCTCTTCTAGGCCTTCCCAAGAGCTGGCATAGTTACCAGGACTCTATGAATGGGAGGGAGAATCTACTAGACTAGGAGCGTTTGTGGTCTAAATTGGTAATAGAAAATATAAGATAGAGCACTAGAGATGGGACCTCCAACATAGACAAAGAATAAGCTTTTGCATTGGTCAGAAAAGTCAAGAAAGCCAAGGGAAAGAAGTCCCAAGGTGAAGAGGGCAAGAGAGACTTATCCAAGGAAAAGTGTTTTCACTATCATGAGCACGAAAACTATGCCTTGAAATGTCCACAGAAGGCAAGCAAGAAGGATTCTATAGTTTCAGCAGTAAGTGAAGTGCTAGATTCACACTTCAAGCTTGATTTTACTCTCATTGCTTGCATGGCCATCAATGTAATGGGATGCATGTGGTATCTAGACAGTGGTGTCTTGTTCCATATGATGGGGACTAGAGATATCTTTAGTGACTTGTAGAAGAAGGACCTCCAATAGAACATAGAGTTTGGAGATGACATGAGGTATAGCATGACAAAAATAGGTACAGTTACCTTTCAAAGGGAGTCTGACTCCCCTCTCAAATTGATAGATTTTATGTATGTTCCAGGAGTAAAGAATAATCTTCTCTCTGTAGCGGTATTGGAATACTATGGTTATGATGTCATATGTAGAAAAGGAAAGGTGTTCCTTAGACACATCTCAATGGGATATGTGAAACAAATCGGTGTACAAGTTAAGAACCTGTATTCTCTCAAGGTCAAAGATGCATGCAAATATTTGAGGAGAAAATTAGAGGTTAGTGACTTGGTGGTTGAGAGGGAGCCTAATTACCTCTCAACTTGAAACCTCAGAAGCAATCTCAGAAGGTTTTGGATCAGCCACAATTGGAGAAGTAGAGAGGAGACCGATTGGAGGCGTCCACTCAAGAAGTGACCTCCAGGAGGGGGGAATTTTGAGCTAGATGGGCAGAGGGATCACATGCAGCTAGACCTCCAAGTGAGAGGTGGGTAAATGTGAATACATAATCCCAAGAGAATAAATTTTGGCAGGTTCCATTGAGATGGTATGTCTCATGGATCATACCTAGCTACGGGGATCCCACAGTACACAGTAGTAGGAAGGCTCAGTAGTGATTGATGCAGTCAGATGTCAGATAGAACATAAATAAAAGTGACAGATGTCAGATACTGGAGCGCAGATCAGAGTTGGAAGCAGTGTAGAGAGCACATACGCAGAGTCAACAGTAGCGTAGAGTTTTCAATAGACAGTGCAGTAACCAGTAGCAGTTATAGACTCTGATGACAGATGCTACATACCGATTCAATTTTTTTTGGAGTCCTTTCAGTGTTAGGAGTTGCAGGAGCAAACAACACTAGAGAAGTGTTGCATGCATAAAATTCCAAAGGAATCAGATCAGGATAGATTGAATTCCTTTCTTGTTGAGAGGGAGTGGTGAAATTGGAAATAAGAAATAGTGAAAATGGCACCCAAAAATGGTACCAAAGGAGGCTTCTGATTTAATTTTCCCTTAATTAAATTGGAAGAAAATTTGTAATTTCATCTCATGACAACTTGTATTAGTTAACTGAGTCGGGAAGACTTAGTTAGCTTAGTAAATTTGAGTTAGATGTCATAGAGGAGGAATGTAGAGTTCTCCCATGATTTTAGGGGGTCCATTTACAATTATTTGTGAGTTGTAATTAGTTAACTCAATTAATTGAGTTAAAATCAATTTAACTAGTTCTAATTGAGAGATGAGCTAGTGAGAGGTTCAGTGAATTAAATATGATTTAATTCACAACTAGTGATCAATCAGTTAACTGATAATTTGTTATAAATAATTTTTGCATGTCATTTCTAAGGAAGACCTAGTTGAGATTCGGGTTAAAGGGAAGACAAATATCAATTGTATAATTAGAAAATTGCACAGGTCATGCATGAGGTCATTGGAAAGTCTTAAATGAATTCCGCAATAATTATTTGAGATTATCCTAATTAATAGGGGATAAATTGGCCCAAGAATCTATAAGGAAGGCAGTCCGGGCCTAAGCAAGCAAAAGGTTAAATATTTGACCAAACTTTCTTAGATCGCAAGCTAGATTCAATCAGGATCAGAGTGAGACAGTCAGCAGAGTGAAAATGTTTCTTGGGAATAGAAATAGAATTGTATTATTTCATGATCTTGAATTTATGGAATATACAAATAGTGGTGTTTTTAGTTGTTTCTTTTCCCAGATACAACTTGTGTTGTGTTATATATAAATTCTTTCTCTTACTTTTTATGTGATTGTGAAATCTTATTTGGTTTCCGCAAATTGTAGGAAGGATTCGGTATTTTCTTTTAGTACATTACAAGATAAGATTGAATACCATTGGTATAATTTCTACAATATCTTCTACTAACTTATATTAATGCTCCTTATCAAGTAGATATTATTCAAGTTACTTTTCCAAGGCCTCTTCCTGCATCTTGGTTTCTTCTTCCTCCTCTATTTCTTTCTTCCTCTTATTTTCTCCTTTATTCTTCTTAATTTTTATTCTTTAGCTCTTCCTCTTCTTTATTTTTCTTTGTTGCTTCCTCTTTCCTCTTCCTTGTTTCCTATGTGTTCTTTCTCTTTATGGCCTCTTTTTTTTCCTCTCCTCATCCTTCTTTTTCATGTTCTGTTCTTTTTCTTGTTTCTTTCTCATCTCTTCCTCCTCTTGCTTTCAATGAGCCTCTTCTTCTTCCTATTTCTTTTGGGCTTATTTCCTATAAAAAAATTTCTTCTTTTATTTTCCCTTGTTGGTCTCTCATCCTTGTTTTCTCTTGAGAATATTTTCTCTTTCTTCCAAGCTCTTGATTTCTTAAGTGTCATGTTCTAATTTCCCTCTCTCTTCATTTTGGAGAGCAGATTGCAATGCTTTAGAAGAGTTATAAAAGTTTTTAACCTTTTCCTCTTCTTCTTCAATGGCTAAAGCATATACCCAATTATTTCCAATTTCTTTTCAGTGTGCCATCGCAATACCCCTTGGGTCAAATCTATGAAAACTTAACTCACCAAACCTGAACTATTGCAATTCTTAAACCTTTGATTTTGTTTCCGTGAAACTTTTAATAAAGTAAGATTTTATGTCTAATGGGAATACAGGCCATGCATCTTTCTTGGCTTTGACCAAGGTCTTTGAAAACCTTATGGTGATTTGGTAAGCCACCTCTTGCAACACCATTTTGTATGTGATAAATGTAGGAAGAGCATGAGGCTTCTAAGAAATTTACACTCTAATATAAGTAGCATCACTATTAAGAGACCAATCTGCAATATCATGTAGAGAAGCCCTAACTTTATCAGACATGCATGTAGGTTTTGTGTCGAAGAGTACATTATATATAGGGGAGATGAAATATTGTACAATAATATCATACATATATATGTACATTGTGTTCAAAAATCCCTTTAAATAGATATGTGTGTGTAATTCCTATTCAACTCTCCACTTAAAACATATCCCTTCAAAATCACACTTTGCACATACAACATCCAATAGGCAAGATGCCATGTAAAATTATAATTTCTCTCCCTCTGGTAGATTCTTCACTACATGGGCATTTGATTTGATATATTATTCAAGCATACTTTCCCAGTTGAAGATCATCCCTTTACTGGAACATGCATGAATCAAGGGAACCCAAGTTTCCTGAAAGGTTTATGTGCTTAGCTTTCCATAAATCATGTTTATCATAGCAGCCAACATTTTATAAACTTTCCTAAGTGACTTAGTCTTGTAAATCCCACATGCTTTGTGCCTGAACTTTTTTTCCTCTTACTATTATCACTCTCCCCGGCTTCATAAGGCTGACAATAGGATTGGAGAAAGATAACCCCATGCCAACTTTAAGTCAGGTAGCTAGCCCTACTCGAACCAGAGAGGGATCTCTCTTTTTCACTTTAAACAATCAAATGAATGGCTGATATATAAGCTTGAATAATTAAAATTTGTTTGGTATTTTGAATGCTAGATAGGAAAGTTAGTGAACAGACTATAAATGAGGTTTTTAGGTCTGAACTTTGAGGTGAACTTACAGGGAGTGTTTGAGGCTAGATAGGTAATTTGGAAACATATTAATTAGTCATCAAGTATAGGATGAAGATGGAATAGATTTTGAAATGAGCACTGAAAGTGATTTCATTCAATTAAGAAGCAAATAAACATAATATGGTAAATCTTGTCTAAACCAGAGCATGCATGAACATGAATTCTCCTCTAAAACTTACAAGATAGACATATATGAACAATTAGACATGAAATTAAACATAATATAATAAGAAAACATGAGAAACACAAATGTTCCAAAGCATACCACAAGTATCTCACAATATTTCCTACAAATGTCTCTAATTTCATTCCACAAACTGGTTACAAGAGCTCCACTGCAAAATATGAGGTATCCAACCAAAATAAAGATAAAATAGGGTCTAATTATATAAAATATAGACCATGACACCTCATCAAGTCAAAATCCCATCCAAAATGGATCATAAATGCAAAATATGAGTTGTTTCTCTACTTTCTTGGGAGGTTAGAAACCATTCCCTGAATTTTAGCTACAAACTAGGAGTGCTTGCCCCTTCCATTAATTACAAATTCCATCATAATAGGAAGCAAAAACCAACCTAATAACTCTAATGAAAACTCGTGGCCTCGAATTTGTGACCATTTCTGAGTTTGACAAGTGTACTAAGGGAATCCAATGTTGATCTGTGACAGTTCTGACTGAAGAATTTGAAAACAAATTGTAGAAGCATAACAGAAATTTGGAGGCACTTTGAGAAGTCCAAATCCGCTTTTGAAAGAATGGTCAACTAGCCTTGTGTGTCTAATTTCCATAAAATCTTGAATTTTTCAAAATGTACCACAGGAAGGCCTTCAAAAATCCATTCTCCCAAGGTCACTAAAAAGCATAACAGAGGGTCCAAAAAGGAGGCAGAAACATGAAAAATAGGTGGTTTTTGAGCTTTTTCTCCCAAATTGTAGCTTGTCATGCCAGGAGGGTTATTAATATATGATGTACTAATCAAATACATCCATACATGTAAATAAATCACCATTTGTATGCCTCCAAAACAAAAATCATAAGTGTCTGTTACCCTCTGCAATGAGAAATTTCGAGAATTCCACCAAAAACCATCTAAAATACCAAAATTTCTCCAAAGTATTCAAAATTGTTCTTTGACACCTGAAAGAGATAGGCTGCACAGCTAATGAAGCTTCAGCCAATAAATCCAAGATTTCCTTCTCCTTGAGCTTCATTTTCGCCTCTTTAAGCCTATTTTTTACTTGTTTCAACCTTATTTGTGAAATGGTATCCCCAGTACGATAATAACTTGTCATGTGCCTTTCCAGCTTGTTATCATTTTTAGCTTTCTTCAATAATTTCTACAGATGCTCATTAAATCTTGATAGCCAAAGCTCTCTATCCCCATTGATCTCCATGGAAATGAGCTCATCAAATGTCAACTTTTCACATTGATGAATTTGTTGTTTCTCTCACTCCAATTCCCTTTTTAGGCCTCTTGTTGTTGGTCTTTTTGCATGTGCTTCAGCCTCCATCTGCTGCACTTGGTCAACAACAAAAATCTTCCTTCCTTTACCTTTGTTTTCCTCCATGTCTGATTTATATTTTCTTGGGAGGAGTTGATTCACTTGCAATTGAAAATCCCCCCCCCCCCCCTAAAGGAAAGTAATTCGGGATTGGGAAATGGAGAAGGACTCTTTCAATGATGACATCTCTTTATACTTCTCTTTGATGATGTATTCAAGTGATCTAGCCTACTCATGTTCTGATACCTCAGGCTTCATTAGCATTGACTCGTCATGTTGATGCAAAATAGGTTGTTCCTCTATATAACATTTCTCATGATGGGTGCCAAGTGTAAGAAATCTCCTAGTAGGCATAGGCACAAAAACTTGTCTCCTCCCTCTATCATATGTATGATAAAATCCCACAACCCTAGGGACATATTAAAGATGAAAAGGCGCACTAGAATCACCAATCTCCATTGGTTGCGGTGATGATGTAATAGGCAAGATAGAAAGTGCTATTGACAACCTCTCAAAGAAGTCTTCCCATGTCATGTTTATGGAGGACAAGTGATGCAGCACAGTGAGCTTGATAAGGCCATGATGAAAGAGACTAGTATGATTATCTTCTCTTCTGCGTTGAACCTTCTCATCCATCTTAATCAAGCTCCTACATAAATAAATAGGCATATCAAGTGTTTTGACTCTGTTCAAATGCATCAAAAGCCTAATGTGATACCTATATAGCCTCGATAATCCTCCTTCACATGTAAAGTAATTCATTATAAACATATTCAGAGGAGCATACTTGTCTCTGCTATTTCTAAAAGGAAAAATAAATTCTGGATCATCTCCAGGATGAGGCTTTAGGAACTTCTTGAAATTTTCATAGTTAAGGTCCATACCCTTGAACCACTACTCTCCATGACAAGGGATACATGTAGCTGAAGCAATTAGGTCATATGATAAGCTGATCTCCATACCTGAAAGAGTGAATCTTCCCATATTGTATATGGTTGCAAAAATGTTGGACAACTGAAGATGATACCCTCCTTCCATAAGCCTTTCACAAAATGTTAAGCATTGAGTTCTTTGAAAGCATCTTCTGGCCAAGGGTGAAGAATTATTCTCGTCCATGGTGAATGGCTCGAGTATGAGATGGTGCCCTCCTTTGAATCTCTTCTTGTCACTTTCCATGGTTTTTTTCACTATAATGATGAAAACCCTAGGATGTCGATGAAATGAGTGACTGAGAATGGAAATTTGGAAAATGGAGTGTATGAAGGTATGAATTTGGTGGATGAAATGGAGGGTCTTGAAGCTAAAAAAAATTCTAGAAAAATTTGAGTGGGTATTTTTTTGTGTCAACTTCAATTTGAAGGTTGAATGAGATAAAATGGATGAATGGAAGGTGTCAAAATGTCTAAAACATAGGAAATTCCCAATGTTGACTGTGAGAATAGCCTGTGAAACAGTAAGGCAAGTTTATGAGGTGAAAAAGGGGTGATGGGGTTGAGTAAAAAGTATAAAAAAAATTCAGTGAATAGGATGGTGTCTTTTCTCAATAATGAAGGTGGAATGAAGTCAATTGGAGGAGTTTAAGTCATTCAAATCCTCAAAACACAATCATCTCCCAATTTTGGCTGTGGGAAAAACTAGTGAACAAGTGTTTTTTTTTTTGAGGGTCATGGAGTTGGAAAAAATTTTGATAAAATTTCAAAGGGTATGCTAACACCTTAGCTCCACAGTGCAAGTGGAATGAGGGAAAATGGATAAGTCTAAGTCCTTCAACACCCTAAAACACAATCACCTTAATTTTGACAATTTTGACTGTGACTATGTTAAAATAGTTTAGAATTTTAGGGTTTTTTAGTTTAATTTGATGTCATGGATGATGTGTGGGAATAGGTATATGTAGATGGGCATGGAGGATGTAGGTATAGGGTTTTTTTGATAGGTTAGGGTTTATTTCAATGGTAGATTAGTTTTTTTCAAAAAAAAAAAAAATTTGAATATGTGGACAGTGAGGATATTGAGAAGACACAGCTGATGTATAAAAACCCTGAAAATCTTTCCAAAACAAACAAAGGATGATTTCTTATCTTGTGAAGTAATTAGAGCAATGAATGGAGGTTGGAATCCTTTTAATTTTGTAGGGTTTCGGGCTTCAACAGCACTAGATTTGGCCACCTATAGGAGTGTAACATTGTCCCTCCCCGATATACAAAAGCGTAACAGTAGGTTTCTCAACTGACAGGAGCGTAACACAAAGGATGTTCTTCACCACCTAGGAGCGTAACAAAGGTTTCTACACTACCCAGAAACGTAAAAATGTTTTCTCCAACACTGATAGGAGCGTAACAAAGGTATTTACACTACCCATGAGCATTAAAAAACGATTTTACACTACCCAGAAGTGTAAAAAAATGATTTTTACCTCCACAGAAGCGTAATAATGTTGCTTCCCTAACACAGAGAAACGTAACAGAAAGTTTTTCTTCACCACAGAAATGTAAAATTGTGGTTTTCTTAAGAGCTATGAGAGACTTTTGTGAGTATAGAGGGGTAATCAAAGTGGCTCTCATAGGTATGAAAGGGTAACAATAAAATAATAATGAAGTTTATTTTCCCTTTATAAGCTTTTACAAGCCTTACCTTTTCCCTTTGACATTTACATTGACTTTTAACCCCTTTGCACTTGAAAAATGACTATTTACTCCTTCACATGGTATGAAGAAAAAAATGATTTCCTTCACTCTCCTTGACTTTTGAAATGACCTTTTTAAACCCTTTGTGCAACTTGGAGGATGACATGTTGGATTTTTCAAATGAGGTAAGAAGACAGAATAACACTTTTTGAACCCTTTGACATGAAAGGTCAATTTTTGGCTCTTTAAGTAATATGAGAGGACAGGGTCGGCCTCTTTTTCATTCCTTGACACTTGAGATGACCTTCTTAGGAATTTAAAATGAGACATTGAGACAAATTTTCTCCTTTTCATGAGAAAACAAGACTGTTATTAAAAACTTCGAAATATTTCACCTTTGTACATTCACATTGGATAGTGACTCTTCAAAACAGATAAGATGTCCTTGAAGCTTTAAATGACACTCTTTTCCATTTGGCTAGGACAATACATAAAAATTACTTCCCTTGGAGCTTTTATAGTGGATGATGACTTTTTGATCCTTTAAAAGAGACAGTGAGACAAAGTTCTTCAATTTTTATGAAACAGTGAAACAGAGATGAGATGTTTGAAACTTTTTCTTGAAATTTGAGCCATATCAAACAATAAAGATGGCTTTATTTTAATTTCATAAAATTGCTTGCTCCTTAATTAGGGTTTCATGGATGAAATGGAGTATTACTGTCTTATGTTCGGTGAAAATTTGAAGATTTTTCCAAAGGCAGGGTTGAACCCAAACTTGACCTAAATGAAATGAAATGACATAACCCTAGACCTTTTGAATGAAGATGATGGAGATGGTTACCTTGAAACTGATGATAGCGATTACCATGAAAATGGTGATGATAAATGAAATGAAGGAGAAGCATACATGGTTTAGCCTTCTTTAGTGACCAAAATTATTTTTGAGAAATGGTTCGAAAAAGTAAAAATTGTAACCTATGACTTAATGGAAAAAAACTAAAAGATTCATTTTATCACTGACATACCTGGGCTAACATTGGCTCCAGCTAGGGATGGCAGCTCCTTCAGGAGGTGTCAAGAACATCATATATGAGGTAGCCTTACCATTGGGCGATGGAGTCAAACTGGACTTTGAAAAACTTTGAAAAACTGGAAATGATGAACTAATTCTAGAATGACTTTGATTAGAAAAAATTGACTTGACTCTAACTTGAAAACTGACTCTGACTGAAACAAAACTTACAAAAATTATTGATGGCAACATATAATCGAGACTTGAGTTCTTCAAATCCTTATGAAAATCACCTGCCTACAGAAGAAATATGTACAATCATGTGAAATGCTCCTTTCAGTGTAACCAATCCATCAAATGGCTACTTACTGAAATCCTACTCACACGCTCCTTGAGCAGGCAAGAGAAAAACGAAAGCAGCGTCTAAAATTTTCCATTGAATCCAATACCTCTATTGACAAACTTGGAAAATTCTTCCTCTACTGGTGACTACAACAAAATCACCAAAGGATCATGGAAAGCATGTAAGATATGATCTCCTGGATGATTAAATCAGGAAAACAAACCTAATTCCACAATGTTGGTTTGTCTATATGTTGAAACTGATTCCCAACAAATGTAACGAGATAAAACTAATTTTCATTCTCATGATCCGCAATAGATAAGGGCTCTGAATTTTCCTGAATTTCATCAAACACAAAGACAAGATCACATGCAACCAGGATGTCTTCATCATTAACTAGATCACATAGAAGTTGGTGAGGTTGTTGAAACTCATCATTAGAATCATGAAATAAAACTTGGCTTTCATCATTCAAATATGATTTATCTTTAATTATGGAAGAAAATATTTTATGTTGGAGATGTTCTTGTGGACCATAAGACTGCTGCAAATCAACAAATGATTCTTCAATGATATGCTTAATTACTTTTACCTGATGATTGACAAGAGGACTTTGTTCGACAACCATAGTGCTAATGTGTACACCCACAATATCTAAAATAGCCTATTGTTTTTCATTATTCTCCTCTTCTTGATTAGTTTCAGGATGTTGAGTTTCTTCCTTAACCTCTAGTTGATCAGTGTGTTGTGTTTCTGCCAGAATTGTTTCATGCTTGGAATATTTATGAGAATCTAGACAATATACATCATATGTTTCTTCATCACTCAAAGAAGAGGCTACTATGTGCTTAGTATGATCTCGTGTATCAAAGTGATTAGCTTCTTCAAATTGTTGGTGGAAGGAAAAATCATAGAAGACTCCAATGATCTCTTCATCATCCATACATTCGATATCATCAATCCTTTTAAGATATTCAATAAAACCTTCATAATAACCACAAAAACTTTGTAAAAGAGACAAAGTAATATGAGACTTCCCATAATGCTCTAAGAAGACTCTATGGAAATCTTTAAGAGAACATAAGCTTCCTTTTGGTAACCCTTAATACCATACTCTAGCTTTGTCTTCTAGGGTAGCCATAAAAAATTTCATTAAGAAATCCTCAGGAAACTCAATTTTCAATTTACATACATGTATGTGAAATCTAACCAGATGTAGAACAACCTCATCCTTGTTTCCATCTATGAATTTGGGTAGATAAGTTTTTCAATCTATGCAAGGAATTCAATTTGGAAAATCAGGAATGTGAGAAAAATTCATAGGAGCATACCTTATATCAGTTGAATCCATCTTGAAAATAGTGAAATCACCAAGAAATTCTTCAAGCTACTAGATTTTGAACAGTGGATTCGCCATGAAAACTTTGAAACTTTGGATTCTTTAGAAGTGGAGTCGTCGGGTGAAAGATGCATAACCTTCTTATGTCTGAACATTGTTTCACCATTAGCCATCAAAGCTAATATTTGTCGTTATTTCCTGGGAAATATTTAACCTTCGCTCCCCAACAACGGCGCCAAGAATGTTATCACTCTCCCGAACTTCCTAAGGCTAACAGTACGATTGGAAAAAGGTAACCCTAGACCAAATTTATGTCAGGTATCTAGCCCTACCTAGACCAGAGAGGGCCCTCTCTTTCTCACTTTAAATAGTCAAATGAATGGCTAAGTATCATAATATTTTAGGCTAGATAAATAAGCTTGAATAATTAAAATTTGTTTGGTATTTTGAATGTTGGAGAGGAAAATCAATGAATGGACTATAAATGAGGTTTTTAGGTCTGAAATTCAAGGTGAAACTGAGGGAATGTGTGAGGCTAGATAGGTAATTTGTCAACATATTATTTATTCATCGAGTATAGGATGAAGATGGATTAGAGTTTGAAATGAGCACTGAAAGTGAGTTCATTCAATTAATAATCAAATAAACATAATATGGTAAATATTTTCTAAAAAAAATCATGCATGAACATGAATTATGCTCTCAAAATTACAAGATATACATATATGAAGAAGTAGAAATGGAATTAAGCATAAGATAATAACAAAACATGAGAAACACAGATGTTCCAAAGCATACCACAAGTACCTCACAATATTTCCTACAAATCTGTCTATGATTTCATTCCACAAACTGGTTACAAGAGCTCCACTGTGTAATATTCCCAAATGGGAAATGCAACAATATATGGAAGATATGCAGGAAAAATAACACAGATCATCAAAGTAAGAGCAGGAGGCCAATATAGAGACCCTTCTTTAACATTTACAACATAAAAATAGGTGTACAATGAGGCCCATAAGATATATAACAGAAAATAGAAGCCTCTAATGGAAGAAAACCCTCAAAAGAGGTGTTGCAATCACATGTATAGACTGAAAAAGGCTTGAAAGCATTATTTTATTGAGCTGCAGCAGCTGAAGATTTCACTTTAGATCTAGAGCATATAAGTGCATGAAATTTCAAATCTATAATAGATCCATACACTATAGAGGCTCTTCTATCAATCCCCCTTGGGGTTTTGAGAAAAAAACCATGTACATGAAGTATATCTAAGTTGCAGATCGACAGAAATATTCAGTGATTCATAAATGTACAGAAGTATGCAGATCAAATCTGATATGAACATGAAATATATCCCCTCCAATGGATCTCTAAAGTGAAGGGCAGATCCCCAACACTTGAAACCCAACTCTCCAAATTGTGTGCCAAAACACCCTGCAACAATAGCTACAGGAAAAATGAAGATCTGGAAGTAAAACTGCACTGTAGGGTTTAGAACATGATTGGCCACATGCCAAGATCTAAAAATGGTGCTCCAATGATCCAATACCTCTTGCCAATGGGATATAAGGCTTCCCCACTGAAAAGGAGCACTAGAATGGTCTAGATCTGAGTAGATCTAGCCTCCACTTGTTGTAGCTTTCAAAGACAACCAAACCCTCAACATGATCTACGTTGTAGTTGGAAGAAGAAGCTTGGCCTTCAGCCAGATAGTGGACTATGCAATACAAGACTCTCCCAAGAGCTACTCAATGGGAAGAGGTGGGATTCTCGATCATGAACACCCAATGCTAAAAATCATTTGCAATCTAGGCTAAACAACCAAAGAAAGTTGTATGTCTAAACAGAAAATACATACAAAATCAAATATTATTCAACAACCTTTTCATGTTTCCATCCTCTTCCTTTTATAAGTTAAGAGCTTGTAAACACTAAACCACCTTCAATGAAATAGCTTCTTTCACACAAGCCATCTCCATCTAAAACTGTGTTGTGCCTCATTGATGGCCACTCCTCCAACACAACATTGTATATTTGGTCATGGTTGACCCAGTCAAAATATACAGCCCCTTTCACACCTAAGGGTTCTTGCTTACATAGCCAAGATTTAGCCTTTTTCACATTTGGCATTGATTTATTTACTGTTTAGGAGTTTTATGAACCTCCTTTACATTTTTATTCATGAAACAGAAAAATAAAACAAAAATGAATATTCCCATTAGCTTACGACTAATTGGGAATATTACAGTCCTCCCCTCCAAAATTTTTCTTGTCCTCAAGCAACTGATAAGGTGAGTGCTGCAACTCTTCTCCTCCTGCATTGGTGTCACCAACATGTGATAAGCATCCTCCATAAGCTAAGTTTTCACCAATCCAGCCCTCCATGAATTGTTCCTCCAAAGTTCTCATGAGATGTAAATAGTCCATCCAAAAATGAGACAATAACTCAAATGAAACAAACATGGCTTTCCCAATGTCCTCCCTGAAACATGTAGCATAAGATACATGGAGAACCTCCATCCCATAGGGCACAAACATACCTCCCATCCTCCCTCCATATATTCCCATAAAAAGTAAAAGTATATCATCAATGTATGGGAGCAAAATAATGTACAAACAAACAGAAATTTGTGCATATGGAGGTGGGTCATAGTCCCTTATGTGGAACCAACGCATCGCATCTCCTGCCTACATCAGATCTAGATGTGGTAAGTGTTTTTCCCACCAATTAACTACTGCCCATGTTATCTCACTATGGCTGAAAGTGTGAGATATATTTGGTGCCTTAGGAAAGCACCCATCATGATGAAAAATCTCCCTTTTTCCACCAAGGGAGTGGCCAAGTTCAGAAATTTTTATGGCCCCATATTGGCCATGAATTTTACAAGATATAATACTCCTTAGAGTCGTGGCCTGCATAAACATGGTGAAAGAATGCATACAATCATAAAATAAAACATGTTTTACATGAGCATGTTCTTCACCAACAATCCTTGTCATACAAATGGAGTGGTGTATAAATCTATCTCTTCTCTCAAAAGAAGGAAGAGACGGCTGAAATAATTCTTTCATAGAGTCATGTTGTTGTCCCAACTCCACATGGTTCATGCATTCTTTAAAATGCTGATGTAGTTCTCTTCCAAAGCCTTCCCATTCAAAGCTTCTCATGATGATGTTGTAGATCTTCATGGAATATGTATGGCTGAAACAGAACTCTTTGTAGACCCTTTGTAGCAACTTCTCCTTGAGATTGGAGGCTTTAGACAAGAATATCCTACCATGATGATAGATGACTTCTTCTTGGACTAAATAGCCCTCTTCATGTAGCTGGTCATCAAGTATCATACAAGTGTGAATATCCTTGGAATAATCCACCAACAGTTGGGATTTCCAATATGGATCTAAACTGCCCAACAATGACAGCGCTGATGATGTATCAAAAAAAATGGTTGTCATGTTGCTACTCTCCTCCTTGACATCTCTCATGCCAAAGGTGTATGTTGGAAGGCCATTCCTTCCATTATTCTCCTCCCACAGTGAAAAATCAGAAATGAGAGTGGGTGATGATGATAAGGGAAGAATATATCCCTCCTCCTTGAGCCTACCCAAGCCTCCCAGCGTTGTATTATTTTCTTCCAATTCTCTCATCCCTTCTGGATCTGAATTTGGAGCATCATGCTGTGAGATACCTCCCACAAAAACTGAATCAGCTGGCCTCCCAGGTGGTTTGCCACTAGATTAAACTGTCCCATGCAGCAATTTCATGAGCATGATAGATTGGATTGTAAGGTCCTTGCTTCCA
This sequence comes from Pinus albicaulis, assembly GCA_034641835.2. Taxonomy (NCBI): domain Eukaryota; kingdom Viridiplantae; phylum Streptophyta; class Pinopsida; order Pinales; family Pinaceae; genus Pinus; species Pinus albicaulis. The sequence continues at coordinate 224,349,483 of CM076570.1, forward strand.
CTGCGCAAATCCATCTCTGTTCTTTGTGTGGAAGTGGTATGCGAGTGATATGTATGCATGCCTTTGATCATTTGAGTTTCACCACTCTTCTTGTCCACCCATTCCATTTGCAAATCCTCCCAATCAGTGGTGACTTTCTCCAATGTAATCAACCATTGACCACCCAAAATCACATTGGTGTCTGGTATGTCAACCACAAAGAAGTGATCAACCAAAGTATAAGTTCCCATGGTGACTGAAAGTGATGGGACATAATGCATGCATTGCATTGTTCTATCTCCTGGGACCAAAATAGAGAATCCCTCAAAAGTATCATTGGGTATTTCCCACCTTTGCACTAGATGGGCATCAATGAAATTGTGGGTTTCCCCACTATAAATCAAAACAGAGACCCTCTGATTCAAGATGGAATCTTGAACTCTTAAGGTCAAGTACTTAGGTACTCCTCTCAAAAATGCAAGAGCCCCTCCAATAAGAGAAAATTCTCCATCCCCATCTCCTGATGGTGTTGGCTCTCCTCCTGCAGTGTTAGCGTTGTGACCTCTTCTTGGTTCCTCTTCTTCTTCCTCCTCAACATCTAAGAATACCTCTATGTAATGTGCTTTTCCAACATCAAATCTATGTCCAGGTGCTCATGATTCTTGGCAAGTGAAGCATAGCTTCCTTTTTCTTAGATCTCTCCGGACTTCTTCATCAAGAGGCTTCTTATATGAGCTCTCCTTGAAAGAATCAGCTTTTTCTTCCTTCCCCTTTGAAGGAAAAGAGGTGTTATGCTGAAGTCTTGCCTTTGCTTTTGGCAAGGAATCTTGAAGGTCTTGTTGAAGCCTCGAAAATCGCTGCTACAACATTGATGGATAACCACCTGGTCTGGACCTTAATACAGCTCCTTTTCCATTTATGATAGTGGCTCTGACTGGTTTAACTAGGTCCAGTTACCTTTTCCCTATCGCTATTGGTTTATGATGTATCCTTAACTACCAATAGACAGGGATATTAGATCAATTCTTCTTGTTGATCAGGTAAGAGAATGACCCTTAAGCTGATTTGGGTTCAGTTAAACCACAACTAAGATTTTTCCACTTTGATAAGAGGACTTAAAAGAATGTAAAACTTAATCTAAATAAAAACTTATTCTATAATGTAAGCAAAAAGAAACTAATCTAAATCCTATCTCAATTAGGTAGATATAAATCTAACCCAACTAAGAGCAAGATAATTAAATAATGAGAATTTAATATTTTTGGCTTTTAATTAATGTCAAGCTAGCGAAAAAATTCAATTAGCTCACATTTGTGAGTATCAGAACACATTCTATTGAGACCATTTAACTGAAATAATAGATCAACAACACTCCAGAAGAAATTCACAAAAATGATATCGATTGTCAAATCAGTCAAGCCAATAATCAAACAATAACATGTGGAAGAAATTTGCAACACGTTACTATTTAATAAATCAGTTTTATAAGATAGATTTCTGAGTAAATAGTTACTCAGAAATCAAAGTTTAATTCATAATAGCAAAGATTCATAACAATTTGAGACAAATTATCCATATCAACATAAATGCATAAACATGAATAAAATGAAACAACAATTTTATTAACATAAAATGAAACTGATATTTGATACAAAAATGCCAAAAATACCAGTTAATTGAATCCGCTTCTCTAATCCTGGTCTCTAACAGTGCTTTACATTACTTGAATTTCTGCTTTCAAAACTAGAGCTGCAAAAATGCAAACTCTGTCTATCATGCATAATTCAAGATATAAAGAAAAACCTTCAATAATGTTCAGATCTGAAAATTTTCTCTCCTCCCCATCTACAACTCTAAACTCCTATTACAGAAATGTTTTTAGAAGTCTAGAATTGCAGAAGAGAGAAGCCCCTTTTACATTTTGTAATCTGTAATTTATAATATTTCCAAAAGTATTTTGAGAGAAGAGTTTGTTGAAGAAAAATCTTCCCAATCCAATTTTAATTGCTCAAAAATTTCAATCTTTAACCGTTGGAGCTTTCTCATTGATTGAGATCTTTTTCTCCATATCTCTTTTATTTTTTTTCCTGCAAAAAGAAATTAAGATGCAACAATAAAATCAAAATATTATTTCTAGCATTAAAACAAATCCAATCAAATTCTATTTACATAAATAAATAAATAAAATGAAATTTGAGCTTTTTATTAATACTCATAATGATTTTAATTAACCAAGGATATTATTGATGCATGAATCTGCAATTAGAAGAGTCTTGGGCAAATGAAAATGAAGAAAACAAAACTCAGAAATTTGATTTTGTTTTTAGAAATTCGGAGCTTGATCTTCTGCCTGATTTTTGACCCAATAAATGACCAAATCTATTAGTGAAACCTCCTCAGAAATGTTCTCCTTGATTTTATCTTTCCAATGAGCCGTCCTAGGCCTCATTTGGTCAAGTAAAACTCAATCTATGAGCCTCCAAAGTTGATAAATCAAATCTGATATAAATCTGGAAATTATAATGTTGGGCTAAAAATCAGAATTTTAATTAAAAATTTAATCCTAAATTAGCCTACAATTAACCAATAATTAATTCTAATTTAATTTTTAATTACAAACTGAATTAATTATTTAATAATCTATTTATTAATGAATATTACTCTAATTAACAAATATAATTAACTATTTATAAATTAATTAATCTAAATTAATAATTAATTATATTTTAAATATTAATTAATTTAATTAATCTAAAATTACTTATTTTAAATATTTACATCTAAAACTAAATTAACACTAATATATACTAACTTAACATTAATACTAACCTACCACTTAAACTGACTAATCTACCACTTAAACTAACCTACCTTACCATAATACTAATACTACATTAATTAAAAACTAACGCTAACACTAACCACTAACCTACCACTTAAACTAATATATACTAACCTACCATTACTAATATTACATTAACTAAACACTAACGTTAACACTAATCTAATGTTAAATTATATTAACACACTTAATATTAAACTATCACTACCGTTTATTCATATGAATGAGTTTAACACTTCAAAGCAACGGATGACTTATGTCGCTTAATTCTTTAACCATCACACATCGGCGATCGAGGAAGGAGGTCATCGGAGTGTGTAATCAAAACTTCCGATGAGATGGAATGTTTTTTTTTTTTTTTTGGTATTAACTTAAAACTAACCTAATACTAACACTAATATATATTAATGCTAACTTTAAAACTAAGTTAATACTAACAAATACTAACTTTAAAACTAACGTTATACCTATTCAAATTAAACCAACGTTACACCTATTCAAATTGAACTAACATTATATTAAATCAAAACTAACACTTCATTATAAAACTAAAACTCCACTAATGTTAATGACTCATCGCATCGGGGATAAGATATGAGTTCATCACATCGGGGATATAACAAACTCATTGCATCGAGGTTTTTAAAAGGATGTGGCGATTGAAATTTCTCAATGCGATGTTTCGATTAATTTTATTTCTATTTTTATATTTTTAAATAAAATTTTAATTTAATAAAATTTTAATTTAATAAAATTAATTATATTTTAAATATTAATTAATTTAATTAATTTAAAATTGAATATTGAATATTAGTTTTTATTTTTGTTTTGTTTTCATTTTAATGATGTTAAATTAAATTATGAATTTATCTAAGGGATGATTTTCCTAAATAAGCTACAACTACTTTGACATTTCGGATTTTTCGAATTTTTCGAGATCAGTGATTTATTTGAAAATTGAAGTAAATTACTAAAATCTCAATGCTTCGTTATTTGGCTGTATAAGTAAAAAAAGAATGAAAAATGTTAGTTATAACTAACTACGGGTTAATATTTAAACTAAATGCATTATTGAACTAATTTAATTAAAAAAAAAAAAAATATTATACATTTTACGCATTTTTAAACCCATACGACATAATTGATTAGACTTCAAAGGAGTGCCATTTACAAACCGGTTGACCAAATGAGGTGAAACAAGCGTCAACAGGAAGCTTATAAAAAATCGAGTTCAACCAAGCAATCAAAACAAAAATCTAAAGAAGATGAAAAATCAATAAAATCGTGAGGTAATTCACTTAATAAAAATCTTAAAAGGCACTTAGCTAAAATTTTATAGAAAGGGTCCCCCCATTATTTGAAGTGAACAAGTTTAAAATGGGGGGGTTGTTGTATCGTACAACAATTGGCGATTCACTAGAAGAAACAATTCTCTCTTTGATATGAATGAGATTTTCTCAAAATTAAAGTAAAAATAATTAAAGAAGAGAAATTTTTTTTTGAAATGCTTGACTAGGTTCATTAATTTGAATAAAAGAAATAATTATCTTATTTGTAATTTTTTAAAATTCCTCATAAATTAAAATATTTCATAACTCTATATCAGTCTTTAATTAGTTGTAGGGATAAAGTAGGGGTCACTTTACAGGTTAGCTTTTAAAATGTACTCATTTGTCATAGGTAGAGCCACTGCTGCCAGCGAACATCTATAGTCTCGACAGGGTTACCTTTTAATCATGAATGATTCAGAATCCCATCTATTTAAGAATTATTGATCTAGAGATAAATCTATTTATACATGTTTTTATTTTTATTTTTATTTTTATTTTTTATTTTTTTATTTTTAATTCTTAAAAGCCATTATCCTGGTTTGGTAACCAGATAGTTGATAATGTCATTCACTGGTTATAATTGGACTGAACAAGCTGGCTTGTGATGAGACCCATTGTCTTATAATTGTTTGCAATCATAAGACATTACCTTGTTTTGTTTAGCAGTGTTGGTAATGTCAGCCTATTTTTTCCCTATGATCATGGTAAGCAGGCTCGTGATGAGACCTCTTATCTTTTAATTTTTAAATATATTTTTGGATTACACTCTGGAAAAATAAAACTCTTTTAAATAGGGAGAATTATTAACTCCTTAAGAGTTTAGAATTACAATTTCAGAGTTAAAATTGATTTGTTGTAAAGTGTCTTTACTTGGTTAAAAATAACTTTTCTTGACTGATAATAGAATTTTAAAAGATCTTAATAAAATATTGAAATTTCAAAATAATTACAATTTTGATGAAAAACAAATTTCTCAGATTTCATGATACTTTTTCAACTTCTCTTGTTTTGTAATCTCTTCCTTAAGTATGTCTACCTTTATAATAAGAAAACAAATTTTTCTAAGAGATTTAAGAAAAAGCTAATAGGAGACTATTAATAATTTTTTCCTATGTATGTCGAACATTGTTAGGTAACAATAAGGCCTTCCATATAAATCATGGCAAAGTCACCAAAATCAAAACTGAAAATCAAAGGAAAATAATTCTTAAGCTAAAGTGAGAAAAGAAATCAGCAAACAAAATAAAAATGAAGAAATTTAAAAGTGGAAAGGAAAATCCAAGTTTTGAAATACAAACTCTAACAAGAATGTTTATACCAATGTTTAAACAACATGAAGTAAAAGAAGATGATCATGTAGTCATTCCTTCTTATGTCGAGATTCAAATAAATTATACCTTGCAGGGTTGTAAATGTTTTAGGCTTTTTAAATAGCAATGATGATAAAATTTAGCCATAATAAAAAAATTTGTCTGATGTCAATCTTCTTGTTTCAAAGCATTATCTTAATCATTTTCTAATAAAAGGAATGCTTTAAATAAACAGATTAAAGGTTCAGAAACTTCCTAGTGTAGTTGTTTCAGTGAAGACTATCGCTGCTTCTTGAAAATAAAACTAGGAGAAGAAAATAGGGCTTCCAAAATATGATCTGGCAGATGATTGAAAGCTTTTATGAAGAGCTGTAAAACAGATTCAAATATCAACATAATTTAAAAAACAAAACTGAAACTAAAGTAATGAAATGGAAATAAATGAAAGTGGGTATATGAATCTTACCATTGGATAATTGCATTTGACCTTACATGAAAGATATATGGTTATCCAATACTCACTGATTTCTTCTTTTAGTTATCATTAAAAACATGAAGAAGTCAAACTAACCAAAATCCTATAACCCAAAATCATTATTTATTTTATTTAAACTAAAGCAAGCAGTAAAATGTAAAAATAGACTACTTTGTGTTCAAGGGAATTTAAATTAAAACAAATGCATCAGAAATGAAATTGAGAATTTGCAGTGATGAATATTCTCAAAATATTATAAGTTTTATACAAATTCTATGATTTTTTTTTAAATTGTTCATAGTTAAGACCAAATTTAAGATAATGAAATTTAAAATAGAGAGGTCTTGAATTTCATATTTAATTATGGAATTATTTAAAACTGAAATATATGAGAAATCAAAATGATTTGAATATGCTGAAAATTTGTCATCAATCGCTTTAGTATCATAGAGGTTACCCAAGATTGCTTTAAATTAACACAATGCCTTATTGGATGATGCATGTAGAGGCATTCGTTGGAATTTATCGCATCGAGGGTTGCAATAATAAATTTCTGATATGATATCATGCGAAAAGAATACGTGCAATGAGATGGAGTGATCATATCATTGAAGAAATGTTATATTTAGGATCGGGGATAGGCATTTTGAAAATTGCACATCGCACACCGCATCTCATGATTTGTATTTTGTACATTGCACATTGCGCATCGCAGATTTGGAATAATGGTATGTCCATGAATAAAAATGTGATGAAGCGATTGCGATATCGGCAATGCAATGGATGATGTGGCTTTCAGCATGAACATCAAAAATGCGATGAGTGATATCGATATCAGCATATCGGAATATTGGAAAATATTCATGTTGGAAATGTCAATATGATTCTTGCAATAGCAGCGATGCGATGGTTATAATAATCGGTGATGAGTGAAGAGCGTTAAGCGATGAGCAATCGGGGATTAATGAAAAGTGATAAGCGATAAGCGATGAGAAATCGGAAATTAATGAAAATCGATAGCGATGAGAAATCGGCGATGAGTTATCACATCACAACTTTTAAAATGAGTGCACAAGGATGTATTCATTTTTCCTCCCGATTTGCGATTTGCAATTGGACTTATCGCATCGGAGGTCTTTGAAAGTTAACCCTTGACTAATTGAATTTAATAATTTGCGATTGCGATTTGAACTTTATCGCATCAGATTTTTTACAAATGAATATATTAGAATGTGATTTTCCCAATTTGCGATTTCCTGATTGGGTTCATCGCATCAGAACTTTTCAAATGGAAAGATCAACCTTATGTTTAATGTGCTTTTACGATTCGATCTATCACATCGAAACTTTTGTGATGAAAAAACAAACTTTTCAATTTATTCCAATATGATATGTGATCGAAGATCAACAAAATTAAGTGCATGATGTAACAATATGATATGTCAATATGCGATGGAGAATGAGCCCGCTAAATCTATTATGAAAGTTTAATATCGCATCGGGTCCGAGACATCGGCGCTTTTAAAATTATGACCCTACCACTATTGCGATTGAATGGACGCGATATTTCTTATGAAATTGATTTAAATTTAATATCGGGTCCTGAATTATGTGTATATCACAATATTGGTAAAGCTGATTATCGGAGATCAGTGACTCAAGATAATGGAAATATATTCGATTGAAAACCTATGAGATGCGAAATGTGATATGGTATTTTATGGAAAATTGAATGAGGTAACACATCGGAGATCTTGCATCAGAAATATGAAAATCAAGTTGGAACATTTCTGATATGAATCTTGCAATACTGTTTTAAATTTCAATTGGGTTTTCTAATGAATGAATGAAAGCAAAGTTAAATAATGCTTCAAATTCTAATGAATCACAAATAAAATTTCCCTGAACCTATTGCAAATTTAAAATGGGTTTGCTGCTTACTTCAAGTTTTAAAAACAAATGAAAACCTGCAAATAAAATAGAACAAGAATAAAAAACAAACTACGGAAAAGAGAAACTAATAATAGATGAAAATGAACTTGTAAATGCGTACCTGGAAGGAAATTGTATGTAAACTTACCTTATGAATCTTCGAATTTTTCCTTCGATTTATCAAAATTCTAACTTTGTTTAAACTCATCTCATTATTTATTCTAAATTGGAGTGTGAAATCACCCTAATAAAATCTGTTTATTCATGTTCAGGAAATCTAAAACTCATAAAATTCACCAGAAATAAATATGAAAATAGACTTCCCTTTAAATTGCAACAACAATTTATTATCTCTGCTTATTCCGAATTAACTTGTAAAAAATCTGTATTGTTATAGTGAATGTTTAATAATGCCTTTAGTAAACAAAAAAAAATGTTGCACATTGCAGCATCAGATAATAAACTAAAGATCAGAATGGGATAAAGCCACTAATTGTGGAAAAATATCAACACAGATTTAAATATGTGCACACAGTAAAATGGACACCCTTAAGGTCATTTTTAAAAATTTCGAAGAAAATAATATGACCTTCATGTGATAACAACAAAAGGTTAGACTGACTAATAATGATTAAATTTGAATTAAGCTTATAATAGACAGTCATACATTTCATGGGATAATGAGATCATGAAGCTTTTATATCCTCAAAACCTTTAACAAATAAATTTCAGAATAAAATCATATGAGGACATTTCGAAATAGAGAAAAATGGCTTTGAGGTGATTGGTGCCAAGTGAAACTTTAATTGAATTTAGTCAAGACGTTATTCAAAATAGGCAGAATAGAGATATTGCTGCAATAAATTTTGATTAAAAATTATGGGGAGCAAGAATTAGAAATTTTCTGATAAGAGAAAAATATTTCCTTGAACATGTATATGATATGAGAAGGGTTGATTGCTCACTTTTTTATTTGCAGAACTATTAAAAATAAATTAACTACACAAAAAAAAAAACTAACTAAATTAATTCTACTTCTATTCTAACCATATTCATGAAAATGACTAGGTATAGTCACATTTCCAGTGTAACCATACTCTCATTTTAATTCCTTCATATATACACAGTTCAAATGTTAGTAATAAAAATATAAATCTAATCGAACTAAGAAAATTAAATTTTTAATCTGAATGTATAGTTACTATTAACAGCTTATTTACAATCTCCTTCTTTTGAAAAGTCTTTTCCAACTGAATTCCAATTGGATCATCAAAATATGGATGGGTTTCCATTAATGATTGGAAAATGTTTAAAAGAGGAGATGACATGCCAAATTGTGGATATGAGCTTTTAAATTCAAAGGCCTGAAAAAATTTGTTGGCGTTCTGTGTAAGTGTTAAACTATTAACAATTTTCCATGAAAGAAAACTTTCCAAACAATTTTCAAATAGGCTAATGAAAAATGGAGGGAAATCTGTCAAATAAGATGGAAGATTATCAATTGGATTAGATTGCTGGCTAGATTGTAAAAATAAATTCTCTTATTGACACTGCCTTTGGGAAGATAGAAACTTTTGATAAAACATTAGCATTGATTGAAATTGAAATATTAATAACTTTTGATGTTCATGATTATAATATGAAACTTCAATTTCGCAATATGGAAATGCATTAATTGAGTGTTCACTATTAAAGCACTGAATATGCCAGCACAGAGTGCCAAAAATTTGAAAAATAAAATCAGAAAACAAATCCAAATTTGAACAAAATAAGTATGAAAGCAAAAATAAAATGAAATCACTATTGGTACAACTAATGTTACAACACAATTGGAATTGTTTTGAAATAATTTATTTTTCACAAGGATTGGCGAGAATAATGGAATTTGAATAATTTCCAATTACAACTTGTGAATTAGAAAGAGAATTATGAGCGGGAATGGGAGTTTGATCATGATATGAATCATAAATTGGAATGTTTTTTTGAATGGTGAAATCGTGAAGATAATTTGTTGTTTCACAATGGGGATTGGTTGGAATAATTTCTAAATTGAAATGTTCTTCATTCACATATGTTATTTGAGTTTTATCATGAGGATTCTCTTGAGAAGAATAGAAATTAGCATCCTTGATGTCAGAATAATTATCATAAATGACTTCACAATATTCTCTAGAATTCACTTTGATTTCGTTCAATATATCAAAATAAGGAGGAATAAAAAATTCATGTTCATTAATGGCAAAAGAATGATCAATAATTGTTTCTCTATGTTGATAAAAACTTACTGGTAATTCATTTAGATCATCCTCTTTATTTTGTGAAATATCATTAATACCAAGAGGGGAGAAATTACCAACATTAAAAATATCAGGATAAAGGAAAAAATGAGAATCAGAAATAATGAATTCAAAAGTTTCTCTGTTCGAGATATCTTGTGCGTTCTGTTCATTATAAATTTCAGATTCTAGATCATTTCTTTGTATACTCATACTTTCTTGAAGAATGTTGTTTTGTTGCTTTGTTTTCAAAATTTGCTCATCATGAAAAAATTCAGAAATTTGTACAGCAGTTTGCATTTTATTATTCACTTTGATTGCTGCTTGCACATGTTGATTTGCGATCTGATTTTCTGAATTTAATGCAGACAAATTTTCAGATTTCAAGGCAGCTCTTTCTCCAAAATTGTTGTTATTGTCTTCTTGTATTTGGATAGAAATATTTTTCAAGCTTTGTGAGACCACTTCATCATAATTTATTTGCACATCGATATTGGAATTCTCATTTATGTTACAAGTGGATGGAAAAAAACTTGAATTAATTTTATATGGATTGGGAATGGGAGGAAGAGAGAAAATATATTTAAACCAATCTAGTGATTCTTCTTCTGTAAGTTTATCTTCAACTATAAATATTAAACAATTTAAATGAAATCGAATATTAAAATCTCTAACAGACTCATTTTCAAATCTTCGTAGATATTCAATTTCATCACATACCTGTTCATAATCGTATCCGTCAAATTTACAAATGAAAAGTGTAACAAATTGATCCCAACTGTGAATTGAGGCAACCGGAAGAGTTCTACACCAGTTTCTAGCTTTTGCCGCAAAAGCGTGAGTAAAAATTCTTCATAAAATGCCTTCATCAATTCCTTGAAAATCATAATTTGAAACATTTTGAATATAAAATTGAAAGACATGATTAAAAGCAGAAGAATTTTTCTTACCATTAAATTTTACCTGAGACAAGAGTCTTACCACTTCAGGTGGAGTATTGGAAGATGCACGTCCATGTATACAACTCCAAATTGGAAGTTCAAGAGGAGCCATCGTAATAAAAATAAATGTCAGAATTGAAAAGACTCCAATAGACAACAAGTTTTAGGCCCTCCTTCTAGCGCCAAAAATGTTGAAGCCTCGAAAATCGCTGCTACAACATTGAGGGATAACCACCCAGTCTAGACCTTAATACAACTCCTTTTCCGTTTATGATAGTGGCTCCGACTGGTTTAACTAGGTCCAGTTACATTTTCCCTATCGCTATGGGTTTATGATGTATCCTTAACTACCAATAGACAGGGATATCAGATCAATTCTTCTTGCTGATCAGGCAAGAGAATGACCCTTAAGCTGATTTGGGTTCAGTTAAACCACAACTAAGATTTTGCCTCTTTGATAAGAGGACTTAAAAGAATGTAAAACTTAATCTAAATGCAAATTTATTCTATAATGCAAGCAAAAAGAAACTATTCTAAATCCTATCTCAATTAGGTTATAAATCTAACCCAACTAAGAGCAAGATAATTAAATAATGAGAATTTAAATATGTTTGGCTTTTAATTAATGTCAAGCTAATGAAAAAATTCAATTAGCTCACATTTGTGAATACCAGAACACATTCTATTGAGACCATTTAACTGAAATAATAGATCAACAACACTCCGGAAGAAATTCACAAAAATGATATTGATTGTTAAATCATATAAGTCAATAATTAAACAATAACATGTGGAAGAAATTCACAACACGTTACTATTTAATAAATCAGTTTTATAAGACAGATTTCTGAGTAAATAGTTACTCAGAAATCAGAGTTTAATTCATAAGAGCAAATATGCATAACAATTTGAGACAAATTATCCATATCAATAGAAATGCATAAACATGAATAAAATGAAACAACAATTTTATTAACATAAAATGAAACTGATATTTGATACAAAAATGCCAAAAATACTAGTTAATTGAATCCACTTCTCTGATCCTGGTCTCTAACAGTACTTTACATTACTTGAATTTCTTCTTTCAAAACTAGAGCTGCCAAAATGCAAACTCTGCCTATCATGCATAATTCAAGATATAAAGAAAAACCCTCAATAATGTTCAGATCTGAAAAATTTCTCTCATCCCCATCTACAACTCTAAATTCCTATTACATAAATGCTTTTACAAGTCTAGAATTGCAGAAGAGAGCAACTCCTTTTACATTTTGCAATCTGCAATTTATAATATTTCCAAAAGTATTTTGAGAGAAGAGTTTGTTGAAGAAAAATCTGTCCAATCCAATTTTAATTGCTTAAAAATTCCAATCTTTAATTGCTGGAGCTTTCTCATTGATTGAGATCTTTTTCTCCATATCCCTTTTATTGTTTTTCCTGTAAAAAGAAATTAAAATGAATTAAGATGCAACAATATAATCAAAATATTATTTCTAGCATTAAAACAAATCCAATCAAATTCTATTTACATAAATAAATAAATAAAAAGGAAATTTGAGCTTTTTATTGATACTCACAATGATTTTAATTAACCAAGGATGTTATTGATGCATGAATCTGCAATTAGAAGAGGCTTGGGCAAATGAAAATGAAGAAAACAAAACTCAGAAAATTAATTTTGTTTTTAGAAATTCGGAGCTTGATCTTCTGCCTGATTTTTGACCCAACAAATGACCAAACCTATTAGTGAAACCTCCTCAGAAATGTTCTCCTTGATTTTCTCTTTCCAATGAGTCATCCTAGGCCTCATTTGGTCAAGTAAAACTCAATCTATGAGCCTCTAAAGTTGATAAGTCAAATCTGATATAAATTTGGAAATTATGTTGCTGGGCTAAAAATCAGAATTTTAATTAAAAATTTAATCCTAAATTAGCCTACAATTAACTAATATTTAATTCTAATTTAATTTTTAATTACAAACTGAACTAATTATTTAATAATCTATTTATTAATAAATATTATTCTAACTAACAAATATAATTAACTATTTATAAATTAATTAATCTAAATTAATAATTAATTAAATTAAATTAATTATATTTTAAATATTAATTAATTTAATTAATCTAAAATTAATTATTTTAAATATTTAAATCTAAAACTAAATTAACACTAATATATATTAACTTAACATTAATACTAACCTACCACTTAAACTAACTAATCTACCACTTAAACTAACCTACCTTACCATAATACTAATACTACGTTAATTAAAAACTAACGCTAACACTAACAACTAACCTACCATTACTAATACTACATTAACTAAACACTAACGTTAACACTAATCTAATGTTAAATTATATTAACACACTTAATATTAAACTATCACTACTGTTTACTCATATGAATGAGTTTAACACTTCAAAGCAACGGATGACTTACGCCGCTTAATTCTTTAACCATCGCATATCGGCGATCGAGGAAGGAGGTCATCGGGGTGTGTAACAAAAACTTTCGATGTGATGGAATGTTTTATTAAAACTTCCAATGTGATGGAATGTTTATTAAATCCCCGATGCGATGTAATGTTTTTTTTTTTGTTTTTTGTTTTTATATGTATTAACTTAAAACTAACATAATACTAACACTAACATATACTAATGCTAACTTTAAAACTAAGTTAATACTAACAAATAATAACTTTAAAACTAATGTTATACCTATTCAAATTAAACTAATGTTACACCTATTCAAATTGAACTAACATTATATTAAATCAAAACTAACACTTCATTATAAAACTAAAGCTCCATAACGTTAATGACTCATCGCATCAGGGATAAGACATGAGTTCATCGCATCGGGGATATAACAAACTCATTGCATCGGGGTTTTTAAAAGGATGTGGCGATTGAAATTTCCCAATGCGATGTTCTGATTAATTTTATTTCTATTTTTTATATTTTTTATATAAAATTTTAATTTAATTAAATTAATTATATTTTAAATATTTTTTAATTTAATTAATTTAAAATTGAATATTGAATATTAGTTTTTATTTTTGTTTTGTTTTCATTTTAATGATTTTAAATTAGATTATGAATTTATCTAAGGGATGATTTGCCAAAATAAGCTACAGCCACTTTGACATTTTGGATTTTTCGGATTTTTTGAGATTAGTAATTGCACCGAGAGGCGCATCTACAGCCCAATATGACCCCGATGTCAGGTGGGTCACATCCTCATACAAAATTTTGGCTTAAGTTTTAAATTAAAAAAATAAAATATAAAATAAAAATCGCATTGTGCTAGAACATATATCAATTTCTAATACAATTATGTATTATTTATATAATTTGAATGGATAGTAAATTATATACGTGAATTTGAATGGATCATAAATTTACCTTTAACAAAAAAAATTACCACATTGAATTTCCAAATTAAGTAAAATTTAAACATCTTTACTCTTTACTAAAGTCAATACCATTTCCTAAATCAAAGGAAAAGAGTTAATTCAACACAAACAATCAAAATCCAAAATCTTTTAATATTTCTTTTAATTAAATATTTGTAAAATGAATTTATACTTACTCCAGAGCTATGGTAAATAAATAAAAATATATATAAATTAGATGTATGGTAAATAAATAAAAATTCTTTATATATTTATTCTATAAACATTTTTATATTTAAAAAAAATTTAAAAAAAAAAATTATTTAGATGAAGCCTATGGGACGAATACCATGGAACAAATTAATATTGATACCATGGGCCAAATACCATGGGTAAATAAATAAATATAAAAGAGGTATAAACAAGTATGATAAATAAATAAATAAATATAAAATAGATATAAAGAGGTATGGTAAATAAATAAATATAAAAGAGGCATAAAGAGGTAGGGTAAATAAATAACAATATATCAAATAGGATTATGAATAAAAATATAATTATATAACAAGTCTATGGGCCAAATACCATAGTAAAGAAAAGGGGTATGGTAAATAAGTAAAAATATAAATAAACTAGAGGTATGGTAAGTAAATAAAACCTCTTTTCATATTTACTCCATAATCTGCTTTATGTTTACGAATATTTATGTTCATTAGTTTACATAAAGAAGAAGAAACAGAGAGAGAGAGTGATAAGGGAGAGATGGAGAGAGAGTGTGTATGTTTAGGGGTGAGATAAAGAGACAAAGTAAGATGTATGGAAAGAAGGGGGGAGAGAAGAAGTGAGAAGGAGAGAAGGAGGGATATAGTAATGTAGTTGGAGAGAGAGAGGGGTGGAAAGAGAGAGAGAAAGAAAGGAATGGGGGAAGAGAGAGGATTAGAGAGAGAGAGATATATGGGGGAAGAGAGAGGATTGGAGGGAAAAGAGAAAGAGAAAGGTGGGAGAGAGATCAGGGAAGAGAGAGGGATTTAGGGGGGAGAGAGAGAGAGGAAGGACGAGAGATAGGAGGAGAGAGGGATCGATAAGAGAGATGGAGTTGGAGGGGGAGAGATGTAGGAAATAAGAAATATAGAGAGTGAGAAGTGGAGAGAGAGAAGGAGTGACAAGGGAGAGACAGAGAGAGAGCATGTGTGTTTGGGGCTGAGATAAAGAGACAAATAAGGAGAGATGGAGATAAGGGGGGAGAAGGAGATATAAGGAGAGAGCGAGGGATATAGTAACATAGTTGGTGGGTGAAGAGATAGAGAGAGAGGGAGAGAGAGATGGGAGAGAAAGGAAGAGAGAGGATGTGAGAGAGTGGAGAGAGGGAGGGAAAGAGAGATGGACTTGGAGGGGGAGGAGGAGAGAGGTAAGAAGAAAGCAATAGAGAGAGAAAGGTGGAGAGAGAGAGAGAGTGAGTGAGTGATAAGGAAGATGGAGAGAGAGGGAGAGAGGGGGAAGATAGAGATATAGATAGAAGGTGAAGAGAGGGAAAAAGAGAGAGATGGGGAGAGGAGGGGATTGACAAAGAGATTGATATATATGGATTGCGAGAGTGTGTGTGTTTAGGGGGGTGAGATAGAGAGACAGAAAAGAAGAGATGGAGGGGGATATAGATATGGATGGAGGGTGGAGAGAGGGAAGAATATTTCTCACACTGGATGGATTGATATAAGTGGAGATGGTGATTTATAATCCTATTTGATTATTTTCACTATATGCATCGATTTTAGTGTAGATATTTATTTCTAATGATATTTGATTACTTGCACTAGATGCATTGATTTTAGTGTAGGTGGTGATTTCTAATACAATTTGATTGCTTGCACTGAATTTGTTGATTTCAATTTAGATTTCGATTTATAATTATATTTGATTACTTGCACTAGATGAATTGGTTTCAATGTAGATGATTTCTAATCCTATTTGATTGTTTGCACTAAATGCATTGATTTCAGTGTAAATGGCGATTCCTAATCCTATTTGATTTATTTGAGTAAATGCATTGATTTCAGTGTAGATGTTGGTTTCTAGAGAGAGAGAGAGAGAGAGATTGATAAGGAAGATGGAGAGAGAGGGAGAGAGGACAAAAGGAGGAAAGAGAGATATTAATGGGGGAGAGGGAGAGAATGGGAAGATAGAGATATAGATAGAAGGTGAAGAGAGGGAAGAAGAGAGAGAGGGGGAGAGGGGGTGATTGAAAAAGAGATTTATATATATGGAGTATGAGAGCGTGTGTGTTTAGGGGGGTGAGATAGAGAGACAAAAAATAATAGATGGAGGGGGATATATATATGGATGGAGGGTGGAGAGAGGGAGGAATATTTCTCGCACTAGATGGATTGATATAAGTGGAGATGGTGATTTCTAATACTATTTGATTATTTGCACTAGATGCATCGATTTTAGTGTAGATATTTATTTCTAATGATATTTGATTACTTGCACTAGATGCATTGATTTCAGTGTAGGTGGTGATTTCTAATATAATTTGATTGCTTGCACTGAATGTGTTGATTTCAATTTAGATGTCGATTTATAATTATATTTGATTACTTGCACTAGATGACTTAATTTCAATGTAGATGATTTCTAATCCTATTTGTTTGTTTGCACTAAATGCATTGATTTCAGTGTAGATGGAAATTTCTAATCCTATTTGATTTATTTGAGTAAATGCATTGATTTCAGTGTAGATGTTGGTTTCTAGAGAGAGAGAGAGAGAGTGATAAGGAAGATGGAGAGAGAGGGAGAGAGGACAAAAGGAGGAAAGAGAGATATTAATGGGGGAAAGGGAGAGAAGGGGAAGATAGAGATATAGATGGAAGGTGAAGAGAGGGAAGAAGAGAGAGATGGGGAGAGGGGGTGATTGAAAAAGAGATTGATATATATGGAGTGCGAGAGCGTGTGTGTTTAGGGGGGTGAGATAGAGACAAAAAAAAGAGATGGATGGGGATATAGATATGGATGGAGGGTGGAGAGAGGGAAGAATATTTCTTGCACTAGATGGATTGATTTAAGTGGAGATGGTGATTTATAATCCTATTTGATTATTTGCACTGGATGCATCGATTTTAGTGTAGATATTTATTTCTAATGATATATGATTACTTGCACTAGATGCATTGATTTCAGTGTAGGTGATGATTCCTAATACTATTTGATTGCTTGCACCGGATGTGTTGATTTCAATTTAGACATCGATTTATAATTATATTTGATTGCTTGCACTAGATGCATTGATTTCAATGTAGATTATTCCTAATACTATTTGATTGTTTGCGCTAAATGCATTGATTTCAGTGTAGATGGCGATTTATAATCCTATTTGATTGCTTTGAGTAAATGCATTGATTTCAGTGTAGATGTTGGTTTCTAATCTTATTTGATTGATTGCATTAGGTGCATTGATTTCAATGTAGAAGTTATTTTCTAATCTTATTTGATTGCTTGCATTAAATGCATTTATTTCAATGTATATGATGATTTATGATTTGATGTAATTGGATATATGACGGTACATTAATATTAAAGTGATTGGATTAACAATATGCATTGATTTTAGTGTAAGCACAAAAAGTTTTTAACAATGTAGATTGATTTTTGTGTTATAGTAATTTAAGCTATTAATATTGGAGAGCAAGAGAGACAAGGTATCATGTTTAATACAACAGATCGAGCTAAAGATTTAAATGGTTTACGATTTAAATTTTCTTTTTTATATAATCGATATGAAAAGATAACAAAACTAACAAGGGAGGAAATAAGAATAGTAGAAGAAAATAGTTTGAGATTGATTGTAACATGAGTACGTTCTTATTATTCACATTTTCTATCTTTCAACACTATTATTGTCACTTTGCATTTAAAAAAATATTTTCATCATTTTTCATCATTATAGTTATTAACAATAATTATCATCTCAACGAACTGAGGTAACTAAGAAAATTTAAAATTAAAATGACCAAGTTAATCTCAGAAATATTTAGCATATTTAAAATGATTATATTAATATTTGATATATTTACATATTACTGATAAAATTAATCATATCTTTGATAGATTTTCCTCTGGCAAGACATGACTGAAACCAGCCCAGATCCATCTTACATCTCAAAAATATACAAAATTTTTAATAATCTGAAAAATGTGACATTGATGCCTTCGACTGGAACCAGCCTAGATCCATCTAACTCTGGATCTATCATGCGCCTAGAGGGATCAAATCTCTCGAGGTGCAAACCTTTCCTCAAGTTTTGCACTCAAAAAATAGGTTTGCACCTCAAGAGACTTGATCCCTCTCGGCGCATGATAGATCCAGAGTTAGATGGATCTAGGCTAGTTTATTTGAAAATTGGAGTAAATTACTAAAATCCCGATGCTTCGTTATTTGGCTGCATAAGTGAAAAAAATGAAAAATGTTAGTAATAACTAATTATAGGTTAATATTTAAACTAAATGCATTATTGAACTAATTTAATTAAAAATAATAATATTGTACATTTTACGCATTTTTAACCCAGACGACATAATTGATTAGACTTCAAAGGAGTGCCATTTACAAACCAGTTGACCAAATGAGGTGAAACAAGCATCAATTAAAAGATTATAAAAAATTGATTTCAACCAAGCAATCAAAACAAAAATCAAAAGAAGACGAAAAATCAATAAAATCATGAGGTAATTAACTTAATAAAAATCTTAAAAGGCACTTAGCTAAAAATTTATAGAAAGGGTCCCCCCATTATTTGAAGTGAACAAGTTAAAAATGGGGGGGTTGTCGTACCGTACAACACGTCTCTAGCCCTTTCAATAGTATCATGCAGGATAGTGGGCTTGGTAGATTTAACCAACCCATGAAGAGGTTCATCTAAGCCATCAATGAACATGTACACCCTTGCTGTAGACAAATCAGGAACCATAACAAATAATCTTAAAAATTCAGAAATGTAAGACTCTGTATTACTTGATTGTTTCAAATTTGCAAGGTTCATGAATGGTGCCTCTGGATCTCTTTTATCAAATATTTCCACTAGCTTTCTAGTGAACTCTGAATAAGTAGTCACATTGGAATGACCCAATGTAGACAAACCATGGAACCACCAATCATGTGCTTCACCTTCAAAGTGTAGTGCCGCAATCTTCGATAGCCTCCATCTCTGGAACCTTGTTCAAAAGAAAGTAGATGTCATTTTTTTCTACCCATGCTTTGGCAGAACTCTTGGATGACCCATCAAAGTTGGGTAAAAATAATATTCCCATAGAGTGATGTCGATCATGATTCTGAATGAATCCACCACCTCTATGATGATGCCCTGGTCTTATTTTGTCCTTGAGGTGACAAAACTCCTTAAAACTCAAGTGATATTTGAATCTCTGATTTTGAGACTCATATTCTTCAAAATATTCTTCAAGGGATTCGTTCTCTTGAAACCCTTCATTTCCCACAGCCAAAAAGGTAGGCATGGTAGAGCGCTGGGAAACTTGTGGCTGATGCATTGGTTGATCATTCCAGTGGTGATACATGCCAGAGCTTTCTACAAGATGAAATCCTTTAGGGGATTCTTTGATTCTGTCCAATCTCATCTCTTTGATATCTCTAGCAAGATCTTGCATGGCTCTCAAAAGGATCTTAGGAAAATCCTTTTCTTCTTCTTCACTTCCAGATATAGGGGCTTTACTCTTGTCTTCATTGTCACTTGTGTAATCAAATTTCTTCTTCTATTTTTGCTTGATATACCTCTTCTCTCTGTCAGTAAGAGGTTCTTCTTCTTTAGAATACATATTGGTTTCTTATAATGTACAGGATATGCCAAGATGATGATCGGATACCACTGTAAAATTCCCAAATGGGGAATGCAGCAATATAAGACAGATATGTAGAGAAATAACGCAGATCATCTAAGACAAGTTAGGAGTACAATATGGAGACTCTTTATTTAAATTTATAACAGAAAAAAATATGCATAAAATGGCCCATAAGATGTACAACAGGAAATAGAAGTCTTGAATAGAAGAAAATCCTCAAAAAGAGGTGTTGCAATCACATGTATAGACTAAAAAAGGCTTGAAAGCATTATTTTATTGAGCTGCAGCATCTAAATATTACACTTTAGATCTAGAGCATATAATTTCATGAAATTTCAGATCTATAATAGATACATACACTATAGAGGCTCTTCTATCAATCCCCCTTGGGGTTTTGAGCAAAACACCATGTACATGAAGTAGATCTAAGATCTAAGTCGCAGATCTGCAGAAATATTCAGTGATTCAAAAATGTATAGAAGTATGTAGATCAGATCTTATATGAACATGAAATAGATCCCCTCCAATGTATCTCCGAAGTGAAGGGCATATCCCCAACACTTGAAACCTAACTCTCCAAATGGTGTGCCAAAACACCCTGCAACAACACTTACAGGAAAAACACAAATCTGGAAGTAAAATTGCGTTGTAGGGTTTAGAACATGATTGGCCACATGCCAAGATCTGAAAATGGTGCTCCAATGATCCAATACTCTCTTTCCAATGGGATAGAAGCCTTCCCCATTGAAAAGGAGCACTAGAATGATCTAGATCTGAGTAGATCTAGCCTCCACTTGTTGTAGATTTCAAAGACAACCAAACCCTCAACAGGATATACATTGTAGTTGGAAGAAGAAGCTTTGCCTCAAGCCAGATAGTGGAAAATGAAATACAAGACTCTCCCAGGAGCTACTCAATAGGAAGAGGTGGGATTCTCGATCAGGAACACCCAATTCTAAACAAAATTTTCAATCTAGGCTAAACAACCAAAGAAATTTGTATGTCTAAATAGACAATACTTCAGAAATCCAATATCATTCAACAACCTTTTCATGCTTCCATCCTCTTCCTTTTATAAGTTAAGAGCTTGTAAACCGTAAACCACCTTCAATGAAATAGCTTCTTTCATATAAGCCATCTCCATATAAAACTGTGTTGTGCCTCATTAGTGGCCACTCCTCCAAGACAGCACTATAGATTTGGTCATGGTTGACCCAGTCAAAATATCCAGCCCCTTTCACACCTAAGGATGCTTGCTTACATAGCCAATATTTAGCCTTTTTCACATTTGGCATTGATTTATTTACTGTTTAGGAGTTTTATGAAACTCCTTACATTTTTATTCATGAAATAGAAAAATAAAACAAAAATGAATATTCCCATTAGCTTAGGACTAATTGGGAATATTACACACTGCAAAATATGAGACTATCCAACCCAAATAAATACAAAAGGCAGTCCACTTATAGAAACGTTAGACCATGAAGCCTCATCAGGTCTAAATCGCATCCAAAATGGATCATAAATGCAAAATATGAGTCATTTCCTAGTTTCTAAGGAGGTTAGAAACAATTCCCTGAATTTTAGTCACAAACTAGGAGCATGTGTCCCTTACGTTAATTACAAATTCCGTCATAATAGGAAGAAAAAACCAACCTGATAACTCTAATGGAAACTCATAGCCTCGAATTTGTGACCGTTTCTGAGTTTCACAAGTTTATTGAGGGAATCCAATGTTGATATGTGACAATTCTGACTGCAGAATTTAAAAACAAATTGCAAAAGCATAACAGAACTTTGGAGGCACTTTTGAGGCACTTTGTGAAGTCCAAATCCACTTCTGAAAGAACGTTCAACTAGCCTTATGTATATAGTTTCCATAACATGTTTAATTTTTCAAAATGGACCACAGGAAGGCCTTCAAAAATCTATTCTCCCAAGGTCACTCAAAAGTGTAACAGAGGATCCAAAAAGGAGGCAGAAATGTGAATAATAGGTGTTTTTTGAGCTTTTTCTCCCAAATTGCAGCTTTTCATGCCATGAGGGTTACTGATCTATAATGTAATAATCAAAATACATCCATCCATGTAAATAAATCACCATTTGGATGCCTCTAAAACAAAAATTCATAAGTGTCTGTTACCCTTCTGCAATGAGAAATTTCCAGAATTCTGCTAAAAATCATGTAAAATTCCAAAATTGATCCAAAGTATTCAAAATTCGTTCTTCGACACCTGAAAGAGATAGACTACACAGCTAATGAAGCTTAAACTAATAAATCCAATCTTTCCTTCTCCTTGATCTTCATTTGCACCTCTTTAAGCCTCTTTTTGACTTGTTTTAGCCTTATTTGGTAAATGGTATCCCTGGTACAATAATGACTTGTCATGTGCCTTTGCAACTTGTTATACTTTTAGCTTTCTTCAATAATTTCTCCGAATGCTCATTAAATCTTGATAGCCAAAGCTCTCGATCATCATTGATCTCCATGGAAATGAGCTCATCAAATGTCAACTTTTTAGATTGATGAATTTGTTGTTTCTCTCACTCCAATGCCCTTTTTAAGCCTCTTGTTCTTGGTATTTTTGCATGTGCTTCAACCTCCATATCCTACACTTGGTCAAAAACAACAATCATCTTACATTTACCTCTATTTTCCTCCATATCTGATTTGTATTTACTTAAGAGGATTTTATTCACTTGCAATTGAAAATTTTCCCACTCAAGAAAAGTAATTTGGGATTGAGCAATGGAGAAAGCCTCTTTTAATGATGCAATATCTTTATCCTTCTCTTTGATGATGTCTTCAACTGATATGACCTCCTCATTTTTTAATACCTCTGGCTCCATTAGCACTGACTCATCATGCTAATGCAAAAGAGGTTGTTCATCTATCTGGCATTGCTCATCATGGGTGCCAAGTGTAAGAAATCTCCTAGTACGCTTAGGCACAACAAATTTTCTCCTCCCACTCTCATATGTATGAGAAAAATCCACAACCCTAGGGACGTCTAAAATCTGAAAAGGCATGCTCGAAGCGCAAATCTCCATTGGTTGTGGTGATGATCTAATAGGCAAGACAAAAAGCGCTACTCACAACCTCTCCAAGAAGTCTTCCCATGTCATGTTGATGGAGGATAAGTGATGCAGCATAATGAGTTTGATAATGCCATGATGAAAGAGAATAGTATTATGATCTTCTCTTCTGCTTTGAACCTTCTCAGTCATCTTAATCAAGCTCCTGTATAAATAATGAGGAAAATCAAGTGTTTTGACTCTGGTAAAATGCATGAAAATTCGCATGTGATACCTGTATAGCCTGGATAATCTTCCTTCGCATGTAAATTAATTCATTATAAAAATCATCAAAGGAGCATACTTATTTCTGATATTTCTAAAATGAAAATTAAATTATGGATCATCTCTAGCATGAGGCTTTAGGAACTACCAGTAATTTTCAATGTCAAGGTCCATACTCTTGAACCACTGCTCTCCATGAGAATGGATACTTGTAGCTGAATCAATTAGGTTAGATGATAAGCTGATCTCCATACCTACAAGAGTGGAATTTCCCATATTGTATATGGTTTCAAAAAGGTTGGAAAACTGAATATGATACCCTCCTTCCGTAAGCCTTTCACAAAATGTTAAGAACTAAGTTCTTTGAAAGCATCTTCTAGCCAATGGCGAAGCATTATTCGTGCATGGTGAATGGCTCAAGTCTGATATGGTTCCCTCCTTTAAAGCTCTTCTTGTCACTTTCCATGGTATTACTCACTGGAATGATGAAAACCCTAGGATTCCAATGAAATCAGTGAATAAGAATGGAAATTTGGAAAATGAAGTGTATTAAGGTGTGAGTTTGGTGGATGAAATGGAGGGTCTGGAAGCTAAGAAACATTCTAGAAAAAATTGAGTGGGTATTGTTGTGTTTCAGCTTCAAGTTGAAGCTGGAAAGAGAGAAAATGGATGAGTGGAAGGTGTCAAAATTTCTAAAACGCAGGAAATTCCGAATTTTGACTGTGAGAATAGCATGTGCAACGGTAGGGAAAGTTTCTGAGGTGAAAAAGGGGTGATGGGGTTGAGTAAAAATTCTGAAAAAAAATTGGTGAATGGGATGGTGTCTTGTCTCCATATTGAAGGTTTAATGAAGGCAAATGGAGGATTTTAAGTCATTCAAATCCTCAAAATATGGTCATTTCCCAATTTTGGCTATGGGAAAAACTAGTGAAGAAGTGTTTTTTTATTTTTGAGGGTCATGGAGCTGGAAATTTTTTTTTATAAAATTTCAGAGGGTATGGTGACACCTTAGCTCCACAATACAATTGGAATGATTCAAATTGGATAATTCTAAGTCCTTCAAAACCCTAATACACAGTCACCTTAATTTTGACAATTTTGACTGTGACTGTGTTAAAATAGTTTAGAATTTTATGGTTTTAATAGTTTATTTTGATGTCATGGATGATGTGTGGGAATAGGTATATGTATATGGGCATGGAGGATGTAGTTTTACGGTTGTTGTGATAGGTTAGGGTTTATTGTAATTGTATATGAGGGTCTTTCAAAAAAAAAAAATGAATTATGGACAGTGAGGATATGGAGAAGACACAATTGATGTATAAAACGCCTGAAAATATTGCCAAAACAAACAAAGGATGGTTTCTTACCTTATGAAGTAACTAGATAAATGAATGGAGGTTGGAATCCTTTGAAGTTTTTAGGTTTTTTGGCTTCAAAAACACCGTAGTTGGCCACCTACAAGAGCATAACATTGTCCCTCTCTAATATACTGAAGCGTAACAACAGGTTTCTCAACTGAAAGGAGTGTAACACAAAGGATTTTCTTCACCACCGAGGAGCATAACAAAAGTTTTTACACTACCCAGAAGCGTAACACTGTTTTCTCCAACACTGTCAGGAGCGTAAAAAAGGTTTTTAGACTATCCAGGAGCATAACAAAAGGATTTTTACCTCCACAGAAGCGTAACAATGTTGCTTCCCTCACACGTAGAAATGTAACTGAAAGTTTTTATTCACCACATAAATGTAAAATCATGGTAGAGTTGTGAGATAATCTCATGAGTATAGAGGGGTAATAAAAGTGGCTCTTACACATATGAAAGGGTAATAATAAAATAAGAATGAAGTTTCCTTTCCCTTTATAAGCTTTGAAAACCCTTACATTTTCCCTTTGAAACTTACATTGACTTTTAACCCTTTTGCACTTGAACAATGACTATTTACTCCTCCACATGGTATGAAAAAAAAAATTGAAATTTGATTTCCTTCACTCTACTTGACTTTTGAAATGACCTTTTTAAACCCTTTGTGCAACTTGGAGAATGACACGTTGGCTTTTTCAAATGAGGTAAAAAGACAGAATAACACTTTTTGAACCCTTTGACATGAAAGGTTACTGTTTGGCTCTTTAAGTAAGATGAGAGGATAGAGTTAACCTCTTTTTCATTCCTTGACACTTCAGATGACCTTCTTAGTCATTTAAAATGAGACATTGAGACAAAATTTTATCCTTTTCATGAGACAGCAAAATTGTTATTAAAAACTTTGAAATCTTTCACCTTTGGACTTTCACATTGGATAGTGACTCTTCAAAACAAATAAGATGTCTGTGAAGCTTGAAATGAAACTATTTTTCATTTGACTAGGAGAGCAGGTCAAAATGACCTCCCTTGGATCTCTAACAGTGGATGATGACTTTTTTATCCTTTAAAAGAGACAATGAGACAGAGTTCTTCAATTTTTATGAAACAGTGAGACAGTGATGAGATGTTTGAAATTTTTTCTTGAAATTTGAGCAATATAAAAAAATAAAGATGGCTTTATTTGAATTTCGTAAACTTGCTTCCTCCTTCATTAGGGTTTCATGGATGAAATAGAGGATTACTGCCTTATGTTCAGTGAAAATTTGAAGATTTTTCCAAAGGCGTGGCTTAACCTAGATTTGACCTAAATGAAATGAAATGACATAACCCTAGACCTTTTGAATGAAGATGATGGATATGGTGAACTTGAAACTAATGATGGCGATGACCTTGACAATGGTGATGATAAATGAAATTAAGGAGCAACATACATGGCTTAGCCTTCTTTAGTGACCAAAAATATTTCTGAGAACTGGTTTAAAAAAGTAAACATTTGGACCTATGACTTAATGGAAAACAACTCAAAGAGTCATTTGATCACTGAGATACCTAGGCTAACACTTACCACCAAGCTTTCAAAAAATCCTTTTTTGATCCATGAAAGATGGAAAACCATTTGGTACTAAAAGTATCTTAATTTCTAGGCAACTTATAATAATTTGTGATTTCTATTGTTGTAAAAAATGTCACAAGTTATCCCTATCACTTTTGATTGCACACTTCTCCTCATCTATGTGCTGAAAAATCCACTCAGTAGTCTCTACACACAGGAATATTGGTGGGCTTGCGGAAATATTATGTAGCCAAGACTTAGTTACATTGATACACACTTGGAAATCCTCTTCATCATGTGGGATTTGTTTCCAGGAAAACTTTGTGTAGATATTACCCTATGTGAGATCTATTTCCTTGTCAATATAGCAAATAGTATCACCATATACAGGAAATTTAGGGCCTTTGTTCAAAAATCCCTCTATGTTGTTTTCTATCCTTCCAAAACTTCTTCTGGATCCTCCCATGATAGGAAAAACCATCTCTTCAAAAGAAGATGATATTTTGAGGAAATCTAGATCAATTTTTCTTGATATCTAGAAGATAGTCATTGGTGAAACAATTCATTAGATTATGTCAATTCTAATCACTAATTGAAAATAAAAATACCACATTTTAGGTAATGTTTTGGGATGGTAAGTTTAGGTCACATATGCTTGTTATAAAATAAGTCCTTCTGCAAATCGCAATTTAAAATTGTAGAGCAAGTCACAATTTTTAATTATAGTGGTACTAAGGGCTGCAAATTCGACTTGTGACCTAAGGGCAGTGGAAGGCCTAGTCTAGTCACAGATCTGGCTTACAGTGCAAATCGCAGATCAAAGTCCTAGTATAAGTTGCAATTTAAGATAACACTGTTAGTGAGGACTATGGATTCAATTTATGATCTAATAAAGAGAAAACCAATCCTAGCCACAATTTAAAATTATAGTGTAAGTTGAATTTTGATATTATAGTCTTAGTGAGGACTAGAAATGAGATTGAAAATCCAAGGAAGGGAGGAAAATAATCATAATCGTAGATTTAGATCTTAGTTTCATGGAAAACTATAAATATGATTATGATTTCATGGATGGATGTCTCCCATATCAGTCACAAATTTGACCTCCAATATCAATAAAGTCTAAGAATGTGATTTGTGACTTTAAATATCTAATTCCTACCCTTATCGCTAATCACATCTTCCAATAATAGTGGCTCTAAGTATCAATAATATTCTCGATTTTCCCTTTGGAAAGGGCTTCTCTATTATAAATCGCAAGGAAAGTGTATTGATTTCAATATGTTAACGAAAAGGAGTAGTACAACTTCATAATGGTTCCATTAATGTATCATATAAATTAAACCAAAGAAAACAAATATGACTCCCATCAAACAAATTCATACAGTTTCAAACCATAAACCATACGATTTTACCCACCCATGAATGCACAAAATTAAATTATGCAATTTCAGGTCATGAATATGCTCCTGGGTCATAGAAATCAAATATAATCCAAATGAAACTCAAGGTAAATTCAATGTAGAAACCCTTAGAAAAATAATGGTGGGTGAGGGCTTGGGAATATAAAGGTTAGGACCAAGATCTCAAAACAAAATAGGGCATGTTCATAAGGATTCAATCAACTAAAAAATCATAAGTCAAGGTTGGGTGCAGAAAGGAGGGAGAGAACAAGCCTATGGGAGGTATAAGTACTCAGCATAATTGAATATGAATCTATTGCGCATCAGGAATAATAAGAAAAATATTCATGATGAGAGGGTTTGTGTTACTTACCAAGAGAGTCGTGCTTGAAAATCCTATCCAAAGAGGAGGCTCACTCATCCAACGTTGAAGGAAGAGTGAAATGAGAGGAGGAGATAACTCAATATATAAGTGATGGCACATGTGGAGAAGTGATTTTAAAGTGTGACTTGGCTTTATCGCACGTGATGGAGGCAATCCTAGTTGTAAATCAAACTTCCATAGGGTATTCATGATAATTTGTGAACTAGAATTGTGACTTGCAACTTAAGAGGATGAGCTTCTCAAGGTAAGTCGCAAATCACATTTCCAAAGTTTATGGATGCTATCATTGCAAGTTGTGATTGTGACTTTCTAATGTATTTTTTTGTTTAGTCACAATAATTTATTTCTATTCATAATAAATCACACTTGACCATGGTTTCATTACATCCTAGCAAGCATAACATTGAAACTATAATGCAACCATGGTCAATTTAAACGAGGATTCAAAACTTAAGGAATCATAGGAAAAGTGTGAAAAGAAGTTGAGTAAAGGGGGACTTCAAATTTTAAAGTGGTAAAAGTTTGTAACTTTTGTAGAAACTACAACAATAGCCTATTTTTCCCATGGTATTCTTAACTCATGGTTTTTCCCATGGTATTCTTGTCTAATGTAACCTATTTAAAGGTTAATAATTAAACTAGCCTAGATCCATCTTAACTCCAAATCTACTAAGTGTGAATACGGATCAAATCTCTTTTCACTCTAAAAGAGGTTATCACCTCAAGAGATTTGATCCCTCTCGGTGCTTGGTAGATTTAGACTTGAGATGGAGATATAGGCTGGTAATAATAATTGTGCCAAGAGGCACTCTCCAACAAAGTATGGTAGAGATGTTGTAATGTTTAACATTTTGCCTAGGAAAATAAAACAAAATTAAATTAAAATAAAATGGATTTTCCCATGGTATTTTTAACCCATGGTTAATTGGTCTTCTTCTTTAATGTAGTCTATTTTCCCATGGTGTTCTTAACCCATGATTTTTCTCATGGTATTCTTCTCTAATGTAGCTTATTTAAATGCTAATAATTAAACCAACCTAGATCCATCTTAACTCTGGATATACCAAACACTTAGAGGGATCAAAACTCTTTTCACTCTAAAAGAGGTTTTCACCTCAAGATATTTGTGCCCTCTCGATGTTTGGCAGATCCATAGTTAATATGGATCTAGGAAAGTTTAATTTTAAATATGCGAGGAAGTCAGAGATGAAATTGGTGTTTAAGATTTTCTTTTTATTACAAGACAAAGGACACGTTCATGTATTAACTTGATTGTTAAAGTTTATGAAGGTGTACATACTAAACCCTAAATAGTTGAATTTGTGACTTCTGAAGAAAAACATTATTAACCATCAAAACCACTCAAGAAAAAATATAAGAATAAATCCAATAAATATATATATATATATATATTAAAATTATTTATTTTCCCCTTAACCATGGTTGGGTCGTATAAGTTTTTGGGAGTGGTGCGTGCCACCTCGTCGTATCCCTAGGTTATTAATGGAGGGGGGCAACATGGTTTAGCACACCAGAGGTATTTCTCAAGTTCAAAATTTGGATTTTCTACATAGGTTAGGACCATTTTGTGCATGTGGAAATTCCTAACAACTCATGTTTCACTTGTTCTAAGGTATCATATTGTTTGGATTTGTATTCCTCCACCATGATTTTTCACATTATCAGAGGGTTTCAGTTGTTGTAAGGTATCAACCATTTTTTACGTTATCAAAAAATTCATTTCAATCTCTGTTGTCGGTTTTTATACTATTTTCCCAAAACTTTTCTCCAACCATAATTGCAATCAAGTCACTCAAACACTTCCTCGAAACTTGTTATCTACATGTGTCCAATATACTTGCAACATGATCATAGACCTTCCAAACATACATAAGAGGTTTTGGTCATTAACCATGTAACAAAAGACTATCAAACATGTATGGTTGCATCTATCTATGAACTCTTATCGCCCAACATCTCCCGGATTTCAATTTGGATCAATAATGACTCCAAAAACCCACAAAAACTATAATAAACCATATATTAAATCAATTGTTCGACAAAAATACGCTTCCTAGGTGTGTTATACAAATTGACAATAAATCGGTGTTGGTTCTACAAAATGACCATCGTATTTTGGTGCAGATCACTAGAAATTGTTAGCAGTGTAATAAAAAAGGGCAAATACATTAAAAATCAACCAACCTATTTTTGTTGTAGGTAGAACCCTCGACCACCCATACACTATAACAGTCGCAGTCTCGATGTGCCTTGGTATAATGGGAAATCCTCCTTTAATTATAGTGAAGTCACCATATTAACCAAACCTAGTTGACTCTCCAAACCCCTAAGGGTACACATGATAACACTACTTTCAAGCTCATGATGCTTCAGTATATGTGCCTATGTCAGATCTCAAGTACACGGTGACACCGATGTTTGGCTATTTCCATGTCTTCAATGATCACGCAAACATAAAAAACCCCAACCTCATGACTCACAGTAATATATCCACAGTGTCTATATCCCTCCACCTCTGGGGAAATGACGATAGATTTTACTTAGCCTAAGCCTCGAGATCACGATTAGGTACCTTGCTCAGCCTTTGCTACAGGGGTCACAATGATAGCGCTTTGGCCTTCTCTTTAGGGCCATAATGATACATAGTGCTTCAAGATTCACCGCAAGGATCATGATGATATATAACACTTTGGAATTCGCCTAAGAGTCACAATGATATATAGTGCTTTAGCCTTCCCACATGGATCACAATGATATACGGTGCTTCGGCCTTCCCACCGGAGTCACGATGATATACATTGCTTTGGACTTCCCACTGGGATCACGATGATATACATTATGTGTCCTTCTCACAGGTATCACGATGATATACAATGCTTTGGCCTTCCCATAGGGATCACGATGGTACACAGTGCTTTGGCCTTCCCATAGGGATCATGATGGTGTACAGTGCTTCATCCTCCCCACAAGGATCACGATGATATATAGCGCTTCATCCTTCTCAAAGGAATCATGATGATATACATTTCTTAGCCTTCCCACAAGGATCACAGTGATATGTGCTTTGGCCTTCCATGTTGAAATTGTAGCAAGGAATGGCTTCTTTGACTTGTGCCTTATTCAAATATGTTAATTCAAATTTAGTCACATATATATTTGATTTAGCTATCAGTTAAGATGTGTGATGTGTTCGATCAGTAGTTTATTTTCAATTTATTCGAGTTAGACGGCTTTCAGTGAGTTGTGCACTAGTTGATAGCTAAAATTTAGCTATCTAGTGCAGTTAAACTCTAGTGCATGTTAGTTAACTGATCTCTATTTCTAGTATAGAGATAGTCTTGAGTTTAGTTGAGTATTTTGATCAGTCGGTAACTCAACTAAATCTTAGTTAACTAGTTGTAGCTACTAAAATTAGCCCTGGTAGGTCATGCAATTCGAAATTCCTATTGAGATTGAATGAAGGCACATATCTATTTATTCATTGCGTATAGGTTTTTGTGTAGAGATCTTGAGAAGAAAGCAGAGCAATTTCTCTTGGGAATTTCAAGGAAATAGGATAAAATCCTATTTTTGGGGGGAATAATTTTGCTAAGAAATAGGAGCTTCTTAGCAGGCCTTGTTTGCCTAAATGTTGGGAAAGTCGTATAGATTTTATCAATATTGCAAGGGCTTCAGGCTTGAAGCAAATTCTTTGTAATAGATGAGATTTATTATTTGATTTAATACAAGAAAGAGGGGTTTTTCCCAATTGTGTTCCCCAGATAAATTTTGTGTGATTGTTCTATGCGCAATTGTGTTTCTATTAATTTATTTCTTTCCACAAAATTTTGGTAGAGAAATATTGTGTCTTTTTTTTATAATTTTTCTCACATTAGAAGATACAATATTTCAAGGTTTTTCTACATGGTATAATAGCAGAAAAAAAGATAGAAATTGAGTTCCATGATCATATTCAAAGTGAGTTGAAGAGGAGATGAGTTGGTGCAAGAATTCTATAAGTGTAGGAATCATGTTAGTCTATGGTTTGAGGATTGAGCATGTCCTAGAAGGGATTTCAATTTTTTGTGCATGGAAGGACAACATGGAGGTTGTGTTAAATGATAATGGATTTTTAGAATACATCAAGGTTGATATTCCTAAACCTCCTGCTTCAGATGCTCAGCAGCTAACTCAATGGAGGAAGGATATTTCCAAATCTAGAAGAATGATCCTAGAAGGAGTTAGAGACCTTATTTTTCTAAATTTTCATGGTAAGGAAACAAAATTTCAAATGTGGAAGGCCCTTACTCATATTTTCAAAAGTAGTAGTGATTCGAGAAAATTAGCTTTGAAGAACGAATTGAGTA
The DNA here is from genome assembly GCA_034641835.2 of Pinus albicaulis. Classification (NCBI taxonomy): domain Eukaryota; kingdom Viridiplantae; phylum Streptophyta; class Pinopsida; order Pinales; family Pinaceae; genus Pinus; species Pinus albicaulis. The sequence continues at coordinate 224,382,193 of CM076570.1, forward strand.
GAATTCGAATGGGACAGGATGAGACCATTGTTACATATCTATCCAAGTTAGCTCAAGTGAGGGATAATTAGACAGTTCCATAATTAGAGCTTGTGGTCCTTGCTCTTCTTGGGCTTCCAAAATCTTGGCATAGTTTCTAGGATGTTTTGAATGGCAGAGATAAGCTCCCTAATTGGGAGAGACTCTGTTCAAATATTGTGCGAGAAGAGATAATGAGGAACAAAAGGGATGGAGTGTCATCTAGGATAGAATATGCGGAAATTTTTTCTTTAGATGGAAAAGGGAAGAAATTAAAGGGAAATATGACTAAAGGAAAGATTGATTCTAGTCAGAATGGAGGCAAGGACAATAATGATCTTAGAAAGATCAATTTTTTTCATTTCTATGAATTTGGAAATTATGCTACAAAATTTCCAAACAATAAATTAAACAAGCATGTTAAGACAACAGGACGAGGAGAAGCACTCTCTTCTCAATTCGAAATGAATTTCTCCTTGATAGCTTGCATGGAAATTTTTGCACAAGTTAATGTGTGGTACATTAACTCAGGGGCTTCATTCCACATGACAGGGACTAGAGAATTCTTCAGCAGTTTGGAGGAGAAAGACATGCAACTCCATACTGAGCTTGGAGATGATAGAAAATACATTACCAAAGTAGTTGGTACAGTGAGATTTAAGAGGGAGTTTTGTTCCCTTCTCCACCTCATGAATGTGATGTATGTCTCGAGATTTAAGAAAAACCTTGTCTTAGTAACAGTACTTGAAGAAAATTGGTATGATGTAGTATTCAGCAAAGGGAAGGCCTACCTCAATAATTTTCCTTCAGGACATATCAAGTATATTGGTGTCAGGATTGAAAACCTCTACAAATTTTAGGTTGATGCATTTGTAGCCTTGAATAGCAAAGCATAAAGTTGTCAAAGTAGAGATGTGGTGGTTGAGAAAGAGAATGAAAGAACACTCAAGATGGATCCTCGGCCAATATCTCAATTTCATTCTAAGCTAGTTGGTATTTGGGCTAACCAGAAAAAGGACCATAGTTGAGGGTGAGTGGAGGTAGCCACTTGATCAAAGACTCCCAATATAGGAAAATTTCAAGCCAAGTGGGCATATGATTTCATTAAGGGAGCTCATAAGAGAGTTGAGTCTCACAACATCAAGAAGCAGACACCCAGGTACACAGGGTACATGGCACCCATGACTAAATTGGTGAACTCACAAAGCATGGTGGGTAAGAATGGGTCTTCAAAGCAGGTTTTGTAGAAGGAAGCAAAAGATTATTCTAGTTCAAATGGAGCTATTGTAGCAATAGATAACTTGGTAGAGTTGAATATAGATCCAAGTGGATGAGGTTCTTCTAAGAAGCCCTTCCTCGCTAAGAGGTAGTCTTGAAATTGTAGCAAGGAATAGCTTCTTTGACTTGTGCCTTAGTCAAAGATGCTAATTCAAATTCATTATCATAGATATTTGAATTAGTTTCCAGTTAACATTTGTGATGTGGCATATCACTAGTTTATTATCACTTAATTTTATTTAAATGGATTTTGGTGAGTTGTGTACTACTTGATAGCTAAAATTTAACTATCTCGTGGAGTTAAAATCTAGTGCCTGTCAGTTAACTGATCTTTATTTCTAGAATAGAGATAGTCTTGAGTTTAGTTGATTAGTTTGACCAGTTGGTAACTCAAATGACTCTCAGTTAACTAGTTGTAGCTACTAAAATTTGCCCTAATAGGTCATGCAATTTAAATTTCCTATTAAGATTGAATGAAGGAACACATATATTTATTAATTGTGCATAGGTTTTTGTGTAGAGAGCTTGAGAAGCAAGAAGAGAAATTTCTCTTGGGAATTGTGCAATGAAATAAGATAAATTTCTGTTTTTTAGGGGAATAATTGTGCTAGGAAATAGGAGCTTCCTATTGTTGGTGTCCGGATATGAACAGAATTCAAACCTTTCTCCACATAAATTATCAACCCGAGGGCATTAATTATTTCAAGACTAACGGCAAAGTATATGAAGATACAAGTACATGACCTGCTATAGATCATAGGTTTAATTCCACAACACACAGACCACTGTAACAATAATTAAATATACTGCAAAAATTAAAGGGCATTCACAACAATTAAGAATAAACTGTAACATCAGTAAGAAATAATAGTAAAACACAACACTACAAGAAAAAGGGAAAACGCAACACCTGATCAGAAGAGTGGGCCCAACTCTCTGATCAGGGTTGCGATAAACTCACAAATTACAGAATAAACAACAAGATTTTTTTCATTCTATTAATCGAACATGCTTTTGTTACAAATCCGTCTCTTCTTGCTTAACCCTTTATACCTTCTCCTATGCATTTTATCCTCCGTTCTATTCCTCTAATTTGTGCCCTTTTAAATATACAAAAAACAAATGGAAATAGAATGATTACAAAATATCAATAAGCAAGATGAGATTTGAAATATCTTTCCATCATGATTCAGCTGGCAGAAGTCGAATCTGGCAATTACAATTGGGGCAATTTTGGAAGACGGCCACAACAGAAAATCTGCAAATATGTCCTTCAAAGAACCTTGTGTTTCTCTCAATCAAGACCAAATTTTGGAAAACTTCTCATTGAAAAACTATTTGGGTCTGTTCTTCACAAAACCCATGTTTCGTATTTTCAAGATGCTTCTCCATTTTCCCGAAACGTTCAACGCAAAATTGTCTCTTGTTATTCCAGCGAATTTATGAGTTGGAATATTTAATTATCAGCTGAAGATCAAATCTGTAATCTGGAAGAGATCTTGGAGGCTAAAATAGTTATTTATGTTATAATGAATTCATTAATAAAACATCATTGGAAAAATCATGCATAATAATCATTAATTTATTAAAATAAAGGAGAACAAGTATTATTTATCCAAAAGAGCATAAATAATTATGAAATGGAATTATATAATAAATTATGTTAAATAATATGATAAAATAACATTAGAAATGGATTAAATGGATGTTAATAAGTGATAATAATAATACAAATTAGAGGCCCAACATCTCCCCAAAACTGAACATGTTTCATGTCCTCATGCAACCCAATGCCTCAGTATTAACCAAGTTGTAATACAATAATCAAAATGCTCACCCCAGCACATGATATTGATGGAAGAGAAGGCTTCTTCCTCATATGCTTCCTTAAAATAATTTTCATGTATACTTTCAACTGTATGTATATGAAGTTGCAACAAAGTATGATACAAGTAAATACAAACTTCATTACAAACCATATTTTGTTGAAATTTTGTAAGCAAATTTCTACTATATTAATGCTTCTCTAATCCGAAAATAAAATCAATGCAATGAACGGATTTCAATATATCAGCAAAATGGTTTTAGATAATAATGCATGATTTTTTTGGGAATTAAAAAATTGGTTTATCTTGAAAAATTTTGGGTTTAATGATACATCTTTGTTGTCCACAAATCAGAAGAATCCAGTTGATTGTTTTAAGGATATACACAAATCAATTTTAGGATTGTAAACCTTAAATGAGGAAGAAGTGAGAAATCATTCATCATGCATAGCAACCCTTCCCCCAAACTGGAGAAATAGCATGCCCTCGTGCTACACTAGAAAACAAATTGGGGTGGTCTCTACAATCATGGCTGAAATCTTTGTTTGGTGTATAACAACATGGAATAAGGGAGATTTTGAGAATGAATAATGAGATCAATGGATGATAAATAATATTAATGGCATCTTCATGATAATGAAAGTAACACTCCCCCAAACTGAAAGGTTTTGTCTCTGAAAAATGGGAAGTGGTAAAGAAAGGAAATAATGGTTGAAAAATATGAGTGAATAATGCTCAATGATTTTTCATGACATTCTCCTAAAATTTTAATAAATCAAAACCTTATGCTATTTTACCTCAAGTTTTACCTTCATAAAAATGTGTAATGGCATGTATGGATTGAAATGTCTTTGAAGCTGATGTAGGTTGAGTTGATACTGAAAGTGATGCGGAAGGTGGAAGCCATGCATGCTGAAAAAAAGTAATCAGAAAGTGTAGCAAGGTTTCCTTCTACCAAACTAATTAGTTTCTTTGTCATCTATAAAACATCTCATGAGTATCCTTAATCAGTAATTCATCACCTCAATTACCTCATTACATATAAAAGTGACATAATCATATTGTGAATGACATGGGATAATAATGGATAAGAAGGGAAAAGATGCATCCCATATACCCATAAGCTTTGGTTGTCATGAGCATAGAAATTATGAGAATTATTTATCTCAGTCTTTGCTTCTCACGGTCTATCCAATTACATGGGATTCAAAATCAGAACCAGACCTCTTAGTGGCATTGTTAAGATATGAATAAATGGTGATTGATTGGGCAAGCAACTATCTTTGGTTAAATGTATGATACTTGTAGAACAAAGGAATTATAGATTAGATGATACAAAATGCCAAATATCAAATATCCTAAAAGTTTCATCCCTGACATGTAAAGTAAATATTTATAACTCAATAATAAATATAAACCATAACCACCATCATCTAAGAACTGATTAAATATACCCCATGAACCATGAATTCTGGAAAAACTTGAATATGCAACATTCAACTTTATTGGAAAGTAGCTTTGAGAAAACAAGGTAACCAAGTAGATTACAGTATTAAATTAACTTCTATACCATAGGCATAGCCACTGCTGCTAGTAGGCGTCCATAGCCTCGACAAGGATGCCTTTTTAACCCATTGAGATATCAGTGTCCCATCTATTAGAAATAAGTACATAGTTGCAAAAAGCCTTTTCAATTTACTTAGATGTCAACTGAAGATCATTGTTCTGGTGTGGTAACCAGTTAATAACAATTTCATTCATGGGAGCTAACAAAAGTGAAAAAGTCGGCTCGTGATGAGACCTCTTGTCCTTCAATCATATGACCAAAGGCCATTACCGTGGCTTGGTGACCAGCAATGGTAATGTCACTTTATTAGGACCTATGATCATGGTAGGTAGGCTCGTGATGAGACCTCCTATCCTCTAGTTGACCATTTATGTTTTAAAATTCAACTATAGTTTTTGTTAATCAATAACATATTACTTAATAGATGGGGTGGCAGGTCAGCTCCTTAAGAGCTAGGGATGGCATAAAAAGTTGTGTAGTAACTATTTTCAACTTTGATAGTTTTTCTTCTCAAAAATTAATAACCTTAAAATGACTGCTGATAAATATATTTTTCATTGCTAAGATTGGAGTTGGGGAACAGTTCATTAGATAATGGCGAAAAGATTTAAATACAATTTTGTGGTCATCATCATAAATTTTACAAGATCAGGGACTTGACCAATAAGGAAAGTTGAAAGTTGACATGATGAAATCATCTTTGCATAATTATTCCTTAAAAAAATATTATGTTTATAGATAAACAAAGATAAATTGACTACCCAATCATTATGTCAAAGAGGGCCTAGACCATTAAAAGTATTTCCCATTCACCGAAGAGAAAAAAAAATCAGAAAGACCTACATATGTTGAATTCAATGTGAAAATTGGCCAACAACAATAGTTGTGACTGCGGTAGCAACAACCATGACTTAGGTAATAATAGGGAATGGGTAGAAAGAACGATGTTAGGAAGGTGACATGAAGGAGGATTAGTCACTTTACAAAATAATGAGGAATTAAGAGTAAATCATTCCTGAAAATACTTACCATAATAATCATCCTTATTAATAAATACGAGACCTCCCCCCAAGAAAAGTATGTCTGCCATCAATCATAGTTGATCATGTCATAATTAAAATACCAAATAAATCCATGGAGTCGGTCGAGGACGTACCTGGCGACTTACCTTGGCTGAGAAAAAACACTAGAGGAGTAACAACACCAAGTACTTAGAAAAATATCACCATGGAGTAACATCACCGGAGGAGTAACAACACCAGACAATTAGAAAATTTTAGGAGCTACAACATCCAATACTTATAAAAAAAAATTAGAGTAACAGCAGTGACGGATTCACAACACTGGTGGAGTAACAGCAGTGATGGATTCACAGCACCGACGAAGTAACAGCAGTGACAGATTCACAACACTAGGGGAGTAACAACAGTGACGGATTCACAGCACCGACGAAGTAACAGCAGTGATGGATTCACAACACTGGTGGAGTAATAACAATGACAGATTCACAGCACTGATGGAGTAACAGCATCCGGAGTAACAATAGTGTGAGTAACAACATCCGGAGTAACAATAGTGTGATTAACAGCATCCGGAGTAACAATAGTGCGAGTAACAACATCTGGAGTAACAACAGTGCGAGTAGCAACATCCGGGGTAACAGCAGTGCGAGTAACAGCATCCGGAGTAACAGCAGTGCGAGTAACAGCATCCAAAGTAACAAGATCTCGGAGTAACAACATCGCAGAGTAGCAGCATCCGAGGAGTAACAACATCTTGAGTAGCAGCATCCAGAGTAACCACAACCAAGAAGTAACAGCATCCTGAGTAGCAGCATCTGGAGTAACAGCAACCAAGGAGTAACAACATTACGGAGTAGCAGCATCCAAGGAGTAATAGCATCACGAGTAGCAACATCCAAAGAGTAACAACATCACGAGTAGCAGCATCCGAAGTAACAGCATCACGAAACTTAAGAACTCGCTCCTTTTATTTTGAGAACAAAACAAAGAAAATGTAATTTTGAAGTAAACAATACCTGAAGAATAAATATATAAGAAAAATCAGAAAATAAATGACTCTTTATTAAAAACGAATAAATAAATAAAAATCTTTAAGTTTTTTTTTTTTTTCTCTCTGGAAATGACTTGGATATTCAAATAGAAATCAATTCTCATTTCTCATGTTATAAATCTGTCGACTGATGAAAATTGTTCTTGTTATTTTCTTTGTATGAGGAAACGTCTTTGAAAATGTTTTTATTTCCTTATCATTTCCTTCAAGAATCACTTGTTCATAAATTGACCTCATTTATTCTCCTCGGACTTGCAAAAAACGAGTGTCTACCTGCAATAAAACATGAAATCATAGAAGAAGAGAGGTGGTCGAGCTCTCCTAATCCAAGAAATATGCAAAAAAACAAGCAGTTACTCTATAAAACAAATCCATGGGAAAAAATAACAAAGTAAAATTAATTTATTACATGCGGGAGAGTGGTGGCCAACCATACTGACCAGTAGTGTTTCAATGATAACTTCTTTGTTTTTCGTCCGATTTGAGTGATTCCAAAGCCAAATGAAAGTGAATTTAGAGAGATGCCTCTAATAGAAACATTTTTAAAAACTCCATGTAATGGTATGTTAAATTTTCTTAGAACAACCTGTATAATAGAGTCATTTTCGATTTTCAGCTCAGACCAACAGTTGATATTTCAAGCATAAATTTTTCAATTGATGACGGATTGAACCGATTCAAATTGGAGATTAAATCATATTCATTTATGTATCTCCAATAGAAACAAGTTTTGAATTCAAGGATAATTGATGGGTCAAATACGCTAGTGAACAGCCGAGAAAACAAAGTTTCAAGGGTGCTGATTTACGATAAGCAATCAGTATTTTGGTCATAACTTCCTCATACGATATCAAAATAAATTGATTCAAATTGCGTTGTAAACTAGATTCATAGGGGATATACCATAGAAACAATTTTCCAAAATCTATTCATTTAAGCCTCCAAAAACGGATTGTTCCAGCTCTGTTCCTTAACTGCCTACAAGACATCCTGTCATTGTTTTGGTCATAACTTTTTCGTTTCAACATAAAATCAAGTGATTCAAATTGGGTTAGAAAGTAGACATGAAGGGCTATGTAGGATAGAAATGGGTCTTGAAAATATTCCCATTTGGTCCCTCAAAACATTATTGTCCCGACTATTTTTCCATAATTTTCATCAAGCCCGCAAGCCATAGGATACGATAATTAAAAAAAAAATTCCAAGAAGGTGATCAAAATGAACATAAGTGCTTGTAGAAATTTTATTTTCAATATAATTCATCTACATACATAAATTAATTTGAATATTGATCACCAATGTTAATTTTCACAATGTATTGCAACAAAAACAATTATTTTTACATATAAAGAAATCTATTTATTTATGTCTTTATTCATTCTATATTCTACTCTACACTACACTACTTTGAAAAATAAAATATACTTACGTATAAGAGTACCTCCAATGAAGCCATTTTCGAAATAAGGCTGTAAGTATGCACATACCCATAATTCAGAGATGTATGTTAATAAATACACGGGTATGAGAGGTCGACTTCCCTGTTAAGGATGGTGCCAAGAGTTGCTGAAGTGTGGAGTGATGTTGCAAGCAAACAACAGAGTGAAATCAGCCTTCAATATAGTCTTCATTTCTCATATTTGTAACATCCTGAAGTTCCTTATCTGAGTTCCAGATTCTTTTGATGCTTTCTTTCTTGACCTCATCCTCTGCCTTTTTGTTAGATCTCTGTTCATAGAAATTGTGAAGAGGGTTCATCAAAGTAATAGCAATCGCTCAGGACCTGGAGCAGGACAGATAGCTTCCTCCTCGGGATGAGAAAATAGATTCAAACAAACAATAAAAAGAAAAATAAAAATTCAGGACCTGAAGCAGAGTAACCACATACCCTCCTCATGACGAGAAGTTGGCCCAAAGAAAAAGAAATAAGAACGAAAAACTGGAAACTACGCCCAGGACTTAGGGCAGGGTTACAAGATACCCTCCCCAAGACGAGGGATTAATTTTAATAAAAAAATAGAACAAATCAGAAATAAAAACAACATGCTATGCTCAGGACTTGGAGGAGGGTAATAAATTCCTTCCCCAAGACGAGAGATCAATTCTATAGAAAAACAGTAAAAAGAAAAAAAAGAAAAACACAAAGCACTTACGCTCAGGACTTGAAGCAGGGCAATAAATCCCCTCCTCAAGACGAGAGGTTGACCCTTATATCTATTTCAGATCCTATTGTTGCACCTGCTAGCCTTCCCCAGCAACAATGCCAAAATGTTGGTGTCTGGATATGAACAAAATTCAGAACTTTCTCCACATAAATTATCAACCCAAGGGCGTTAGTTATTTCAAGACTAACAACAAAGTATATGTAGATACAAGTACATGACCTGTTGTAGATCACAGGTTTAATTCCAAAACACACAGACCACTGTAACAACAATTAAATATACTGCAGAAATTAAAGGGAATTCACAACAATTAAGAATAAACTATAACAACAATAAAGAAATCATAGTAAAACGCAACACTGCAAGAAAAGGGAAAACACAACACCTGATCAGAAGAGTGGGCCCAACTCTTTGATCAGGGCTGCGGTAAACTCATGACTTATAGAAGAAACAACAAGATGTTGTGCATTCAATTAATCGAACATGCTTTTGTTACAAATATGTCTCTTCTTTCTTAACCCTATAGACCTTCTCCTATGCATTCTATCCTCCATTTTATTCCTCTGATTTGTGCCATTTTAAATATACAAAAAAAAAGGGAAATAGACTGATTAAAAAATCTCAATAAGCAAGATGAGATCTGAAAGATCTTTCCATCATGATTCAGCTGGCACAAGTCGAATCTCGCAATTACAATTGAGGCAATTTTGGAAGACGACCACAACGAAAAATCTGCAAATATGTCCTTCGAAGAACCCTGAATTTCTCTCAATCAATACCGAATTTTGGAAAATTGCTTATCAAAAAACTAATTTGGTTCGTTCTTCACAAAACCCATGTTTCATATTTTCAAGTTTCTTCTCCATTTTCCCGAAACGTTCAACGCAAAATTTTCTCTTGTTATTCCAGCGAATTTCTGAGTTGGAATATTTAATTATCAGCTGAAGATCAAATCCGCAATCTGGAAGAGATATTGGAGGCTAAAATCGTAAGTTATGTTATAAAGAATTCATTAATAAACCATCATTGGCAAAATCATGCATAATAATCATTAATTTATTAAAATAAAGGAGAACAAGTATTATTTATCCAAAAGAGCATAAATAATTATGAAATGGAATTATATAATAAATTATGTTAAATAATGTGATAAAAGAACATTAGAAATAGATGAAATGGATGTTAAGAAGTGATAATAATAATACAAATTAGAGGCCCAACACCTAGCAGGCCTTATTTTCCTAAGTGTTGGGAAATTCTTGTAGAGATTTTATCAGTATTGCATGGGTTTCAGACTTGAATAATATTATTTGTAATACATTAGATTTCTTAGTTGATTTAATACAATCAAGAGGGTTTTTTCCCAGTTGGGCTCCCTAGATAAATTTATGTGTGATTGATCTATGTGTGATTGTGTTTTCATTCATTGTTTTCTTTCTATAGAATTTTGGTAGATAAATCTTGTGTCTTTTTTGATCGGTTTTCTCTGATTAGCGGTTGAAATGTTTCAAGAATTTTCTACATTCCCACAAGGATCTTGATGATATATAGTGCTTTAGCCTTCAAATATGTCACACTAATATACATTATTAAGCCTTCACAAAGGTGTGACAACGATATGCATTGCCCAGCCTTCACAGGGGTCATAATGATATACATCGCTCAACCTTCACAGGTGTCAGTACTCGGCCTCTGCCATGAGATTCATGCTTCTATCAATAAATGGGAGGTGACACAAAATAGACTATCATTGGATGCCAAAAATGGTGGCTTGGTCGTCATCTATTAGGATCAAACAAAACTTGAAAGAATTTTGTCCCGCATATGAATCAACCAAACAAAGAAAAAACAAAAAAATAGCTTCAATCCAACTGAAAACTGGTCGCTCCAACCCATAAAGAATATCATATATTTATTTCCAAAATTATTGTCTTCTAAACCATATTCCATGACCTATCTATATTGTTCAATCCATGGAGGTTCGATCATTTTTGTCCTAAGAAAAATCAAAGTTTTAATAATTTAAGAACAGACCAGGGCTGACACATGTAAATATTTAATTGGTTCTAAGGATCAGGTTAAACCCCATGCTATTTCCATTTGATCTATTCATTGATATGCAAGCAATGCCATTGATTGGGACAGAACTTGCACCATAATTAACAAAGTTAACTAGTGTGATACTTTTGTTCCTATGACCATTGATCTACTGAGTTAATGGTGGATATGCTCCAAACATTCATAACATTTAACAAATTAAATGTTTGGGTTTGGCCTTTTAATTTTTTCCCCAAATGATATTGATTTTCAATAGGTCAGTGACTTCTTATTTGGGAGGATTTTTTAAGCAGAATATTGCGTTGTAAAGGTATTGATGAGCACTACATATCCATATTATTTGTAAGATAGTTTGAGCATATTATATTTATCAAAAACTAATATAACTTTAAGAACCCATATCCTCACGTAGTGAGACCTTGCTAAAGGACATCTTGTCATACTGCTTCACTAAAATACTTTTTTAATTATTTTATCATCAAGGATGGTCCTAATGTTACTATCCATACATCTCCATTGACATCTCCTTTTACATCAATGACATCTTGTTTTCATCACTAAAAAAACTATGTGAAACAATCTCCCCATTTTTCATTGATGGCAACATCACTAGACATTGATTATCATTCAAATGTTAAAGAAAATAAAGAGATTCAAGTGAAATGTTCCAATTTATCCCTATTACAAATATAAGTACAATGCCTACAATCTCTCATAGCAACATAAATTGGCAATATCTCCTAGTAACATCAATGTTTGCAATCACTCCCCCTTTGAAATCAATGGCAAAGGGTCACATATATTTGTAGGAAAATGTCATATATATGAACTTGTATGAGTATATGTGCATGGATGAGCCCGTGAACCTTTCATAAACCATGTTATTGTCTTTCTAACTTATATTATCCATGTGAGACCATGCTTATGTTATATGCTCCTCCTGAAACTATGCTTTTGTTGATTACTTGTGATTGTTCTTATTCTCCCCATGAGAAAATGTTACCACTATTGTTGTACTCCCTCTAAGATCATCCATTCTTTTTACATATGAGATATCACCATAAAAATATAGTCCACATACTCTCTTCATAATTTATTCTTCAAGTTTTGGTTTAAAAAGTTATGATTTTGAAGAATATATCTCCAGCAAATTAGACCTGAGGAATCAAGCTTAATTGAGGCCCTCATTGACCTCTTCTCGATTTTCCAGCACCGATAGGAAATATTCCTCTAATGTACCATCTAAGGTTAATTCTAAATTATCGTGCTATATGACCCTCATTGTGGCATATGTGACATTCAACATAAATATTCAATACTTGTGGATGTGACTGAGAAATTATTTTGATTTGGTCCACATATTTCCATCTAGGTACCTAATCATATACTTTATAACTAACCACATCATTGTTCCAACAATCTTATGCTTTATCTCCACGCTTAGTATATGAGCAACACAAAGAAGAAGAAAAAATTCTACCTAGTGAAAGGAGATCTTTATATTTTGAGGATGTATTTTGGAGGAGTCATGGTTCCTTGTTTTCCAACCTGAGCATGAGCCATATTCATTTGTTTATTCTTGACACCTATTCCAATAATCTTGGTGGATGCTTTGAGATTAATCATGTTCATTGTTTTTCCTGCATAAATTTTTCTTGCAGGTCCTTTCTCTCGATTCCTTACATTCTACTTTTTTTTGGAATTGCCTTGACCATCACTGAAATGAACCATCTTGGCCTAATGTACTACTTGTTTTTGATATTCATGTGATCTACTACTTTATGCTATAAAAATTTTATCAATATTCTTGGTACTTGATGAGGTATGGGAGACCATTATTTTAAGATGCCTCAAATTCTTGATATCCAAGGCGTGTCTTGATAAGTAGAGACCTATACATGTTAAGAATATGATCTATAGAATCAGTGATTTTGTTGAAATTTGAATTGAATTTCTCTAGTTCTTCTCTTAAGAGGACAACTTCCTCTTCCAATATTTCACAAATTTGCACATTCTCATTCATTTTTTCAAATAGGCATTCCTATATCCTTTTTTCTTCTTATAGTTCAAATTTGAGGGCAACAATAGTGGCTTCATTTAAACTCTTCTCTTGCATCAATTGACTTTCCCTTTTCCTAATAATTTTGATTTCCTTCAAAGCACTTATAATTTTCCCTTAAAGATCCACTACTACTCCAGGCTCTTCAACCTTATCTATGAATAGTATTTTGCTTCTTTCTTCATCAGTCACATTTGCACTACTTTCAGTGTCACTTTTGTAAGTTTTAACCCTGTACAGAAATTATCTGCAAACGAATCTTAAAGACATAAAATAAACAATAGCGAGAGCATAAAACATAAAATAGATATACACAAATATTTTCTCCTGGATCCCAAATCGGGACTACCAGCTTGATTTTTCATTATATTCCTTTTAGTGTTACAACACATATATATACATGACGAAGCATTCATAAACCCCAATCCATTAACCCTGGATTAGAACATAACCATAGTTCCCTTGACCAGGTCTACAAAATACCAGGGGCTGAAAACCATCGTCCCCAAAAACCATGTGAAAACCTATGCACAAAACCATGGGTGGGTCTGCCCACCAAAAAAATAATTTCCTGGGGTGCTACCCCGGACCTCGATAGGGGGGGATGTCGTCGCCCCTATGACCCCCCTGCTTCACCCAGCACAATATACATGACATGCTACTAATCATGGAAAGAATATAACACATACCCAACATTCTCCCACTTGTTGTTTTCTTTCTGCGTGGGGCCACAACAGAGCTTAATCATCAGTCTAGCTCTGCAACATCCATTGTTTCTCTACACCAAGAAAACTTCTGAGTGCTCATAGACTTTTTCAATGCATCTGCAACATTCTTCAAAGTATCCACCTTTACCAGCAACACCCTTTTATCCTCAACCATATATCTCACAAAGTGATATTTAACATCAATGTGCTTTGTCTTTGAATGCTAAGCAGGGTTCTTAGCCAAGAAAATTTCACTTTGGCTATCACAGTCTATCCTTATAGCTCATTGCACCAACCCCATACTTGAACACAATCTCTGCAACCAAAATGCTTCCTTGCTTGCATGAGTGGCTGCCATGTATTCTGCCTCTGTAGTTGAAAGAGCCACTACAGACTTTCTTTTACTCATCCAACTGACTGCACCTCCAAATAGGCTAAACACATACCCACTTGTAGGTCTTCTTTGGTCCAGATCTTCAGCCCAGTCTGCATCAACAAAACCATGAATGTCCAAAACTCTTTCCAATCTTGGTCTTCCCTGGTAGCACAAACCATAACCACTAGTGCCAAGCAAATATCTAAAAACCAACTTCACTGCTGTCCAATGCTCCTTCACTGGTTTTGACATAAACCTGCTCAATAATCCCACTGCATGTGCAATGTCTGGTCTATTACAGACCATTGCATACATCAGGCTACCCACTTCACTTGCATATGGAACACAGGACATATCATGCTCTTCTTCTTGTGCCTTGGGACACTGCTCAGCATACAAATTTACACCTACAGGAACAGGAACCTTCACTGGTTTACTATCCTGCATATTGAACCTCTGCAATATAGTCTCAACATACTTCCTCTGGTTTAACTAGAGCTTCCTCTTTGCCCGATCTCTCTTAATTTCCATGCCCAAAATATAGTTTGCAGCACCAAGATCCTTCATGTCGAATTTGGAGAACAATTGGGTCTTCAAATCTTGGATGATTTCTTTGTAATTTCCAATCAAAAACCTATCATCTACGTACAAGACCAAATAAATAACATGGTCACCAATTAATTTAAAATAAACACAGTGATCCTCCTTGCTTCTGGTGAAGCCAAGTCCCCATATATAGGTATCAAATTTTTGATACCACATCCTTAGTGACTATTTTAACCCATAAAAAGACTTCTTTAACCTGCATACCAGCTCTTTCTTACCCTTTACCATAAAGCCTTCGGGTTTCTTCATGTAGATCTCCTCTTCCAGATCCCCGTGAATAAATTTTGTCTTCACATCCATCTGTTCTACCCCAAAGTCAAATGCAGTAGCAACAGATAAAAGTAATCTAATAGAAGTAACCTTGGCAACGGGAGAAACAATATCACCAAAATCAATTCCCGACACCTGGGAATAACCTTTTGCTACAAATATAGCTTTGTATTTCTTCACCTTTCCTTCTACATTCATCTTTTTATTAAACACCCATTTTCTCCCGATGGGCTTCTGTTTGGTCAATTTAGTGTGTCCTAAATTTCTACATTAATTTTTCAATCCGGGATTCATAAGCTGACGAAGTGTGGCGCACTATATGTGCAAGATAACCTATCTCTTACTTTTTTTCGTTTTTTCGTTTTTATTTATTTTGATTGATTTTCTAATGTGAGGTGGAATTTCTAAAAGACAGGTATGGATACAAATGTTCAAGGCAATGATGTCCTTTATAATGATTTCCCAAACTTCAAACTTCAAGAGGATTTTAAAACATACAATGACAAAACTAATTCCTAAAAGAAAATGAAAATGTGTTACTACACTAGTCAAACAAACAGTGAACTATTGATCATGAAACCCATTACCCTTGCTGTTGTCTAAACACAAAAGAAACTGTACTCAAAGAAATCCAAAGATTTGCAAGTAAAGTAAAACTAAAATCAAATTACATCAACTCATATTCTGACCCCTCACCATTAGTCTCACTATGGCTTTCGGAGGTAATCATAAACAACTTGAGCAATCTGATATCTAATTTGCAGAAAGAAAATAAACTAATATCAAACTACACATTCATACTTCAATCCCTCACCATTAGTCTCGCTATGGCTTTCGGAGGTAAATGATAATGACATGAGCAATTTAATATCTAACTTGCAGAAAAATAAACTAATATCAAACTACACACTCATACTTCAATCCCTCACCATTAGTCTCGCTATGGCTTTCGGAGGTAACTGATAATGACATGAGCAGTTTATTATATAACTAACAAGTAAAGAAAATGTACAAAACTGAAATGAATAAAACAATGCTGGAATTGAAAACTAAGAAAAAGAAATCAGCAGAAGGACAAGATTGATTCCATGTCATTAGTCATTGTAAACTATGTGCAAATTCCCAGGCTGCCTACTATAATCTGGAACAAAGACACTGATCAGTTAACAGCAGTATAAAACATGAAAAATTATGAACAGAAATAAAACGTTAATACCATAAAAGATGTAATATATACACGTGAAGGACTATGGCATAATGAACGTAAGGAAATGAAGCATGAAACTATACAGTAATACACAAAACCTCGGCATGTGTAGGGGCCCTCTGCACAATCCTCGGGAAGCAGCTATAAACCACGAATTAAGCTTATGAACAGAGTCTTCTCATATATTTAAAACACAGTCATAACAAAGAAACAATGTCATGGCACAGTGGCTTTCTTGACAGCCAAAATTACATTACACCAGCTAGCTCCTATGCGTATGAGAACGCATTATTTATAACAGAGAATGTCATAAATAATTTCCTACATTCTGCGCTGATACAAGACACGTGAACCACCACGTCCAGAAATCTAGCATCATGGCTGCCGTGAAGATTAAATCTATGGAGAGTGGTCATTGGATTCGGCTTATGGAGCCGTTTACAGGTGTTGATATGTCTCCCGTGATTTAGAAATGGTCACGCAAGTCTTCACGTGGTGAAAAACAGAGTTTTGTCACCGTGGGACTCTTCGGTTGACCACCGCTTGACTACCTTTGACCATAGCCTTCTTAGGTGAATTCGACTGAGCCAATAGGACTCGATCCATGTCCATGTCATTTCCAACTTGCCCATGTGGCTCGATTTGCCTGAAGACACCTGCAATATAGACTTTAACAAAATGGCTGCGGAAAGTTGTAGCAGCTGCGGAAAGTGACAAGATTCCGCAGCTCAATGAGCAAAAATATAATTCAAACAGCAGACACAAAACATAGTTAAAAACCACTTTAAATGCTCTTTTATGATTAATATGCAATGATGTTGATGACTTAGGAGGTCTAGATAAATGGAAAAAGTCTAGAAAGGTGTATAGGAAAGATGCAAGTTTGGGACTCAATAGCTTCCTCCCAGCTAGCAACTCCACCAGATCCCATGCCTCATTTTTGTGCAAGGATGCCATTTCATCAACCATGGCCTCCTTCCAAATTTTTCCATCCTATGAATATACTGCCTCCCTGATAGTTCTGGGATCATCATCAGTTATGTTTAAAGCAAAATTTGAATAGAAAGCAGATGGACTATACATTTTTGGTTTCCTTCTTTCCCAAACTAATCTTCTCATAGCTGGATTTTGTGGCTCTTCCTCTTCTAAATCTTCTTCTGTTGTAGAGTCCAATTCATCCTCCTTTAGCTCAAAATCTATCTTCTCATATTCCTTTGGTAGGACATGATGTTTAACAACATCTTTCACCTCTCTAAACACCACATCTCGACTATACACAACCTTCCTTGTTTTTGGGTTCCAAAGCTTATAACCTTTTAAACCATCCTTATACCCAATAAAGATGGGCCTTTCAAGTTTATTATCCAACTTGGTCCTTTTCTCCTTCGGAACATGTACATATGCATCACATCCAAATACCCTTAGATGTGAAAGAGAGGGTTTCTTAACAATCCATACATCATGTGGAGTCTTATCCTCCAATGTTGATGAAGGTGATCTGTTAACCAGGTAACATGCAATCTCCACTGCTTCTGCCCAAAATTCCTGTCCTAACCCGATACCACTGAGCATGCTTCTTGCCTTTTCCATCAGTGTTCTATTCATTCTTTCTGCAACTCTGTTTTGTTGAGGTGTGTATGGATTAGTCTTCTGCTATGCTATACCACACTTTTTACAAAATTATTCAAATTCCTTCTTGCAAAACTCTCCACCATTATCTGTCCTCAACACCTTTATCTTCTTCTCTGTCTAGTTTTCCACCAGAGCCTTAAATTATTTAAATCTGTCAAAGACTTCAAATTTCTTCCTCAGGAAATATATCCATGTATTCCTTGAGAAGTCATCTATGAATGAAACATAGTACACAGACTTTTCCAGTGATGGAACCGACACAAGTCCAAACACATCACTATGCACAAGCTCTAATATCTTGTTTTCGCTCTTAGCAATAGAAGGAAAACTCACCCGTTTCTGCTTCCCATATACACAAAGTTCACAGAAATCGAAATCCAGAGAGAAATTAGACATACCTTCTACCATACCATTTCTATGCAGTATCTGAAGGCCCTTGTCTTCAATATGTCCAAGCCTTTGATGCCACAACATGGTATTTTCTCCATAGACCACTAGGCTTTCCGCTCCACTTTTAGGAACCACAGAATTGTTGCACATCAATAACAGTGCTACCCTGAAGCTTGTATAGAGTTCCAATCCGAACTCCCCACATTAGTACTAGTGCTCCCCGAACCATATTGCAAGTATCTTTCTCAAACACTATTTTTACACCTGCATTATCCATCTTGCTTACAAAAATCAGATTTCTAGCCAATGCGGGAATATGTAGAACACCAGGAAGTGTTCTAATCCTTCCACCTTGCAGCTTCAGCTTTAATTTTCCACGTCCAATGATTATTTCCTTCCTATCATCCCCTAAGAAGACATCACCACCATCATACTTCTCATACTCGCAAAACCACTCCCTATGGGGAGTGAAGTGAAAGGATGCACCTGAGTCAATCAACCATGACTCGTGATCTACATTTGTATTTGAATAAGAGGCCAAATACACATCCCCACCTTCATCCAAGGTGGTTTTTGCCTCTGCAGAAGAAGCATCCTCAAATCCCTTTTCTTTCTCAAGAGATTTAGATCTACAGTCCTTTTTGTAGTGCCCTTCCTTTCCACATTTCTAGCACACCTTTACAAACTTTCCCAGAGATTTAGATCTCCCACTCAAAACCTTATTCTTTTTTATGTTCTGGGACCTTCCTCGTACAGAAAAGGCATCTCCATTCTGGCTCTCCATATTTCTCCATCTCATTTCCTCCGACAGCAAGGCTGAGGCAATGTCATCAAAACTCAAGGTAGTTGTATTGCTACCTATTGCAATAACCAGACTGTCCCACAAATCTGGTAGATAACACAACAAACTGATGCACTTATCTTCATCTGAGATTTTAATATCAACATATAACAGCTAACTTACCACAGTATTGAAGGAATTGATATTCTTTGTCACCGAGTCTCCATCCTTCATCCTCAGTTTATATAGCTTTTTCCACAGGAACAATTTATTCACCAGAGACTTAGATTGGTACAAAGTCCCTAGCTTGTCCCACAAAGTCTTCGTCGTAGCTTCACCAGATACATTCAACAATACTCGATCTAAGACACACAACCATATTGTGCTCTTTGCTTTCTGATCCATCTTCTTCCAGTCTTCATCTGACATTTCCATTGGTTTAGTACCCAGATCTACCGTGATCCACTGATCTTTATCCACCAGCAGATCCTCCATCTTGAGCTTCCACAACTCAAAACTCTGACCATTAAATTTCTTGATCTCTATCTTTCCACCACTCACCATCTTCTTTCACCACAAGAATCGATCCCGCAGATCGCCCACTGAACAGGGTCTACCACAGGCCCGAGAAAAAAAACCCCTCAGCAGCAAAGGCATCCCCTTGAAGCCGAAACAACTCTGATACCAAATGTAGGTTTTAACCCTGTACAAAAATTATCTGCAAATGAATCTTAAAGACAGAAAATAAACAATAGCGAGAGCATAAAACATAAAACATATCTACACAGATATTTTCCCCTTGGTCCCAAATTGGGACTACTAGCTTGATTTTTCATTATATTCCTTTTAGTGTTACAACACATATATATACATGTCGAAGCATTCATAAACCCCAATCCATTAACCCTAGATTAGAACATAACCATAGAACATAAACCACATATATTTGATAATAGATTATGGTATTTAATAAATTACATGGACTTTTATATAAAAAATGGATTATGATATTTGATAAATTGAATAGACATTTACAAATTGGTTGGTAAATAAAAGTGTGTAATTTTAAGGATCTTAATGCCTTGATTCTTTTTTTAAGTTTGAAAGCTTGGATAAATTTTAATGCATAACTTTTTTTTATCATAAAGCAACTTGTTTAGTGATTATTATTTAGAATTTCTTAAAACTTCTCAATATTACTTTTTTAGATTCACACAACTAACATTGAAATTATCAAAATAGTATAATTTAACAAGTTATTATTATCAAAATAGTAAAATTTAACAACTTGTTTACTTTTGAAATTCCAATTTTGTATCTCGTCATTCACTCATAAGCTAGTTTTCACACCATTTGATTGATGCAACTTTTTCTGGTGGTGATAGAGTAAGGCATGCTATGTGGAATGTGGGGTAGAGGATTAGTGGTAGGGCATGTTATGCTGAATGTGGGGCAAAGGATCGGTGGCATTCATCCTAATATGTTGAATGTGGGACAAAGGATATGTGGGGCAAAGGATTGGTGACATTCATCCTAATATGTTGAATGTGGGGTAGAGGATTAGTGTCAGTGCATGTTATGTTGAATGTGGGGAAAATGATCGGTAGCATTCATCCTAATTGCTTAGTACCATATTAATAGATAATTGGGAGGCTTGGTTGGGTAGTGTGGCATTAATGCAGGATGGGTAGGGTTGGCGGGATGTCAATTAAGTGTTAGGATTTTTGTTGGAGTGAACCTAGACAAAGAGATTTTTTCTATGGATATTAAACATGGTAGTTTGGTTTTATGGATGTTTGAATTGGATTTATAGTCTTATTCTTCTAAATTCTATGGCTTTGGTTTTCAATGATTTTAGAGTTTGTTTTGAGGTTTTTTTGGCCCTACAATTGCATGATTTGTTTTGATATTGGCATTTACTTTATTACCTTGGTCCTTTGGTTTCCATGGTTATGGTCATCATTGATTCTGGATTTCTATTTGGTTTGTTGCTATGATTTCTCTCAAACCTTTGTTACTTGTGTTTGGACTTTGATCACTCTCTCATTGTTAACATTGTGATGTATGAGGTCATTGGAATAGATCTTCACATACACATGAATTTATCATTAGTTATATGGCTATTGGCCTTGGAATTTTTCCTTGAACTAAAAAGTAGGGTGTGTGCTATGACTTTATGATTTATAGCTCTGCAATTATAGGAAATAATATTTTGAATTTTCAACTTATATACCTTGTTCTTTCTTCGTTTTCCACTCTAAATTTTTCATGCAATTTAGTGTCCAAAAAAAATATTATGATGCCTAGGAAAAAGAAAAACAAAGGATCATCCATTTTGATACCAAATGTTATGGACCTAGTCCTTCAAATATTATAATGAAATACAATATAGGAATGTACTTAAAATATCATAATAAACTTGAATATATAAAGTGTGAGAATGGACTCCAACTCCCAAAGTGATAATAGAGATGAGTTATACAATAACTACCTATGTATTAATACATCTATGTAGCCAAATAAAAAATTCATATCTCAATTGACTATATTGACTTCTGCATTTACATGCTTTGCGTCATTGCATATATGTCCCCCTTATTAGGTCAACCCCATTTGATTATGCTAACCTCTATATATACATACTTTGCACCATTCCACGTGTCCCACTTATTAGGCCAACCCTACTAGGCTTCACCTTGTTGTCTAATATCTTACCACGTTCATTCATAAGGGGGTTTTTTAATTGTGAAAAATAGAGCCAATATATTGTAGGTATTCATAGGGTTGGATGTGGTGTAGGGAGAATTCTAGGTATTGGGAGGTATAGAAAGTGGTATTTGGTAAAAGTAGAGGTTATGTTTATTAAAAAGATGTATTGAGAAGGGGTTTCACAAAAAGATTTTAAGAGATTATTTTCAATATTTAGTGATATTAGAGGTATTTCTTAATATCCCACTAAAGCAAGTGCTATAACCCAATACTAAGTCAAACATATAAATTCAAACCCATATATTCCTTTCATAGAGTAGAGTTGTGGATGTTTGAATTGCCTCTATGACTATGTGGCTCCTCTTCAATGATTTTTGGGTTTCTTCTTTGTGGCTTTATCTTTAGCTCTTCCACTGCAAATGTTAGGATGTTTTCATGAGTTGAATTCAGATGAAGAGCTTGGGTGTATGGATGTTAACAGTGGCATTTTTTCTTTATGGATGTTCTCTTTGAATGTATGGCATTGGGATTTTGAACTCACATACATCTAACTTTGTTTTTATAGCTAATTTTTCTCTAATTTATGTGGTGTGTCGTTCCTTTTGAGTGTGGTGCCATGACTGAGACAAAGTGATGGAAGTTTAAACCATTATCGAGTTTCAAATTTCATTATGGAGTTTTCTTTTTTTTAATCAAGATCTCTATAGTTTCCATTGAATTCTATAGTTTTCATTGAATTCAACATGTTTTGGCCTTGAAATTATGATGACTTGGTCTTACCCTTCTAAAATTGTTAACTTAAAAAAAAAAAAAAAATTTATTGTTATATTTATTACTTCGAAGTAAATTTATTTTCAAAATGCAAATTCAAAGTTCCCTACTATTTTTAAAAGACTAGATGGAACCTAAGTATATGAAAGATGTTTATGCAATCTATTGTTCATGGGGGACACGTTTATGCAATCTATTGTTCATGGGGGACACCCTATGTTGGTGAAACTGGTAGCTCAACAAATCATAGGATTCAAGAACATGGAGCACACATCAAACATGGGAGGATACACTCCATCAACATTAGTTAAACATGCGGAAAAGAAAAAACACCACATATGCATTGAAGACATGTGAGTCATTGCTATGATAGTTTATTTTCATCATCGTAAGTTTAGGGAGGCTATAGAGATTGATGATTGGAAAATTAGCACTTGTTGGATCCCTGTCATTTCTTCTTAATTTTGTATATATATATATATATATATACTTTTTATTACTTATTTGTATTTTAATCTTGACTACTAATAATCGATCAATTACTTGATTTTCTTCATTATTATTTAGTTATTTATTTTATATTTAAGTTTGACCATTTATTATTATTTTTGTAAAGTTTTTAGAATTAATTGTTTTGATTACTTAAGTTTTGAACAAAAATTTCAAGATTTTTGGTGCCCTTTAGGTTTTTGATGGTGTTGAATCCATTTCCACCATAAAAACCATGATTCAAACACTCCTACTGCTAAATTTTTTGAAAAAAAATTGGCTGCATTCCACCTATCCACTTTTCACAGTGAGCCTTGGTAGACTTGTCCTTATTGTTTTAGTATTTTGATAATTTAGGTTTGACCCAAATTTTATTTAAATTTTACTATTTATTATTTTTACTTATTTCTAAATTTTTAAAATTAATTGTTTTGATTATTTAAGTTTAACCCAAATATTATTTTTATTTTATTAATTGTTTTATTTTTTTTATTATTTAAGATTGACATAAATATTATTTTTATTTTAGATATTTATTTCATTAAAATTTTCTTTTTAATTAATTATTTTTTTATTTATAGAATTTTGGCTTTTAATGTGATTATTACCAAAAAATTCTTCATAATTATTTTTTTAATTTAATATTAACAATTATTTCTTTATATTAAAATATTATTTATTAATAAATAATTATTATTTAGTCAAATCTAACTTTTAGATTATAACTACTAAAAATATGTCACTTTCATCTATTTAACTTAACTTAATGCCTATGTGATGATGATTTTTGAGTGAAGTTTGTTGTTGATGATAACGTTACACGAAAGGCAAGAATAATCCGTCGATGTTTCTTATCTTTATTGATCAAGACATTTTGATAGTTTTTTTATATACACGTTGTTGGATAGCTTATTTATAGGTTTTTATACGCTTCGTTGGATTAGCTTATTTATACCTTTCTTGTATATTACAGAGATCCTGGTAAACCTTCGCATTGTGACAAAAGGAGAAGATAGACTTATTCCAATGTACTTTTGACCTTGGTACCTATAGCTATACTGCTGCTAATTACACCTTGTCCATATTATTCCATTCCATGTTCTCATGTTATTTTGAATTGTGCCATGCATCGTTGTTGCATCGAATTATACTTCTGATTTTATTTAATGGGTTTCTCATTTTGGGTTGCTTTTATAGCATTATATGTTCAAGCATACGCATTAATATAGGACGAAAATAGAACTTGCCACACTGGTGTATTTAGTGGTCTTGGATCATTTTCAGACTAATAAACGTGTGGAAGAACTGTGAGTTCTGGCCATGTTAAGATACCTATTGGCGGTTTTTGTGTATTAATTGGTAGTTTGTTAGTTCTGGTGGTTGGAAGTATAGATTGTTTTTTATTCAACTTTGTTTAATTTTAAGAAATATGTTTGCCAATTATGATAAAGCTTTAAGAATAAGACTTTATTCACTTAACATCTTGAACTCACCCTAATCACTCCATCATATTATAATTCACCATAACTATTAATAACAAAAACTACTTACAGCCTTGCAAACCAGATTTACTTATAGCTCAAAGACCTCTCTTATTTTAAATGCTTTATGATAGATTTCCTTAAACACAATCGGATCATTACCTTTTTGTTGCTTCAGTTGCTACAATTGGTTTACATGGTAATTTTTTCCTTTACGAAGATTTTTTTAAAGCTGTATTTCGTTATAAGGCTTGATCTCCTCATTAGGAAGTGCAAACGAAAAGATAGCTGAGTATATATAACTTGACTGTCTCATTGGAAAGTACAAACAAAATAGAATACAATAAATGTGCACTAGGGTGCTGCCCATTCTTGCTTCAAAATAAAAATCTATCTTGAATTTAAGTATGCGAGATGGAAATATACACAAAAATTTATGTTTGCTATAAATGTCCGCGACTTTGGATTTAGTTGTTTTTAATGTAAAATTTTGGAAGTTTTGTTGGTTGATTTTTCTGGTTTAATTTTTCTAAAATTTTGCAGGAATTTATTGAAATCACAAGTTTGATGGGTAACTCTTGCACAATCCAATAGTTCCAGGGGTTTTTGAGGGTGTTGAATCTATATATACAATCAAAAATCAAAAAACCAGTTTAAATAACACAAATCAAAATTTTACCTCAATTTTTTCCACCGGATTCCAACACTGAAAAGTCCAAAAAGTCTCACCAAATACAACTCCCTTTAGATTTAAATTGTTTGAAATGGACTCCACAAAAGAATCTTGTGAATGTTATGCAAAATAGGCAGAAGTTAAGTGGGTGTGGCTCTGGTAGTAGTGAGGGGTAGAGATGGAATTTGACATACAAATTGTTTGTCAGCTGATGATTTCCATTCTTCAAACTGTAAAAGCAGGTTACAAAGGTGTAAAAACTGTCAAATTTGAAAAATGAATCTGTTTTGAAATTTCAACGAACACTATTGTCTTCCCTCTAATCCAACCAAAATTAGCATGCTTACTCCTTAAAAGAAGAATTTGTACATAAAAAATATTAACCAACTCACCTACACATTATTCCCATAAACATCACCTACACATTATTTCCATAAATATAACTTATATCAATTTCTAGTATAATAAAACATAATTTTTTTCAAACATATTTCTACGAATAAAAAAACTAAACATAATTTTTTTCAAACATATTTCTACGAATAAAAAAACTGCTCACCAAAACTCTCAAGGTGTAGACCTTGAGAAACAGAAGTCCCATGAACTGCAGGCTGTGAACACTGCTTTCCCATAAATGCACAGAAGTCTACGAATAAAAAAACTGCTCACCAAAACTCTCCAGGTGTAGACCTTGAGAAACAGAAGTCCCATGAACTGCAGGCTGTAAACACTGCTTTCCGATGAATGCACAGAAGTTCAATTTTTTTTCAACATGAGATTTTTTTCTCATAATCTGATATTATTTTAGATTATTATAATTTTCTCATAATCTGATATTATTTTACATTATTATAATAAATTAATTAGGAGGAAAGTTCGATAACTGATGCCACAGTTAAAATCCATCGATCTCAACATGTCATTTGTTTCTATAAATATTTTTTACTATCTTCACATGGAGTGAAACTAGCACAGCCACATAATTTGCTGCTTGTAAATGCCAATGGAATACAGCCAGATCACACCAGATTTCTGTGCAGACTTCACTACAGCTACCTATACTCCGTTGAATTGAGGCTGTGCAAGTTTCTGGTGGTTGATTTTTTCTATCCAATGGCATGTTGGGAAAGATGGAACCCTTATTAATTTGCTGCTTGTAAATGCCAATGGAATACAGCCAGATCACACCAGATTTCTGTGCAGACTTCACTACAGCTACCTATACTCCGTTGAATTGAGGCTGTGCAAGTTTCTGGTGGTTGATTTTTTCTATCCAATGGCATGTTGGGAAAGATGGAACCCTTATTAATTTGCTGCTGGTAAATGCCAATGCAATACAGCCAGATGACACCAGATTTCTGTGCAGACTTTACCACTGCTACCTATACTCCGTTGAATTGAAGCTATGCAAGTTTCTGGTGGTTGATTTTTTCAATCCAATGGCATGTTGGGAAAGATGGAACCCTTATTAATTTGCTGCTGGTAAATGCCAATGCAATACAGCCAGATCACACCAGATTTCTGTGCAGATTTCACCACAGCTAGCTATACTCCGTTGAATTGAGGCTGTGCAAGTTTTCTGGTGCTGGATTTTTTCTATCCGATGGCATGTTGGGAAAGATGGAACCCTTATTAATGAGGGTTTTATAGGCAACCTAGTTATAAGGTGAATGATAAGTCGTTATCATTCAATTTCACAATAAATATATAATAAATATGTGAAAAAGGTAAATATGGATCTAGATGTAAATATAAGTGGCTATAGTTTAAAGTAAATATATAATTAAATAAGTAAATGTGAAAAGATAAATATAGATATAAATTTAAAGATGTAAAATAATTAATGTTTGAAATTTAACATAATTATAAAGTGAATGATGAGTAGTTAGCATTAAAGTTCACAGTAAATATATAATAAATATGTGAAAAAGTAAATATGGATTTAGATTGGGAAATGTAAATGACATGCGGTTATCTCCAAATATAAATATATAATTAAGTAAATGTGAAAAGATAAAAATAGATATAAATTTAAAGATGTAAAATAATTAATATTTGAAATTTCATCTGTATATCAAAAAGCTATACGAAAACGATAAAAATATGCTAGTATTTTTCATTTTAATTATAAAATAAAGATTTAAATTGAAAAGAAAAGATTAATTTATCACAAAATAAATGAAAATAATCATCAATAAATTGTAAACTAAATATATAATTAAATTAAATAAATATATAAATAAACCAAAAACTAAACATAAAATTAAAAATACTAAATAAGTAATATTTAAAATTTCTTTTTCTATGAAATTTTCAACTTTCAATGAAGGAAACCTCTCATTAACCTATAATTAATTAATTAAGATCAATGCCTCTTAAATTTCACCTTATACTTGAAATCCCATCCGATCATTAAATAAACTAATCCGATCCACAATTCACAAATAACCATTTACATAAATCTTTCAGGCTTCTAGATTTACAAAAAAAAAAAAAAAAATCTTTCAGGCTTCTATGAGGCGAAAGGCAACTTGATGCACAATTCATAAATAACTATCTACATCCATTCTGCAGATCCAATTAATTAGCTGAATGGAATCATCATATATATATATATAATAATAATAACAAATAGATGCAATAATTCTTCAAAGGTCGAAGAAGGATCAGATGCAGCAGTTGGCCGCATGCAGTGTGAGTTTTATCGTTTTATCGCCCCTATGTGGCAGGTTTGAGCCTTTCTTAATACCATCATTATGATGAAATTACCTCCGGGATATCAGATAATGACGGCCTCCAAGATCGTCGAGAAGGCTGCAAGTGGCGCCCATCGATCCCATTGCCCTGCAATTTCTCCAACAGAAAGGACTCTATTTCCCCATCTCCATTACCGCTGTCCCGACGAAGTAATTCAGACAATTCTCTCGAAGAGATCAACACCTTAATTCTGCGAGCCTCCCCGCCGCCTTCTGAGGGAATTAGATGATCAAAATTACATTTCTGGTTTTGCAAAGGAAGATCAAGCTCCGCTGGTCGTTGAACATTCAGATCGTGGATGTTCTCGATATTATGTTGAGTGTACGGTTGCACAGAAGAGCGGAGCCCTTCACGAGGACTGCTTTCTCCAGGGGGGAGTATCGGCCTGTGACCATTAACCCCGCCATCGCCATACCCTTGCAATTGCATTAATTTGTGGACCGATCCATTTCTGTCTCTGCTCTCCCTAAATTTATCTTTGCACACAAGGTATCCATAGCAATTACCCATAGATTGATAGATCAGATGAATGGAAGGAAAATAGGTTGTAACTTGTGAGTGGGCACTTATAAACAGTTGTATTATTAATGGCGATGGACTGCAGCTGCACATGGGCGTTGTCAGATATGGAGCGCTGGCAACCATATTGGTGTGTACTTGCGCAATTACGTGATCTGTCAGAGCTCCGCGTTAACCATGAGCAGCTTCGGATTACAGCGAAAGCACGCCACTTTTGATTTGAACGACAGAGTTAGACGGTTCACTCTATTACAATTTCCAAGTTAGAAGGAAGTGGTGGAGTCACTTTTGATTTGAACGACAGAGTTAGACGGTTCACTCTATTACAATTTCCAAGTTAGAAGGAAGTGGTGGAGTTTCTTGACGTGGTACTGACGATAGATCGTGAGCGGAGATATCAAAATTGAAGCGACGCTCCCATCGTCGCTGCAAAAACCTCCTCGTTCTTGGTGTGCTTTCGGCTCCCAACTCCATAGGCAAAAACCTCTCCTTGTTCTTGGTGTGTTTTCAGCTCCCAACTCCGGTCTATGGAGTTTTGGGTGAGGGTGAGGGTGGAATCGATTTGCAAGTCTTGTAGTTAAATTTTTTAAGGAAGCACTCATACGACCTTAGTGTAAGAGGATAGAAACAATATATCTTAATAGAAATAAATTTTCAGTCAAAAAACAATCTATCTTATATTGTGTTTCAGTGCATATTTATTAAACATATTTTCTTATCATGTTAATATCATTCATAAGAGTTACAACAATAACTTGCAAGAGCTTACACATCCAACATTACCATAACATGTATCACCAATATAGTCACCCATATGGCAGCCTCGTTCGATCCGAAGTGTATGGTCTAAACATATTCTACTCAGAGCAGTGCATGATGCCAAAAGCAGATCATCCAAAGAAACATCATAGTGGTTGCGAGACCGAAATAGGAAATAACCAAAAGAAGTGTGTTATGTACAATAAGGGGCCTATATATGGCCTACAGAGGGTCAAAACCATGATGTTAAGTGTGAGTTCAAAATTTAAGTGCAAAACTACATCTAGTGGGTGTATAATGTCAAAAATGAAGTGCCTCCAAAATTAACAACAACAAATAAAGATGTCAAGATAGTGAGATGGTGCCATGTGCAGTGATATTATCTGTGTCTATCAGAGTGTAGTGAATTTGTCCATCAATGCAACCCAAGCCCTGTTTTGAGAGTCTGTCTGCCATCTTGTTCTGCTCTCTACAGATGTGTGTGAAAATGATACTCTAAAAGGAGGCCCTTAGTATCTTGATGTGATCTAGCCAATGTGCCAATTGAGGCAGGTTGAAACTATTCTTGTTATTCATGTGGTATATGATTACTTTAGAGTCGCCACAGATCGCAATATTGTCAATAGACAATTGCCTGGAGATCCACATAAGTCCACAAAGTGTGACCGTCTCCGCCTTACTGTTGTGCCACTACCACAGTGCCAAAATATTTTGTACTGTGTCCTATGATCCACCCGTAACTAGACCCCACAGCCACAAATTTTTTGTTGTGTAGTGCCATCAAAATATCCCACATGAAGTATTATTGTGTGTGCTCTGAGTCTATGAGAAAAATTTCGTTGGGGATTTGTGGACACTTGTGTTCTCGTCGATGACATGATGATGCGTTGTGTAGCCAATACAGGACATGTCCTTACCCCCAAAGATACATATGTTCCTGATTTTCCAAATGTGCCACAATAACCAAAAAGGGATATGAGATCCCGACTGATATTGTTTCCATCACCCCAAACACTCATGTTTGTTTTCCTTAGAGTGGTATATAACCTGCAGGTGTGTACAGATCGGCCACCAGACTCCCATCGTGTATGCACATAGGAAGAATAGTGTTGATTAGATTCTTCATCATTTAAACATAACAGGCAAAACCCCGAACCAATCCACTCGTGTTTTTTTAGATTTTCCCATGTCAAGTTGCGATTTTTCCAGATCAGCCATGTGTGAATGATAACCTTGAAAGGGATGTCAGCCTTCCACACAGTTAGAAACTAGCAGTTTTCATGTATATTTTTGGTCTTCTTCATGATATATATGTAGGTATCCCGCAGTTGTATCCCCTCCCGATGGTAGGACCCTCACATGATCTTGTCACCACCAATTTTGCAGCAAAACCTGCATTTTGCAAGTCCTATCACCAACTCCCATCTCTCAAATTTTTTAGTATTTCAAATCAATTTACAATAATCTCATCTTTATTCACAAAACCTACTTTAAAAAAAAATTCCCCTTAACATAAAAACAATACTTCTCTCGAAATATAATTGGAGTTAGGCCAATTTTAATATTTCAAATCAATTTGCAATAATCCCACCCGTATTCACGGAACCTACATAAGAAATAAGAGTCGCCGGCAGCGTTAGTCTCTGCCGAGTTTTAAATCCTTTAATGAATTGTATTTTGATCAAATATTAAAAAAAAAAAGATACATGTGGTTAAAATAAGTGTTGTATGTAATATTACATTAATAAATGCTTTTGCAAGCATATTACATTAGTAAATGCAATTGTATTTCAACCAAAAGCCTTGAAAGGCCATAAATGTTTTTAGAAAATGAAGACTAATCGTGACATAAATGTATTTAGAAAATGCAAGACTTGAGTAAAGACATTTTTGGTCTTGAATATAGTTACTGTGGCTAACATGCATAAATGCAATGCAAGAAATGTCTTTAGAAAATGCAATGTGGCTAACATGCATGAATGCAATGTAAGAAATTTCTTCAGAAAATGCAATGCAAGACTAATCGTGTTCAACAATGGCACTCCAGTAAAAATATTTCTTGCTTTGAATACAATTATTTCATAAAAGGCTTATGTAGAAATTTGATAACTGATATGTTATAAACCAAGATTCTCCTGATCACACACTATTTTAACTTCATGCACAATACAGAATCTCTTCTACCATTGATCATTAATTGTGGAAATAAAAACAATCGCATGCGCACATTAAAACCATAAACAATCACACATATGAACACAGTATTTCATGGGAAAGCTTAAAGATAAAAACCCCAACTATTTGTATATTATATGTCATAGAGATCATGTAAGAATCATTATATAAATCTCCTCACAAGCTCTCAGTACAATCTCCAATTGCTACACACTAATCAAGCTAGATCTAGCAAAAACACATGCTCCAATATCTGCCACCTAATAGCCTGCCTCTACTGCATAATAAATGCTGAAGAATGGCTCATAAATAACTTTGAACCACCTGGCTTGTACTGCGCAATCCTCATTGGCATCTCCAATCACTGGTTGTTGCAAATCATGCAACAGTATAGTCACAACTGATAGTCACACTGCTCTTTCACCTACCTCTCCACTGGTCTCCACTGAAACTGTCCATGCACTGTAGTTAGCTGATGTATTCTTCAGTTGATTAATGAGTTAATATTTAGTGAATTAATTAACTAATTAATTCACTCCACTCTCACTAGTGTATCATTCAGTTAGACTAGATACAACTAGCTCAACTGAGTCTAACTGAGTTAAACTTAACACAACTCCACCAACTACCTCAATAACTCCACCAAACTCTGTCACATGAGTTCTAACTGAAGTCTCCATGAAATAGCTCCACTTAACCCTCAGGAATAGCATAATTCCTTCTATCAGCTCCTGTGCCACATCTGTGCACTTAACTGAAGTGCTCCAAGAGAATAAGATAATGTTTATAGTCCAAATATTATTAAGAGCTAATAATATTTGACATATCTATTTTTAGACTGGCAATCTAAAAATAGATTCCACCCAATATGTTTAAAAATAGAAGTCCATCTATTTTTCCAACTTGACCAACCATCCACAAATAGCATCCTGCAACTCATAGAATATGATCCATATGTCTAAAAATAGACTTTGCGCCAAAAATAGCCTGCGGGCCCACTTAGTGAAGGCGACTTTTTTCCACTAAGCTCATCATCTTGTTGCAATCTCAACACTCCCTCTCAACAAGATAAGGATTATCTGCCACCCCTATCCTGCCTCTGTGGTATTCGAATTTGCTCCTGGTGAGCGCCTTCGTCAAGATATCAGCATCCTGATCCTCCATGGGAATGTATGAAAGTAACATGATCTTTCGCTGCACACAATCTCTGATATGATGATACCGGATGTCAATGTGTTTAGATCTATCATGAAATACTAGATTAACCGAGAGTTTGATGCAACTCTGATTATCACAATAAATCACAGTAGGCTCTAAGTGTGAATCGAACAACCCGACCAGGATCTTCCTCATCCATATAGCCTCGCATGCAGCCAAACTTGCTGCCATATACTCGGCCTCTGCTGAACTGAGTGCCACGGATCTCTGCTTCCTGCTGTACCAAGAAACTGTTGTCGACCCGATACCGAAAATCCCTCCGCATGTGCTCTTTTCCGTCCGTTGGGCTCCCTGCCCAATCTGCATCCGTGAAGCCACACAGCTTCACCTCATTTGACTGTATGTACCATAATCCATATCCTGATGCGAGATATCTCAATACATTCATGCCCGCCTTCCAAAAGAGCTTGGTAGGCTTAACCATAGCTTGTGAATGCTGGTTAACAGCATGGCATATGTCGGTCGTGTATTGACCAGATACATGAGCGACCCCACCAACTGTCGGTAAACAGTGGCATCCACTACCTATGCTGAAGTAGCATCCTCCTTCCTCCAACCACCAGGAAGAGGAGTGTCAACAGGCTTGCAGCCTTGCATGTTGAACCTCTCCAGAATCTCTCGGGCATACTTGCCCTGAGAAACAAACAGTCCTCCACTGCGCTGCCAAATCTCCAATCCCAGGAAATAATGAAGGATGCCCAGGTCCTTCATCTCAAACTCTCATGCAAGATCATCCTTGCATGAAAGTATCAACTGCTCGTCGCCAGTCAAAATCAGATCATCTACATACAGTACGATGATCAACAGCTTCCCCTCCACCACAATCTGGTACAGGTTTGGATCCGCCTTACTCTTGGAGAATCCAAGCCCGGTGAAGTAGCTGTCTATCCGAGTGTACCAAGCACGAGGTGCTTGCTTCAGCCCATACAGTGCTCTCTTGAGTCGGCACACATGCGACTCACTGCTGAAGATCTCAAAACCTTCAGGCTGCTCTATGTACACTTCTTCCTCAATAACTCCATTGAGGAACGCAGTCTTCACATCCATCCGATGAATGTGCCACCCCATCTGCGCTGAGAGAGCAAGGATCGTCCGTATGGAAGAGTACCTTGCGACAGGTGCAAAAGTCTCCTCATAGTCAATCCCCTCGATCTGTGAGAAGCCACGGGCGACAAATCTCGCCTTGTACTTCTCCACACTCCCGCCAGCCGCCTGCTTCACCTTGTAGATCCATCGCGAACCTACAACTGATTTCCCAACCGGTCTTGGGACAATCTCCCATGCACTGTTCCTGATGATCGAATCATATTCTTCGATCATGGCATCAACCCATGCGGGTTCCTCCACAGCTTCCTCAAAAGAGGATGGCTCTGTCACAACACATTGACTCATAAGAGCCATGCATCCAGTGTACCGATCCGGTGACTGTCTCTGTCTGCGCTGTGCTGTAGGTGGTCCTACAACCTTCTCTGCATCCCGAGCCAGTCGCTCAGCTTCTGTAGTGCGCATCCGCCCTCTGATGGTTGGCGCTGCCTGGGTGGTTTCTTCCACCTCCTGAACCTCCTCTTGTGGCTGATCCACATCCGGAAGCTCCTCCTTAGGAACTAACAGCTCCTCATCTGCATGCAAGTGTAGCTCCCTCTCAAGAGAACACTTCATGGCTTTCTCCTCCTGAAATTTTATATCCCGTCGCACAAC
This sequence comes from Pinus albicaulis, assembly GCA_034641835.2. Taxonomy (NCBI): domain Eukaryota; kingdom Viridiplantae; phylum Streptophyta; class Pinopsida; order Pinales; family Pinaceae; genus Pinus; species Pinus albicaulis. The sequence continues at coordinate 224,416,455 of CM076570.1, forward strand.
AGTCTTGCGACTGTCTGGCACATACACCCGATAGTCATGGGGTCGACGTTGCATCCCTAAAAATATCCCAACCTCTCGAAGTCGGCTCCACTTCTTCCCGGCGTCCTTAGTCACATGAATGTAAAATGGTGTGAGCCAAAAAACCTCAAATGAGAAATATCGTGTGCTCTACCAGAAAACGCCTCTCGGGTGTACTCATGCCAAGTATCTTGTGAGGACAATGGTTTTGCACATAAACTCGCGTATTGCATACCTCAACCCACAAGGTATGGGAAGGCCCCGATCATGCAACAACACCCGTGCAAACACCCACGACCTTTTGTTCTTTCACTCGCGACCCCATTTTGCCGTGGGTTATGATGCACCATGAGCTCTCTCGAATTCCTTCTTCGCCGCAAAGTCCTCGAACCACCACCATTGTCACTCCTAAGAGCCTTCACCGCTTCCCCGACTTTTCTCCACTCAAAGGCTCTTGAACTCACAGAACTTTGAGTATGTCTCGCTCTTCTTCTGCATGAAGAAGATCCAGCACTTACGAGAAAAATCATCAACAAATATCACATAGTACCTGTGCTTTGTTGTCGAAGCTACTGAGAAAGGTCCACACACGTCCGTGTGAATTCTCTCAAGGTCGTGGCACGACTATCCTTCTCGTGAAAGGTGGCTTTCACAAATTTTCTCAAAGTACATCCCTTGCACTGATCTGACTGCGCAAGTGTACCTTTGGGAAGCCCAGTAGAAATCTGCTGCAGTATCTTCAAAGCTCCATGGTGAAGGTGGCCCAATCTCCGGTGCCACAACTCGCCATCATCCCGGCTCACCACTCCTTCTGCCTTGCCTGCCATTGCTGCGCATCCATCTACCTACAATTGATAAAGGTTCTTAACTTGAACCCCTATCCTCCGGGTCTCACCAGTTGCCTTACTGCGCAGGAAAGCCTTTCCCTCGCTAAAGACAACATCATATCCCTTGTCTTCTAACATCGCCACAGAGATAAGATTCTTATTCAATCCTAGAACATGCATCACTTCCTTCAATACGAAGGGTTTACCAGACTCCCTCTCAAAGGAAATGGTACCGATACCGGTCGCACTGTATCTACCATCATCGCCCATCTCGATGTGCACTCCAAGATCTTTCTCATCCAGATCAGTAAACACATCTCGATCTCCTGTCATGTGAAAAGATGCACCACCGTCAAGAAACCACACTGAACCCATACTACTTGAGACCTAGCATGCGATCAATGAAAATTCCAACTCAAACTGCAAGGCTAAGGCCTCTCCAGCTGTAGATCCAACAGCCTACTTATTTTTCTTCTTCTGTGGACAATTAGTGGCATAATGTCCGTGTTGGTGACAGTGAAAGCACTTCACCTTGGACATGTCCCGCTTCTTGCCTTTCTCACCGGGTTGAGAAGAATTCTTCTTGTTCTTCCCCTTCCTTTCTTTAGCAGCCAAAGCACAATTTTCTTCATCTGAGTTATTTGATGAAGATTCGTCCCTGGTACTTCGCCTTATCTCCTCTTGCACAAGATCCAACCAATGTCGCTCCCATCTTGGCAATTTCTCCCGACCATTGACAAAAACCTGATAGGAATGCTAACTCTTCAGAAGCCCAAGGAGAGCCAAGCTCACCAATTCCTCGTCATCTACAGTCACCCCCACACTTCCCATCTCATCCCTACATTGGATGAATTTCGTGAGGTACTTGGGCATACTGTCGCCTTTCTCCATTTTTATGTTCCTGAGTTTATCCTTGAGTGCCAACTTCCTCTGGTCGCTCTTGATTTGGAATAAGTCCGTCAATGCTTTCCACATCAAAAATGGAGAAGCCCTACCATGAAGGTTGGCACTATGTGATGCTTTACACCTTCCACCGTAATTCTTCGATTCTTCTCGCTTTTGCCATGCGTCAAGTGCGGCAAGCTTTTGCATCTATGAACTCCTTCAACCAATTTTCCTCCAACACCACCTCCATCCTGTCCTTCCATGAAATATAATTCGAGCTGCCCTCAAGGGAATACTCCAATTTCAATCCATTGAAAGACATCTCAACTTCGACACCAAGAAAACACTGCTGCAAATTCGAATTCCATCAGCACAAAACTTAACTGCTTCAATGCTTTGCAATTGCTCCAATGATCAATATCGCTCTGATACCATGTAGAAATTTATATAACTGATATGTTATACATCCTATATTCTCTTGATCACACACTATTTGACTTCATGCACAATACAAAACCTCTTCTACTATTGATCATTACTTGCGGAAATAAAATCAATTGCATGCACACATTAAAACCATAAAAATTCACACATATGAACACAGTAATTTATGGGAAAGCTTAAAGCTGAAAACCCCCAACTATATGTATATTATATTTCATAGAGATCATGTAACAATCATCATACAAATCTCCTCACAAGCTCTCAGTACAATCTCCAATTGCTACACACTAATCAAGCTAGATCTAGCAAAACACATGCTCCAATCTCTGCCACCTGATAGCCTACCTCTACTACGCAATCAATGTTGAAGAATGGCTCATAAATAACTTCGAACCACCTGGCTTGTACTATGCAATCCTCATTGGCATCTCCAATCACTGGTTGTTGCAAATCATGCAACAATATAGTCACAACTGATAGTCACACTGCTCTTTCACCTATCTCTTCACTGGTCTCCACTGAAATTGTCCATGCACTGAAGTTAACTGATGTATTCTTTAGTTGATTAATGAGTTTATAATTAGTGAATTAATTAATAATTAATTCACACCACTCTCACTAATTGCATCAATCAGTTAAACTTGATACAAATAGCTCAACTATGTTTAGATTAGTTAAACTGAATACAACTCCACTAACTTCCTCAATCAACTCCACCAAACTCTCTCACATGAGTTCTAACTAAAGTCTTCATGCAATAGCTCCACTTAACCCTCAGGAATAGCGTAATTCCTTCTGTCAGCTCCTGTGCCACATCTGTGCACTTAACTGAAGTGCTCCAAGAGAATAAGATAATGTTTAGAGTCTAAATATTATTAAGAGCTAATAATATTTGACATATCTATTTTTAGACCGGCAATCTAAAAATAGATTCCGCCCAATATGTCTAAAAATAGAAGTCCATCTATTTTTTCCGACTTGACCAACCATCCACAAATAGCATCCTGCAACTCATAGAACATGATCCATATGTCTAAAAATAGACATAGTCTAAAAATAGACTTTGCGCCAAAAATAGCCTGCGGGCCCACTTAGTGAAGGCGATTTCTTTTCACTAAGCTCCATCATCTTGTTGCATTCTCAACACTCCCTCTCAACAAGATATGGATTATCTGCAACCCCTATCCTGCCTCTGTGGTATTCGAATTTGCTCCTGGTGAGCGCCTTCGTCAAGATATCAGCATCCCGATCCTCCGTGGGAATGTATGAAAGTAACATGATTCTCCGCTGCACACAATCTCTGATATGATGGTACCTGATGTCGATGTGTTTGGATCTATCATGAAATACTGGATTAGCCGAGAGTTTAATGCAACTCTGGTTATCACAATAAATCACAGTAGGCTCCAAGTGTGACCCGAACAACTCGACCAGGATCTTCCTCATCCATATGGCCTCGCATGCAGCCAAGCTTGCTACCATATATTCAACCTCTGCTGAACTGAGTGCCACGGATCTCTGCTTCCTACTGTACCAAGAAACTGTTGTCGACCCGATACTGAAGATCCCTCCAGATGTGCTCTTTCTGTCCGTTGGGCTCCCTGCCCAATCTGCATCCGTGAAGCCACACAACTTCACCTCATCCTCCTGTCTGTACCACAAGCCATATCCCGATGTGCCTCTAAGATAACGCAATACATGCTTGCCTGCCTTCCAGAAGAGCTTGGTAGGCTTAACCATAGCTTGTGAAAGCTGGTTAACAGCATAGCATATGTTGGGTCGTGTATTGACCAGATACATAAGCGACCCCACCAACTGTCGATAAACAGTGGCATCCACTACCTCCGCCGAAGTAGCATCCTCCTTCCTCCAACCACCAGGAAGAGGAGTATCAACAGGCTTGCATCCATGCATGTTGAACTTCTCCAGTATCTCCCGGGCATACTTACCCTGAGAAACAAATAGTCCACCACTGCACTGCCAAATTTCCAATCCCAGGAAATAATGAAGGAGGCCCAAGTCCTTCATCTCAAACTCCTTTGCAAGATCAGCCTTGCATGAGTGTATCAACAATTCATCACCCGTCAAAATAAAATCATCTACGTAAAGTACAATGATCAACAACTTACCCTCCACCACAATCTGATATAGGTTCAGATCCGCCTCATTCTTGGAGAATCCAAGTCTGGTGAAATAACTGTCTATCCTTGTGTACCAAGCATGAGGTGCTTGTTTCAACCCATACAACGCTCTTTTGAGCCTGCACACATGCGAATCGCTGCTGAAGATCTCGAAACCTTTCGGCTTCTCTATGTACACCTCCTCCTCAATCACTCCATTGAGGAACGCAATATTCACATCCATCTGATAAATGTGCCACCCCATCTGTGCTAAGAGAGCAAGAATCATCCATATGGAAGAATACCTTGCGACAGGTGCAAATGTTTCCTCATAATTGATCCCCTCAATCTGTTAGAAGCCTCAGGCAACAAATCTTGCCTTATACTTCTCCACACTCCCGTCAGCTTCCTGCTTCACTTTGTAGATCCATCTCGAACTCACCACTGATTTCCCCTCCGGCCTTGGGACAATCTCCCATGCACTGTTTCTGACAATCGAATCATACTTTTCCACCATGGCATCTACCCATGCGGGGTCCTCCACAGCTTCCTCGAAAGAGGATGGCTCTGTCACGACACATTTGCTCACAAGAGCCATGTATCCAGTGTACCGATCCAGTGACTATCTCTGTCTGCGTTGTGCTGTAGGTGGTCCTACAACCTTCTCTGCATCTTGAGCCAGTCGCTCAGCTTCTGTAGTGCGCTTCCGCCCTCTGATGGTTGGCGCTGCATGAGTGGTCTCTTCCACTCCATGAACCTCCTCTTGTGGCTGATCCACATCCTGAGGCTTATCCTTAGGAACTAATAGCTCCTCATCTGCATGCAAGTGTGGCTCCCTCTCAAGCGAACACTTCATGGCTTTCTCCTCATGAAATTTGATATCCCGTCGCACAACAGTCTTGCGACTGTCTGGAAAATACACACGATAGTTGTGGGGTGTATCAATGTACCCCACAAATATCCCAACCTCCGCAGTCGGCTCCAGCTTCTTCCTGGCATCCTTCGTCACATGAATGTAAACAGGTGAACCAAAAATCCTCAAATGAGAAATATCAGGCCTCTTACCAGAAAACGCCTCCTCGGGTGTACTCATGCCAAGTATCCCATGAGGACAACGGTTTTGCACATAAACCGCAGTATTTCATGCCTCAGCCCACAAGTGTATGGGAAGGCCCCGATCATGCAACATCGCCCGTGCAGCACCCACGATCGTTCTGTTCTTTCACTCAGTGACCCCATTATACTGTGGGTTATGAGGTGCTATGAGCTCTCTTCGAATTCCTTTTGCACTGCAAAAGTCCTTGAATTCGCCAGAGATGAATTCACCACCATTTTCGCTCGTAAGAGCCTTCACCTGCTTCCCCGATTATTTCTCAACCAGTGCCTTGAACTCATGTAACTTCGCGAATGTATCGCTCTTCTTCGACATGAAGAAGATCCAGCACTTTCGAGAGAAATCATCAACAAAGATCACATAATACCTATGCTTTGCTGTCGAAGCAACTGAGAAAGGACCACACACGTCTGTGTGAACTCTCTCAAATATCGTCGTGGCGCGACTATCCTTCTCGTGAAAGGTGGCTTTCACATACTTCCCTAAAGTACACCCCTTGCACTGATCTGACTGCGCAAGGGTGCCCTTAGGAAGCCCAGTAGAAATCTGCTGCAGAATCTTCAAAGCTCCATGGTGAAGGTGGCCCAATCTCCCGTGCCACAGTTCGCCCTCATCCCACCACCACTTCTTTTGCTTTGCATGCCATTGCTGCACAACCATTTACCTGCAATTGATAAAGGTTCTTAACTCGAACCCCTATCCTCTGGGTCTCACCAGTTGCCTTACTGCGCAGGAAAGCCTTTCCCTCGCTAAAGACAACATCATATCCCTTGTCTTCTAACATCACCACAGAGATAAGATTCTTCTTCAATCCTGGAACATGCATCACTTCCTTCAATACAAAGGGTTTACTAGACTCCCTCTCAAAGGAAATGGTATCGATACCAGTCGCACTATATCTACCATCATCACCCATCTCCATGTGCACTCCAAGATCTTTCTCATTCAGATCAGTAAACAAATCTTTATCTCCGGTCATATGAAAATACGCACCACTGTCAAGAAACCACACCGAACCCATCACACTTGAGACCAAGCATGTGATTAGTGAAAAATCCAGCTCAAACTATGAGGCTAAGGCCTCTCCAGTTGCAGATCCAACAACTTGCTTATTTTTCTTCTTCTGTGGACAATTAGTGGTGTAATGTCCGTGTTGGTGACAATGAAAGCACTTCACCTTGGACAAGTCCTGCTTCTTGCCTTTCACATCGGATTGAGAAGGATTTTTCTTTCCCTTCCCTTTCCTTGCTTTGGCAGCCAAAGCGCAATTTTCTTCATCTTCATTCTTCGATGAAGATCCATCCCTGGTACCCCGCCTTATCTCCTCCTGCACAAGATCCGACCAAAGTCGCTCCCATCCCGGCAATTTCTCCCACTATCGAGCGCAGTCCCGATAGGAATGCCAACTCTCTTCGAAAGCCCAAGGAGAGCAGCCAAGCTCTACCAAGTCCTCACATTCCAAATACCCCCACACTTCCCACTATCCCCGCATTGGATGAACTTCGTGAGGTACTTGGGCATACTGTCGCCTTTCTCCATTTTTATGTTCCTGAGTTTATCCTTGAGCGCCAACTTCCTCTGGTCGCTCTTGCTTTGGAATAAGTCTGTCAACGCTTTCCACATCAAGAATGGAGAAGCCTTACCATGAAGGCTGGACACTATGTGATCTTTTACACCTTCCAACAAAATTCTTCGACACTTTGTTGTCTTCTTTTTCCATGCGTCAAGTGCGGCAGCATCGCTAGAAGCAGGTTTTGGAATTTTTGTATCTATGAACTCCTTCAACCCATTGTCATCCAGCACCACCTCCATCTTGTCCTTCCATGCAGTATAATTCGAGCTGCCCTCAAGGGCATACTCCAATCGCAATCCGTTGAAAGACATCTCAACTTCGACACCAAGAAAACACTGTTGCAAATTCGAATTCCACCAACACAAAACTCAACCACTTCAATGCTTTGCAATTGCTCCAATGATCAATATCCCTCTGATACCATGTAGAAATTTGATAACTGATATGTTATACACCAAGATTCTCCTGATCACACACTTTTTAAATTCATGCATAATACATAATCTCTTCTACCAATGATCATTAATTGCGGAAATAAAAACAATCAAATGCGCACATTAAAACCATAAACAATCACACATATGAACACAGTATTTTATGGGAAAGCTTAAAGTTGAATGTTGAGCCCTAAAAATGTCTTTTCTTTTCACCAAACTCCACTTCATTCTATTTATCCTTTATCATTTATAGGCCTAAAAGATCAATAAGGATGATTAAAATCACTTTAAGAATACATGCAATGACTGACTTATTATACTTTTGTGGTTTTGTTGTCGTATTGATTTCTGAGCAGACTTAGCTACAAAATGCAGTCATTTTGTAGCTAGTCGTATGTTCCGTAGCCATCTTTGTGCTTTAACAGGTTACAGGTGTCATATAAGGGAAATACGTATATGGTTAGACTCCAAAACTCTCCTGCATCATTCCTTGTCCTCCATGAGGGCTGAGCAAAAATCTGGAAGTGGTTATGCACGTGGACAAAGCCAAAACCAAGAAGCAAACTTCTATAAGGATACGGACTCTTGAGTTGTCTTCAGCAAAATACGAGTCCTCAACAGGAGTTTTAGTTCGATTTTGATTATAAAAGACACCTATGCCTATTTCTACTCAATTTCAGTTATGTAGTTGCTTATAAAAATAACTCGGTGAACCGAGAAACAGTTAGTTGATGTTTTGTTGTTAGTTTTCAAAGACTATGATACTCTGTTTCTGAGCGTTTTCTTCTAATGGAAGAAGTTTAACTTTGATGCATGATCTGAAGTAACTTTAAGGAGTTAAGGATTCGTGTGCCAATCTGATGGTAGAGGGCCCCTACTATCTGAAAAGGCCTTTGCACATTTTCTAGATAAGTAGCCTTTAACTCTGTTTTGTTCTTAACTTAGGCAGTTTTCTGAGTTTATCCTCTTGCATCGTGTTTTATGTCATTTACTTACATCGAATATTACAGTTAATCTTGTTCTCATAAGCTGTTCCAATACATCACTAATACGTGAATGAGATCCAACTGTAGTACTTTGAGTTAATTGAATTTTAGTTCTGTTAATTGCATTTCAGTCCTCTTAGTTAGGTTTAGAAGATCCTCATTATTTTATAAGCTACTCTTGTTCTCAAACTCTTCTAACACACCACTATTATATGAACGAGAATTAGTTATATTATTTTGAGTTATTGACTGTTCTACAATGATGTAAGAGATTCTCATGATTTTACAAACATTCTTTTTCCCAAGTTGTTCCAAGAAATCTCTAATCCTTGAACGAGACTTAATAGTAACATTGGGAGTTGCAGAATGAGTTAATTCTAGTGTCATAAGTTATTTTAGCATAGGATTCTTTACTATGTTACAGATGATCTTTTTCTCAAAATGTTCCAATAGATTTCTAACAACGAATAAGATTTCTCTGTGATGTTTTAAGTTGTTGTTTATTAAGAGAACCTCATTACATCAAAACTAATCCTTTTCTCAGTTTTTTCCAACATATCTCTAATGAAATGAATTGGACTAAGTTTAATGTTATGAGTTATTTTTCTTAGCAACTTTACAATCTGTGGAATAGCATTCTCTGTCCTTGGTACCATTCATAGTTTAGAGTATATTTTACCCTGTTTTAGTGTGATCAGTAACTTCTCTTTGCTAATAATTTAGTTTTTCCTCTTAGCATAAAAACACAAAACCAAAAACACTAGAAAAACACTAAGCACAACGAAGTAGGAAGAAGATACCTAGGCACATATGGTGCACTTCACTTCAATAGTTTACTAGCCCTGGTTGAAAATTTATGATATCAATTTAGGAACACTAAGTTGACTAGACATTGAAACCCCCAACCATTCCAGATATTATATGTCATAGAGATCATGTAACAATTTTATTATACAAATTTCCTCACAAAGATCTCAGTACAAATCTCCAATTCTACACACTAATCGTGTCCGATCTAGCAAAACACATGCTCCAATCTCTACCACTTGCTATTCATTTATTGCGCAATCACCGCTCGAAGAATGGCTTGATGGAACTCGAATTGGTCCACTTTGGTCACACAATCCTTATTAATTTCAACTACCTGTGTTCTAAATCATGCAATAATATAGTCACACCAATAGTCACACTACTCTTTCACCTACTTCTTCACACAGTCTCCACGAAATTGTCCATGCATCGTAGTTAATCGATGTATTCTTTTAGTTTTTGATTAATGAGTTAATAATTAGTGAATTAATTAATAATTAATTCACACCACTCTCACTAGTGTATCAATCGCTAGACTAGACAACTAGCTCAACTATGTTATACACTGCATTAAACCTAACACAATTCCACCAACTACCTCAACAACTCCACCAAACTTCATTACATGAGCTCTAAATCAAGTCTCTTAAGTGCAATAGCTCCACTTACCCTCAGAATAGCGTAATTCCTTCTCATCTAACCCCGTGTTTTCATCTATGCACTTAACCGAAGTGCTCCAAGAGAATAAGATAATGTTTATAGTCCAAATATTATTAAGAGCTAATAATATTCGACATATCTATTTTTAGACTAGCAATCTAAAATAGATTCTGCCTAATATGTCTAAAAATAGAAGTCCATCTATTTTTTCTGACCTGACCAACCATCCACAAATAACATCCTGTAACTCATAGAATATGATCAACATGTATAAAAATAGACATAGTCTAAAAATAGACTTGCGCCAAAAATAGCCTACGGGCCCACTTAGTGAAGGCGACTTCTTTCCACTAAGCTCATCATCTTGTTGCAATCTCAACAGTTTAGAAAATGCAATGCAAGACTACTCGTGCTCAATAATGGCAATTGAATAAAGATATTTATGGTTAATACAATTATTTCATAAAAAGTTTGTTGAAAGTAAAAGGGTTTGTTTCGTACTTTCAACTTGTTTCCGCTTTCAATGAAATTGTGAGACCTCTATTTTCAACTAGCTCATCGGTATCTGTTTGCCCAGGATCTGTCGAGGAAAGGAATCTGTCCAGGAAAGGAACAAGGTCTGTCGAGGATCTGTCTGAACTAGATGGCTGAATGCAATAATAGGAGCTGGCCATTTCCAGCTACATGTTCTTTTCCCCCACAATTGCTAGCTGATATAGGTTTGTGGGCCTCGGCTACAACAAGTACTGTTGCTGGAAGCTATGCAAATCTTCCAACTCGCTCGATTCGACTCCTATCTTTCCCGGCACTGATACAGATGGAACTGACCGCAACTTATAGGTTTAGATCTGTTGATAATTTATAAACGACCACGACCACCACTTTTAGTAGAACTGCTAATTTTTTGGTGTAGGAATCGTCCTCAACCTTCTATCTCTTGCGCTCACACTCAGTGTACCCACTGGTGGACCGGATCAGTTTCACAGGAACCACCATGGATAAAATATGGTGATGGTGTCCTGCCCTTCAAAAGCTCAAGAACGAGGATGTTGAAACTATAGACGTCCACCTTACAGCCAAAGCTCAACGTCTTCTTCTTTATTGACTTCGACTTAGGAGCTCTGTCTGCAACAGAGAGCTCTGAATCCCCACAGGAAAGAACGCTAGACACTTTGGCCGACAAGTGGTGGAGCTTCTTCAATTTCCAGCTCCTCGAGAAAGCAAACAACGGAAAATCCATATTCGTCTTACACTAGAAGCACCTCCATGAAAAGCTTGTAAACCAAATAAATTCGCCTCTGTGAGCCTCGCCTATCGCTATGAAATGGGGTAGGGGCCTAATCCGGGAGGAAACAAGGTGTTCGATTTGCTCTAACCCAGTTATTTTGTACGCCACAGGTGGACACCTCTATCAATGTGCATGCCATAGGTGGACGTCTCTGTCAATGTGTCAACATGCAAAAACACAATTGTCATCAAAATAAAACATAAGATATTTTTTTGGAAAATTTATGTTAAGGATAAAGATATATGTAGTGGCAAACTTTGGAATATATAAAGCTGATAATTGATTGAAATTATTTTGGATAAAAAGGTGAATTGTTTTTTCATAAATTTGATCAAACCCATGGAGTTTCAAACCTTGGGATAAAATGTAAACCATATTTTAAAACTTAAAATGTAAACGATACTTTAAATAAAACAAAAAATGTGGCGCTTTAAAACTTTGAGATAAAATGTAAACCGTACTTTAAAACTTTATTGTGGATAAACAAAACTAGCAACCTCGCAATAAGAACTCCAAACCAAAACTTTAGATAAAAAAAAAATTTACCATAATATTTTTTTGAAAACATTGGTTAAACTAACTTGTCAACTCAATTTAATATGAATTCAGCGCTCAATCGAACGCTATAGTCCCTCACTGCAGGGACTAATAAGAGATTATCTCCTTGACATAAAAACAGCACTTCCCAAAATCTAATTTGGATCTCACCAAACTTGTCATTAAGGCCCTTCAAGGAAATACGGTTTGGATCTGACCAACTTTCCAGCGCAACCATTTAATAAAAATAAAAATAAAAATAAAATTATGCAAATATGTATACATTTATTACAAATATAGATATTTATTTATTTATTTTAAATGTTGTTTACACATTTCTACGCCTGTTTGGTAATGGGTAAATGACTGCGCTATGAATGATGTCTTCTTTTTTTCAATAAAATATATATAATTTAAATTTTTAAATATAATAAAAATAAGGATTTTCGGGTGAGCTGATGATCAATGTTAATGACATGTTTAAAAAATTATTTATGCAAATATATATAGGTTTGTATTCATTTTCGTTTTAACTTTTAACCCCATTAAATCACATCTCACGTCTCGAAACTGAACTAAACTATTCAGCCATGTAAATATATATAGGTTTACATTCATTTTCATTTAGCTTCTAATCCCACTAACTCACATCTAAAACAAAATTAGACTACCCAACTATGATTTGGAAAAACATTATTTTTTTATTTAAAGAAGACTCATTAAAAAAACTGCATCTTTTTCTAGAAGACTTATTAAATAAAACTGCATCCGTTCCTAGAGATATGCATATTCTTCTCCGTACTTCTAACTTGGGTTCCATGGTTTGATGGCTTTTATTTATATTCTAATTTATGTAATTATATTATAGAAAGAGAAGACATACTTTGAAATGAAGAAGTAACATTTTATGGCTCGATTGCTTTTATTTATATTTTAATTTATATTATATAATAGGGAGAGGAAAAGGTATAATTTGAAAAAAAGAAGTAACTGTTTTAACCACAACATATTAGAGTTTTGGTTTATCTATTCATTTATTTATTTATATTTTATTAGAGTTTTGGTTTATCTATTCATTTATTTATTTATATTTTTTAAGTTTTTGAAATTTAGAAAAGAAATAAAAAAAACCTTCCTCAAATCTTATGATTATTCATAGCCTCAAATCTCAAAATCTTATTATAATGTATTTGTATTTTTAATCTCAGGTTAGTTTGTCTTTGGTTTTGGATTTGGTTGGGTTCTCCAATTAAATACCAATCTCAATTTCTCTCCTTTTCATGTAATCTCTTGTTTAAAAGATAATACAATTTTTACTCAAACAAAAGTAAATAAATTGTATTTTATTCTTGTTCAAACCGTAGCACATAGTTCTATTTTCATGAACATTGATATTAAGATAATTTGAACTCACTTTTCAAATGTAGCAAATAGTTTTATTCTTATAAACCTGACATATCAAGATGTTTTGAACCCACCATTGCTTGATGAAGAAAGACTCTACCTAAACCCTCAATTACCAAGTTTAGATGTAAACATCAAAATTGAAAATGGCCTTGAATCACTGTGAAACTTAATTGTAGGTTTTAGAAACATTATACATCTTCAATTATATTGCCATGATGTTGGAATACTATAAGACTGGTTTAAACCCCCGATCGGGGTGTACACATGCCATAATGACAAGGGGAGGCGGCAACTTGGCAAGCGCTCCCGGTAGTAATCATCACGATTATTAAACATGGTCTGTCAGAACAGCGAGGTGGAGTGTGCGAGCGCCGGCATAGGTTTGATGGCGCATGATGGCCAGGGTGTCTGTCAGGCCAGCAAAAAGGTAGGTAAGATCTTGGTAAGTTTATTAAATTCGCCCTCCCAATCTTGCATGCATTATCCATTGCATGCGAAAGACTGGAGGAGGCAGCGAAGGAGAGCTATAGCCCTGCAACCAGGATATAGCGTGACTCTGCCCGGGTATGTTTTTACAATCACCTCAGTGTTTATGATGTTAAATGCAGCAGACATGGCCTACAGTGAAAATGATAGTTTAGAAATTCTATCGTTTCAGTTGATTGTTATCTGTTTGGAGCTAGAATTGAACCCGGTCCCTCCTTGTTTCCGCGACCCTTGCTATTTTCAAGCTCTGATGTTATATACATCAGATAAGGTCTATAGGGAAGATGATAGTTTAGATATTTTTCCGGTCCTATTGGTTTTGTCGTTCATTACCTGTCGGGCACCTGAATTGAACCTGGCCCTCTGTCACTCCCAAACACATGATGCAAGCTCTGTGCGAAGGTCTGGGAGTATAACCCTCAGTTTTAAGTCTAACCACTATGATATCCAGGTTCTAATAGGGTGTCAAATCTTAAATAGAAACCCCCTTCAGTTCAGGCCTGGCAAGAGTTCTTGTCTGCGCGTAGCAAATCCCAATTACATGAATGATAATGTTTATATGAAAGGAATGACAGAGTGGCTAAGGTCACCCGCGCAGGGTCTGCGCCTGCCTAACCAAATCTTGTTTTATTCTAAGGGAAACTCCCAAAGCCAATTCAACTCCCGGGGTAGAAACTATTCCATTCAAAAGAAGTTGACCGAACCCCCGTCTCATCTTAGGTCTCAGAGGTATAATCATTATAACAATCAGAGGCGTTTAGCCAATCCCGTCAACCAAGCGTCCAAGGGCACCGCAAGGTGCATGCTGTGTCTTAATACTTATTCTTATTCTGTTTACTTCTGCATGTCAGTGTTAGTTTGAAATTCACACCCAGCAATGGGAAAGCGTCATCACAGGGCAGCCACAGAGAAAGGAAAGCAACCAGCTCAGACTGAACCTGCTCCTAATAAAAGGGGGCGGAAAACGTATCTGGAACACCTGAAAACACTGGCAGTAAATTATGTCATTAGCAATCCTTCGGCAGTCAGAAATGATATCCGGGGATGGGAGCAAGAAATTCAGCAGGAACCAGAGGATAATGAGATAGAGGCAGAGATTCTTGACTTTATTACTGATCCAGGTCACACAAGGGGCAGGTTTACATTGTTTCACCAGACAGTCCATACATATTGGATTGTAAAATGCCTGATAGCAAAAGCAATCCAGAGCAACCATCCAGTTCAAGTAAGGACGGAAGCAATACAACCAGACCTACGTACCCAGACTCAACTTGTGGAGATTCAGGACAATCAGCAACACCTAAAGATCACTCAGTACCAGACTGCAGACAGGGTTAGCAGATTAGATGAAAAGGTGGGACGCATGGAGAAAATTCTTCAGAAGATTCTTCAGCAACTTAACCAAGCAGAAATGTCAGGGTCTACTGTCAAAGACCCTGCCCCAGTCTCCTCATCCGAGGGGTAGAAGATGTCTGATTTGAGAGTTATTTTGTTAATTTTGAACTTTTGAAAACTGTTATGTTTGTATATATTAAAGTAGAGAATCAGGTAGTGCAAGCAAACCACAGACGCAAGAGACAATTCCAATTTTGGGATGCAAATCATGTTTTTAGAAGGCCAATAAACCTGGTTTCCCTCTCGGGCAGGTTGAGGTCTAGAATGACTTTATATTTTTTGTAACCTGTCTTAAAATATAATAGAAATGGCAAGGTCCCTCCGAATTTACAAAAAAAAAAAAATATAAGACTGGTTTAAAAAGAACTGAGGGAAAATATTTACAAATTTCGAAAGAAGAACTCATAAACTTGTTGCCTAACCCTAGAACTACTTTACTCCCACATGTCAACCATTTACTATTGGATGGATAGGTGGATTATGGTTTTTTACAAACCTTCTTACAATTATATAGAGAGGTATCATTGTATTTTCTTATAAAATTGTGGGATGACTTTCGTTATGTGACCATGTCAACTACTATGGTAGTGGTGAGTTTGAGGGGGAAATCTTGGATATGTGCAAGATCAACATAATGTTAAGTGTGACCCATCGAGGAGGTATCTTTCACATTGATTTCCACACTAACCTATAATTTACTTCATCATGGTACATTCATTGACTTATCTCACCAAGAGAAATCTTCAAACAATGTGCAACCTAACAATGAAACAGGAGGGGTTGGGATTTAAGCCATGGAATAAAGTCTAGTAAGGCAAGGCAACATGGACATATTAAGCATTTTGGTTGTAGTCCATGTGATCCTTCTTGATATGCAAGTTATGAGTAAACTTGGTATAGCTTAATGTAGGTTCATTGTATAATATAGTTTCATGAATAACATTATTATAAAATCATTTATGTGTATATTATATATATATATGACAAGTTTTGTAAATAGTTTGTAAATATCTAACTATTTTATATCATGTAGTTGCTACAATTCAATAGCATTCTTACATCGCCTCAAGATGCATCAGTCACACTTTATCATTGGTGCATCAATTGTAATGACAGTCGTAATGACTTGCTCTAGTGGGATACCCAACACATAAGCTTAATGGAACTGAATTTTTATTTTTGTATGATATTTTAATGGTTTTATATGTATTCCATTATTTTAATAATTTTTACTTTTTCAATAATATGGAATACATTTTATATGCCAAAATTTTATGGTGTACCAATATCCATTCTATCTAATGTCAAAGATGCCAAATGTTGCAAGACTATAAAGTTAAAATTAACTTTTAAAACTCAAAACATTGTTAATATAGTTAAGATAAGACATATTTAAATTTTTTTACCATACTTAAAAAATATATTTATAATAAACAAAATAGATCAACCATGTAAAACTTTATAGGCCTAGAAAATACTTTATAGGCCTAGAAAAGTCTTCATACCCAACAAAATATAGGTGTATTAGTGATTATATTGTCTTAGTAAGCATATTTAAAAATTAAGAAAAAAAAAATTAACAAGAAATAAAATCTTTAAAATGGCACCAATAAAATATTTTACCTATATTTTAATATCAAGTTTTTTTTTTTAATAGAAAATTTCACATTGGTGTCTTCTTAGGTTGGTCCAAGGAATGTCTTGTATAAGGAATCATCATAACTTAAGAGTTAGCACATAAATCATTGTCCATGATGAGAATTTCTTCCATTTCCATATTTTTCTTTATTCTTTTACTAAACATTAGTCATAAACGCATCTCTTTAATCATAAAAGCATCTCTTTCAATATTAGTGATGCCTTATAGACACCCTTAAATTAAAATTAAATATTAATAATTAATATTTAAAAAAAGTTTCTTTCATTAGTAAATAATTTTGTGAATTCATATTAATATTTTTATTGATATACTACAAAGCAATTTGATTTCTTAGTTGAAGTTTGATGGGTTAAATAATTTTACTCAAAGTGATTTCAAGAAATGGAAAATGTAAGTGCTTCAAATTTTATAGACTTTAAAACAATCCAATTATTTGTGGACATAGTAAGTTTGGAGTGAGTTTATATTTAAATGAATGTATTAGTTCACATATAATGTGTTTAATTATAATCTTAAGAGTTATATTAGTTGATTGAATTATCCACTCAAAACATGTTATTTAGGAGAAAGACAAATTTAAAACATTTAATTTCATTAGAGTTTCTCAAAATTACCAACATTTATTATCACTAACGATTGAACTACCCTCTATAGAAAAGAAACAAATTCACAAACTTTTTCTTAATGGAAAAAATATATTTCATTATAATACAAAAATAAAAACAAAATTCACGTGTAACGTGATATTATAATCTTCCATTAAAAACAAATATATTTAAACTTACATGCTTATTAGATTTTCCTTTTAAATAAATAAATATTTATTTATCAAATATTTTTTGACATTTAATACCTAAATGCCTTTCATCATACCACTCTTTGAATATTGATGCAAATGAGATGATAAGTGCTCAAGAGAATATTGCTGAGTGTTACGTTCTCCACTGCACACAAATTCATTGCAAAGAGAATAGGATTCAATATATTCACATCTATTTTCCCAATAACTCTGCTAAAAATGCAAGTTGTTTGTAGCCCGTGGGTTGATTTAGCTAGCATTTTGAGTTTTTCAATGTCCTATTTAAGCTGTATTATTATTTTTTTATTTCGAAATGAATTCCATCTGGAAAATAAGACCAATCCACTATAATGTATCCACATATGAGGTATATTTTGTGAATTGTTCTATACAACCCCTATTTTTTTATGAAAAACCTTGGGAAGTCTAGTTTTGCCATTCTCATGCAAAGTCAATGTACGAATAAGAAAACAAAACTCAATATTCCACAATTGTTTTACCATCAATCACAAAAAGATGTATGAGGAGATTGTGCATGAGGAAGTCAAAAAAACAATACTAACTAGCAATTGTCTTTAAAGGTGTAAAATGTGGGAAGATCATCTTGAAAAGCAAGATTACTAAATACAAAATCTTTTATTTCTAATAAAATAAACTCTTATTTTTAATAGAGTAAAAAATTATTTTTAATTAGAAACAAATAATAGGAATGAATATGTGACTGTAATTCCCGGATGCGGGTGTTCGCAGCGAATGACTTGGGTGATGAGCTGTGGAGCGGCACGTGGCCAGGCCACATGGCCACCGCCATGCCAGCCCACAGGCCCCCTCGTGCATTAAATTCTCTCTGCTGGCACCTTACAGATCATTCAATACTCTGCTACAGTCGAGGTATTTGCTTGGGATTCAAAATGCCGCCTGAATGCACCCTTCGGCCCTCTGCTCTCACCCCAGATTTCTCTGCGGCACTCCACTTCGCCCCTGCAAACTTCATGCCGACCTGTGTCCATCCTCCACACGGTGGTTGCTCTTTGGCAGCCGCTGGCCCATACGCTCGCGCAGCCTTTGGAAGAAACAGAACACGTTGTGGTTGTTTCGCTCACTGGTATAACTCCCACCGCTCTCACAGTCATTTCTACTTGCTTCGTTCTTCTGCTACTCTCAGTCCTCCTCCGCGCACCAATTCTTGGCTCTCCCACGCCCTTTCATCCTTCTCCGCCACTCATTGCCTCAAGCACTCAAGCCTTGCAAGCATGCCTCGCTTGCGGCAGCGAATGCGCTATAGAAGAGGGGTTAACAGAGGTAGAGCGACGTGAGTCATCTCCTCCTCTTCCCCCTGCACCTCTTCTTCCTCTTTCACTCACTCGGGAGGCAGGTATCCAGATACACGTAGCGGAAGAGGTCGTCTTCCCCCTGAGGCTCGTCATCCTCCCTCTACGCCTGTCTCTGCTCCTACCAGCGCCCAATTTCAGTTCCAATGCACCACCCTCAGTCCTCTTGTTGTAGCAATTGTTTCCATCTCCTTCCATGAAGTCCCGAGAGCTGAACAATTCCCCTGTCAGCCCCCTCCGCCTTCCAGTCATTTTGGGCGCTCTGAGTCCTTGAAAGCTGTGACGACCCCGCCAGCTTCGCCCATGCATTCCTCCAACTCGCATAGTGACAGCGGCTCCAAGCCTCACCATCAGAAGTAGATGCAGGTGGAAGGTTGAAGGCCAGGATGCTGATGCTGCGGTCCCTCAGCCAGAAGCTACCGATTCCCAGCTTGCCGAGAACGATGAATACAGGTGTTTGATTGTTGAAGAACCTCCTCCAGTCACTCCAGATGCGCAAATTACCAGGTCTCCCTAGGTCCTGGACCTACAGTTTTACAGTTTGGTTTTTGTTCTTGTTTGCTCGAAATACATTGACTCATGGTTCACTTTGCTGGTTTCCTCTTCGAGGCAACACCACATACTCTACCTGGGCTAGTTTCCCCTTATGGGCAGCTCCAGTTTTGATTTTTTTGCTATTTTGTTGTTACTGTGGCTAGCTCATATGCCCGCTGCGCTGAGGCCATAGCCTCCTTGTACATTATGTCTCATTATCAAAAGAATTTAGCCTTATTTACAAAAAAAAAATATGTGACTGTAATATTGTGAGTTTTGTATTGTTAATAAAAACTTTTTTCATTATTGACCAAAATAAAATCCATTTTTAATTGGGATATCGAAAAATTATTCCTTTTTTATAAACCACAAATAATATGTGAAAGGTATATGTGTGTATTTTCTCAAATCATTTCACTCGATAAGTTACAAATTATAACCCTAGGTTGGCAGAGAGCCAAAGAAAACTATGTAATAGGTAATGTAAGACACATGCATTACAAAAGAACAAGGGTGCATGACAATTATACAAGTACTCTACAAAGATCATGATTGAACCATTATGTATAAGAAATTTAGTTACTTTGAGAAAGAGTTATCGTGTCACTAGTGTTCATGATGACTAGTCTGAATTTTGATGTGAGAAGGTATGCATATCGTGGTGCAAAATAATTCCAGATGGTAATAAGGCTAAAACAATGACCAAACATAGCCACTAAAAGAACAAATTGAATCTTCCCTGGTTTGGAGTAGATTTGTTTGAAATTTGAAATTCAAAGAAACATGCATTATACAATGACTAAATAGATCATAGAATAATCATATACATCCCAATCTACGAAAATTTCATCAAAATGTTTTTTTCAAATCAATGGGAGACACGGAGTAAAGAATTAAAGAAAATAAGAAACATTACAAGTTTCTTCATACTCAAGGATTTTACTCACATATTTCCAAACATGTGCAATTGTGGTTGCATTAAAAAAAGAATATAAATGTTTAAATGCATATCAATATCAAATGATTTCGCATATCACAATTTTTCAAAAAAAGTAATTGCAAACTTGAACTAAAAATCAACAACTTGAATGTTTCTATAGTTTAAACCATGGAGAACTCTTTATATTATTCCATTCTTCTACATCGGAAAAGAAATCCTTACCTCATGTATGGTGTCAAAGGGATGGTAAGCAACCAAAGAGTTTGTGGGAAATTTTTCTATACTTCTGAGAAGGAAGCCTGTGGCGGAACCTCTGATGGCGCAAGAGACACGGAACAAAAACAATTGCAATTAATTAGAAGGGTGTAGTATACAGAACCACGGCAACGAAAAATATGACAAATATGGTAGTGGCTGGTGGATCTCTCCAGCTCATAAGATTTTGAAACCTTTCTCCCTGAGTAGCCATATCTCCCACCACAATCTATATTCACCTAGCAGCACTCCTGAGTCAATTGTATCACATTTTCAAAATGTTAGAGGCTTTGCTAGTGGGGAATGTGTTTAAATCTCCATCCAGTTCGTCTAGGTGAACCCGTTTTGTGATGAAACCAACTCCAAAAATAGAAGAAAAGAGATATCAATGCCTTAGAAATTAGCCACTTTGAGGGGGCAGCCTCCTTTACATTACATAAATGAACAATTATTGGATGATTCTATATATAGGATTCCATGGGGTCACAATATAATCCTAGCCGACCTAACAATAATAATGTAAGGGCACAAAAATAACAATAGTGGCTTTCATGTGGCACAATAATAACAATATGGGGGCTATAAGGGTACAACAATAACAATAAGGGGACTACACTAACAACAATAAGGGGATACATTAGTATTATAGAGACCTAACATGCCCCTCTCCTTAAAACAAGTGCTTCCCACAACGCTTGATTATTTCTGGATTCTTCTGTATAAAATTCTCATCCTCCCATGTGGAATCTTCAACAGGTAAGTTCTTCAACTAGCTGAGATACTTTGAAATTGATCGATTTGGTAGTTGTCGAGTTCTTGTTTTTGTGCCTGCTTCAGAACTTATTTTGTCCCAATGTTGATCTTCCTGTTGTTTCATTCGATTCTGCAGTAAAGTTAGGTTATCCTTTGAGAGTTGGAGAACTTGTTGTTGATGCTCGATGTGATCTTCCACTACTTTATCATCCATATTAGCTTTCATTTGATCCTTCAAATTGTCCAACTTAGCCTCCATTTTTTCTTTTAAACCATCTATGTCATCTTTGATTTCTCTTTGTAAGATCGAAATTTATTGCACTTGGTACCGTAATTTTGATATCTCATATTGCACTTCTTCCTCTTCATGAGTCATAGTAGAGTATTCTTAGGGCTTAATGGGTGTTTAATTATTTTTAGGGGGCATTTTAGAACCCAATACTAATACCTATGCTTCAATATGTCATTGGAATCACTTCAAACTGATTTTTCAAACAAGACTTATGCAATTTGAAAAAAAATACACACAATTTTCTTTCTTTTGAGGAGCTCGATATTGAAACTAAATTATCTCTGTGATTTTGTTTCTTCAATATCAGAAATTTGGTCTTATAGTATCCCTCTGAATCTTCATTCGAATGTCATAGGTTTGACCTTATTTTGATTCTTCAAGACAAATTTATGCTCAATATCCCACAATGACCTAATTATGGACTGGTACAGTAGATCAAACTTGTACGGCGTGCCACGTGTCATTGTTTCCTCCTTCATATCTTGAATATATACACAGGAAACTCAAGTCTGTGTACTTTCGGGCACTTTTTACATAATTCCAATCCTATGCTCAGAGAGAGAGTTATGATGGTTTTCCCAAGGTCACCTCTTTTAGATGAAATTTGGGAGCCTGCAAAAACTCTAACTCCCACAGATCATATCTCCGAAAATAATGCGAACCTAGATCTAAAATTTTTACACGAAGTTCCTTAGGATTTCTTCGAAAGGGGTTTTTTGTTTTAGTGTCTAAAACCATGTAGAAAAAAAATTATATAAAAAATTCCACGATGACCTATTTAAAGCAACGAAACCCTAGAATCCAAAGCTCTGATACCAAATGTTATGAAACCAGCTCCAAAAATAGAAGAAAAGAGATATCAACGCCTTAGAAATCGGAAGTCGCGGAAACCTCCTTTACATTACATAAATGAATAATTCTAGGATGATACAAATGATAAAACCTCCTTTCTATATATAGGATTCCATGGGGTCACGATTTAATCCTAGCCGACCTAACAATAATAATGTAAGGGCACAAAATAACAATAGTGGCTTTTATGGGGCACAGTAATAACAATATGGGGGCTACAAGGATACAACAATAACAATAAGGGGACTACACTAACAACAATAAGGGGATACACTAGTATTATAGGGACCTAACAAGTTCAGCCTGGGAGATATGTGTGTGCTATGGGGTGGGCGCGGTGGACGAAATAAAAATTGTCATATGCCAAGCAGGAACATGTAGAGGAAGACAATAAAAAGAGTGAGTTATGGGCACTAGATGAGAATAAAGAAGAGAATGTGAAACAAGATGGTGGTTACAGGATGTTTCCAGAGGTAAATATCGTTAAACCATTACCCTACTAATGTGAGAGAAGCCAAGACAAACATTCTTTGGAAAAAAATTACCTTACTAAAACACATGCTCCACATATACGAATCCATATCTAGCATATAATCCACCAATGCAAGGCTCGACTCGTCTTAGCCACATTGCCACCATCTGCATTGATGAGTATCTCAGACCTTCAGGTTGCATTACAGAAAGGGGATGAGGATAAAGCATCCTCGGCAGCAATGGTTGCGTGTAAATATGCATCATGTTCATAAAAAAATGAATAAGAGGAACAAATAGGAAGATGAATTTCACTCATCTTTTTTACTCCTCATGGATGAAGCACCAAAAGCAGCGAGGGTGAGGTGCACGTCATGATGTTTCCACATGTGAGCTTTTATTTGTGGGGAGGGGGGGGGGGGGGGGGCCGATGAAAAGCACCACATGCTTCTTGCAACGTTTAGTTCGACCACGTGATTTAGAGTGGCACACATTATGAAATTATTAGATGGAGGATGAAAAAAACAAAAGTTCTCATCCACTGGATCTGCCTAGCCAATCCCATCATAGGAACACCTTTGGTATAATTATAAATTTAATCTTAAACTTTAAATAAAAACGAGTATAAATTTAATTAATAAAAATAATAATAACTATAATTAATTCCTAGATCAAACTCTTTGACCCAAAAATTTAAAATCCAACTACTAAAATAATGGGTATTAAAAATAAATTATGAGGTAAATTTAATCACTCACTTCCGACATAGCCTAAAAATAAGGTAGAACATACTTATCATTACCATTAAAACCCAATTCTTTGACACATTTAATTCTTCAGACTTTAAAATTTGCAAGAAAATACTTTACATGTATGGTTTATACCTACAATAACCTTTCATATTATCTTGACCATGGTGTATAACTCTAGAAAATACTTAACATGTATAGTTTATACCTACAATAACCTTTCATATTATCTTGACCATGGTGTATAGTTCTGAATAAAAAGGTGTTTGTAAAACTTGGAAGTGGAATTTCGAAAACTAAGAGTCTTGAAAATTTCACTGTGATCAAATTTCATCGAATTTTTTTGTCTTCCAAAACTTAGAGATGTGAGCAAGCATAAAGAAAATTATCACACCACGTGGTTGTTAAGAAGAGTCTTGAAAATTTCACTGTGATCAAATTTCATCCAATTTTGTTGTTTTCCAAACCTTATGTATCATAAAAAGGAAACCAGGGGAAGGGCCAGGTGAGTAATATTTTAGTTCTTGTTGTTTTTTTTAGAAAAAGTTCAAATTAGCAAAGGAATTCAAATTTGTAAAAATTGAGTTAAAAATAAATAAAAATATAATCGAGTATTTTTTATTATAATAAATTATTAAGTATTTATAAATTTATAATATTAATAATTGAAGATATGATATTAATATAATGATTTTATTTTGAAAATAAATATATGACTTAATATTATAAAAATATATAAAAATAAAATAAAATTATTTTTCAAAATGAAATATAAAATTTAAAAATATATAAATGATCTATTTTTAAAATAAAACATATTATTGAAAAGACAAAAGTGCTAAATTTAAGAATATTTTCATGAACAAGATTTAATTGTTGTCCAAAATTAAGTTATATATATATATTTTTAAGAAGTAAAAAGTATATAAAGTAACAGCTATATCTTATCCACGGTTAAAGGTATATAGAGTAACAGATATATCTTCCGGAATACTGCTATGCCGACTGCAAGCATACTGCTATGAGTTGAAGCGGAAGATATGATCGGCGCATCGTTGAATATATATAATAATTGATTAAAAGGTAGTTACCATCAAATCATCATTTAGACTAGCATCGTAGTCCATGACATTGAAGATATGTGAAGCGCTGGAATCACTCTTGCTCAACACCTTTTTATGAGTAGCTCAACTTGAATCCACCATTAACCGGGCCACAATAACAACAACTTGAAGCGAATGTATTTTGCATATAATTTCTTTATTAAAAACGAATAGTAATCTTTTCACGCACAGAAAATTAGAAAATTTCATAAAATTTGTTTACAACCGACAAAACCATAGTATGCTTTAGTCATTACCAATGATTTAAAATCCATTGCGAAAAAATTGAGGTCGAATGTTTGCTGCAGGGTACAGGTGATCGAAACTTGTTTCATAGGAGGGAGAAAGAGCGGAAATTTCAGAGTGCCAAAAGCCATTTAAAACATATTCCTATTTCTTTATGGTTTGCTTATTCTTCTTTCTACCTAAGGAACTCGATTTGGTCCCCTTTATTTTTTTCCGACGACATTGTGCCCATCAAAATTGACTTAATTGTCCGTGGGCATTGTGAAACTCATGCTGTTGTAACATATTCAAATTCCAGAGGCCAAGGAACAGTTTGACTGTTGTTCAGTTTGTGAAGCTTTCATTGGTGATATATTACCTCCATGATTGCTGACTTATTTACCTTTGGACCTGGTTGCGGCATCAGGCATCAACACCGGATGCAGAGCTGGATGGTCGACTTATAGACTCCGGTCTTGCTCGTGTAGATTGTGGCTTTGCTGGTACAAGCTCGTCTGTACGATCACCCGGAAAAGCGTAGAATTTGGCTATGCTTGTACAAGCTAGCATGTATGAGCACTCGGAAAATGTTTAAATGGCATATGAAACCGACAACGATTTTTTTCCCAGTGTTATATTTCATTTGACCAAAGGGTGAAAATGAGACATTCTGATTGGCCGGACTGAACAGTATTTGCTCAACATCAATGTAAATATAATAATTTGTATTCCTTATTTTTATATAAGAAAAGAATAAAGACATATTCTATGACCCATTGATTATATATATATATATATTCTAAAGACATAAATGTTTTTACTTCCCCGGTGAATACCGGTTCGCCCAGTCATTTAGAAACCGAAGTAAACCTTGGATCCACTATCATAACGGAGGATAAAATGCCTTATGTCCCTACTGTTTCTGCTGTCCACCATTAAACCCGCCCCAACTCTGCACCATTATACACTTCTCCATCCATGCCGCCCCTTGAAAACACATCCCCTTCCCCCTCCCCACATTATATCGAGAATGTGGACTTATCGGACTCACTTAATGTCTCTACTGCTCTTGTTGTAAACCATCAAACCTGCCCCACACCTGAACCATTATATCCCTCCCCCTACGTGCCTCCCCCCTCGTCCATGCCTCCCCCCTCTCCTCCCTCTCCACATAATTTTGAGAATGCGGACCTATCAGACTCTCCCATAAATTCTGTTGGATGTGATATTGAATCCCTATTAAATAACCCGAACCTTGATTTGGCTGCCCTCACTATTTTTGATAACATCCCTAGGGACCCTGATATTGTCATCTCGCCAGCTTCGGGTTGCAATATTACGGTGAGGAAAAAATCAAAATCTGCATCCAGACACTTCAGAGGGAGGCCAAAAACAAAATCCCTTTTCCGGGATGAACTCCTTGACCTCAGGGAGGTGCCAATTTATTTTGCTGCTGATCTCAGGGTGCTTGGGGCTGGCGACTCGCCAGGGGTCTCCAAATGACATACATTCTCCCCTTCTATATAAGAGGTCCGTTTGCTGCTATGGCAAATACTGTGGGCCATCACGACCCGGATGATATCCTCTTCCTGCAGGTGCCAGATTTTATATATGCTTTCTTTTACAGGTGCAAGCGTGCCAGTTTTTTGGATGATACATAATATGCAAGCGACGATGTTACCCTCACGTACTCCTCTCCCTGGATGTATCCTTCGGATGGGGTATAAGAGCCGGTTTTTCCACAGGTTTACTCTGGCTCCTAGAATTAAGTAGTGGCATTTTTATGGTGCCAAACTTTTTGATATAATTTGTGGACACATCATTATCTTTTTCCTTCGTCGGTTACTTTTTGCCGGTGTATATGGGGCATAATATGTTGTATCTGATTGCATTATCTATGCTCCATAATTTGCGCTATTTGTACAGTGCTGCTATGCACTGTATCATCATGTATAACATGTACTGTTTTGCATATCCTAATATATAAAACAACGTTTTTTTCTTTCTGAAAAAAAAATATATATATATATATATATTTGTTTTTATGGATATACAATGCATTTTATATGAATTACTTTAATCTATATAAATATATTTCTCAAGGGTTATTTGAACCTTAATGGAACATTGTAGGTTCAGTTTTCTTTGTATTTAGATTAATGGAATTATATGTTAAGTTTCCATTGGATTTAGATGGATCTACACGAATTTATTAATTAAAAAAAAAAAAAATTTAATATGCATGCATGCATGGAGAGTTTTATGTTATTGGGGACAGGGGTATTGGTTGGGGTAGAAAATCAAGTTGTTTTCAACACCTACAAAATTAGGGGTATTTATACTAAAGATAGAGATACATACAATTACATGCTAAACATCATCCTACACAAACTACAACATTGCAATTATTGTGAATAATTGCATGTATTTTTTAAATTATTTTATTCAAAATTGTTTATTTAGAAAATAATTTTTTTACCTTCAAACATAATTTTCTTACAATAATTATTCTCTTTGGGTATTTCTCCCTTAGCTACCATAAAATTTATTTTAAATAGTTTGATAGCATAGATCATGTGATACATTTGTAAGCAACTCAATAACTTTCTCTTCACTTCATTCCTTGTGCACTTATAACCCAAGTCATCTCACAATAAAGGACTTTTTGTTTATGTATAAGGAAAAATAAATGCATGAATGGAGAGGAAAGGTGCATTTATCTAAGATTAGCATCTTATAGTTGCAATCATAGTTTATGTAACTTAGAAATAAAATTAATATGGTGATACACAATATGATGTTGAGCAGACTAGATGCTCCAATGCCAATGGGCATGCAAGAACATCATCATCCTCATTAAGGGCAACACAATATGGAGAATCTAGATGATTCTTTTATTCATGGGGAAGAAATGATTGTTACACTAATTTTCACACCTCTAAGAAATGATCACATGGACTAACCACCACTCTGGGAACATGGGACTAACTTCCCACTCAAGGTAATGTTAGAGGTTTAGAAGTTTAATAATGCATGAAGGTTTGGTGTAATGGAAAACCTCAACAATAAGAAACTAATTTACAAACAAATATAAGGAAGGTCACTTGAATTAAGCTAAATATTCAAATGAAAAGGAGAATATTGAGATTGAATATATGTAGATGATTAAGCTAATATTATCCAAAGAATTTCAAAATTCTTGTATATGTAGTTATAGGCACTTCATCAAAAGGCCTTTAATATTTTTGAGCTTCCTAGTACTGAATGGTCATCAAGTATGCAACTTCAACAAAAGGATTATGTTGTGGAGAAATTGGGATAAAGGATGACTAAGAAAAGCATTCAAGTTGTTTGTTCGAAAGAGAATTACCTATTAAAAAAAATCCTAGTAAAGAAATTAGAAAATTGAATCAAATAAAAACAAGTAAATAATCAATAGGATCTGGAAAATCATTTTTCAATTCCATTCCTTCATTGTTAAAATATATTGGAATTGTTTCTCCAATTATAACCAATAGAGTAATTGTTTGCAATATTTTGTGATGATTCAACTAGATTAAGCAAGTTATGAATGTAGAAGTGTCATAAAACTAGTTGAACTTGAGAAAAGCATTTACACTTTTCTTAAAAATGAATGCTTTTCTATAACACACCAAACCCCAAAGTCACCTTAAGAGGTGGAGTTATAAATTTTAACTTTCTTTTACTCACTACAAACCCTACTTCTAATGCCTCCATAATCTTATACTCATCAATATATTTTTTAAAAGGTAAAATATGTCCCATTCTAAGCCTAAGACACCAAGATATGGCCCTTAGAATCATTCTATACTAACTCCACATCAACATGTTCATACATATGACATATGGAATATGACGTGATGACCAATTCTAAATGTTACCTCAAGGGTGTTTCCTTCTCAGTGTCGAGGGCCGCCTAGCCCTGCCATGTCATCCCTTACCTTCCTCATGAATACTTCCTTTTTATTTATTTACCTCCAAGTCCTTTTACATTTATTCCCGTAACATTACCATTTTATTCACTAGGCCCAATCAAGATACTTTTATATAAAAGCACGGTAAATAACATTTATAGTTGTAGGGGAAACATTTATTCTTTTATTACTTCATATCCACTTTAAATAGTTGGGCCAAATTCCAAGGATATATAAAATTTACTATCCAAAATTTTGGGCTTCACCCACCATAAACTTTGTTACTTACTTACTATGTCCAAGTCAAAATATTTGGACCACTTTCCCGAAATAAATATTAATTTGATATATCTTTTGGGATCCAAATTATATAATTTTTTAATATCCACCTTTTGGGGCTGCAAAGAGTACTTTTCACTAATACTTATTACCATACATCAACTTATACTTGGCTAATTTTTCAATGTTACAGGCTCCTCGAAACTTCAAAGGGGCTTCATGTCTCTCATCCATATTCCCAAGTCAACCAATTTTCACCTACATTACCGTTTTATGCAAATTGCATTATCCATACTTAGTTTATTTTCTAACTATGAGGATTATGGGTGTGGAAAATATATGTCTGAAAAAAATTTCCTACTTCAAAGGAACTTCATGTGTCTCATCTGCATTCTCAAATTAACCAATTTCCACCTACATTACCATGTTATGAAAAATGCATACCCATAATTAGTTTATTTTCTAACTATGATATTTGTGGGTGTTCAAAGACTCTCTCGCAAAGATTACCCCCCTCATAAGTTATCCAAATCAAATAATTCTCATCGCACTACAAGGAAAAGACCTTCTAGCGGAGTTTTTTGCGGAAGCCCCTATAAAAATATCCCCAAAAACCGTTTGTAACGAAGGTCACTGGTAGAGGTGGGCGGGCGGATGTTTTAGTGGATGCTTTTTTATGGTGTGTATACAATATACAAACGTAACAGTGCTTTATTATCCATATAAGCACTCATTCCAAATTAAACATGGTGCACCATGGAATATTTATTTTTATAAAATAAAAAAAACATGGTGCAATAAATAAAAAAACACACCAGTGCTTGAATAATTGATAGCACCAAAAAAATAATAACTTTTAAAAATTGTCGGTGTTATATACACCCGCAACACAGGTTCCCTTCTTGTAGTAAAATTCCTCGGTGCATACCTAGAAGGAGCACCCATACAGTTTTTAAATTTAAAAAAAATGTGGTGTTATATTCCAACGAAGCATCGGTGTTTTTAATGTATTAACATGCCCCGGGGCATCTTCAAAAGAGCACCACTAGGCAGTTTTAGTTTTTTAAAGAAAATGTGGTGCTATAGTCCAACAAAGCACCAGTGCGGTACCTGTATTAGAATGCCTCGATGCATATTCATAAAATAACTGCTATAGGTTTTTTTATTTAAGAAAAAAATGATGCTCTTGGATATTTGATGCATTGGTGTGGTTATAATAGCACACCAGAGGAAGGTTAAATAAAATAAAATAAAATAAAAACTCTCAATTTTAAATTTGATTTTTACCATCTATAGTGTTGGAGAGATCTAAAGCATCAGTGCCACTCTTGCCTCATTCAAGCCCCATAATGTAGGTGCTTCTCTTGCTCACCATCCTTCCATACCGTGCTCAGTGCGTGGCTTTCCAATTTTCTCAAACGGTGGTGAAAACTGTTTTTCTCAATTACGTGTCAACAATGTATCCCCAATGAGAAAAATTCAAAGTAACGTCTATGTTTCTCTCTAATTTAATTTTTTAGTTGATTAGAATTTAAAATTAGATTAAAAAATCCATTGTTTAAAAAAAAAATTTCTTGTGTAGTGCACTCGATATGTTCCGCTCGCATCGATAGTGGTGCGCCCTGTAAATTTACAAGGTGCACTGCAATACGGTGCATGAACCTAATGCACCACTATTGTTGCATTTTGTTTCATATATGGAAACGCACTGGGAAGCTATAAATTGTATCTAAGTGTGTACATTTTTAGGTTACGCCCAGTGCATTTATATTTACCAAACGCGACGTAAAAATAATATTTAAAAATATAGCTCGGTGTGTTCGATAACCTGAACGTTCCATACCAGTGTGAAAAGGTTATACATGTGAATTTATGCATAAGTGAGACATGAAACAATTTAAATTTAAATATGGGAACCAACAGTGGTGCACCATACATGTGTGCACATTGATTCTAGTGCGATTTTGTTTGATACCGCACTAAAGCTAATGCATTACTATTCTTTGCGCGCACCGAGAATATTTTTTTAAATTGAAAGTTATGTTTCAATATTTATAAATATATTATTCATTTAATAATAATAATAAATTATTTATGTATGAGGCTTATGTACTTTATATTTAAATCATGTATCATAGACGTTAGCAGAGTGATCGGTAGCAAGAGCAGGAGAAAATGGAAAACCGATACAATATGGAATGAGCATGGGAGGCCAAAGAGAGGTAGAGGGATTTATACCCTCACCTTATTAGCACAGCGACCTGAGCACTCTTAAGGAATGTAGGCCTCCTAAAATACTATGAGGAGGCTACATCCCTGAATACATACTATGTCTTGTTGGTGCATC
This sequence comes from Pinus albicaulis, assembly GCA_034641835.2. NCBI lineage: Eukaryota > Viridiplantae > Streptophyta > Pinopsida > Pinales > Pinaceae > Pinus > Pinus albicaulis. The sequence continues at coordinate 224,447,967 of CM076570.1, forward strand.
TAATCTGCTAGTGGAGTGTCTAGGAGCATGGTTTCCATGTTGGTCCTGAGGCATGGTATAGGCCCTCTCAGGAGGACATATAATTTATCACTGGCCTATCTAGGAGAGGGGAGTATTTTCCCCATTTCCTTGATGTCTCCCAAGGGGTTGTAGCAGAGAGTCAAGTTGCCCACTCTCAGAGATATGTTGGGCGTCATGCAGTTTGTCCAACAGATTTTCAAATGTGTGGTGGAAAGCTACAGATTTCTTCTTTCGTTGCATAGGAGGTTAGGTGCTATTGAGAATGCAACAAGATGATGAGCTTAGTGGAAAGAAGTCGCCTTCACTAAGTGGGCCCGCAGGCTATTTTTGGCGCAAAGTCTATTTTTAGACTATGTCTATTTTTAGACATATGGATCATGTTCTATGAGTTGCAAGATGCTATTTCAGGATGGTTGGTCAAGTCGGAAGTGCATAATTTCTATTTTTAGACATATTTGGCTTAAATCTATTTTTTAGATTGCCAAGCCTAAAATAGATATGTCAAATATTATTGTATTTAATAATATTTGGACTTAAACATTATCTATCCTCTGAGCACTTCGCTTAAGTGCAATGATGTGGCACATGCAAATTACGTAAGGAATTACGCTATTCGAGGGTTTACTGGAGCTAATGCATGAGGAATTCAGTTAGAACTCATGTGACAGAGTTTGGTGGAGTTATAGAAGTAGTTGATGGAGTTGTGTTCAGTTTAACTCAGTTAGACTCAGTTGAGCTAGTTGTATCTAGTCTAACCGATTGATACACTAGTGAGAGTGGTGTGAATTAATTAGTTAATTAATTCACTAAATAATAACTCATTAATCAACTGAATAATACATCAGTTAACTACAGTGCATGGACAGTTTCAGTGGAGACCAGTGGAGAGGTAGGTGAAAGAGAAAGTGTGACTATCAATTGTGACTATAGTGATGCATTGATTGCATCCAACACTCAGTGGAGATGCCAATGAGGATTGTGCAGTGCAATCCAGGTGGATTCGAATCCCGCCGTGGCCATTATCTATCTCTGATTTCACAAAGAGTGTGCTAACAAGTGGAGCGATTGGAGCATGTGTTTTGTTAGATCCGAGTTTGTGTGTGTAACAATTGGAGATGGTACTGAGAGCTTGTGAGGAGTTTGTAAAATGATTGTTACATGATCTCTATCATTATAATATACAGATAGTTGGGGGTTTTCAGCTTTAAGCTTTCCCATAAATACTGTGTGTATATGTGTGATTGTTTATGGTTTTAATGTGCGCATGCGATTGTTTATATTTCCGCAATTAATGATCAATAGTAGAAGAGGTTATGTATTATGCATGAAGCTCAAATAGTGTGATCAGGATAATCTCGGTGAATAATTTAACAGTTATTCAAATTTCTACATGGTATCAGAGTGATATTGATCATTGGAGCAATTGCAAAACATTGAAGCGGTTGAGTTTTGTGCTAGTGGAATTCGAATTTACAGTAGTGTTTTCTTGGTGTCGAAGTTGAGATGTATTTTAATGGATTCCGATTGGAGTATGCCCTTGAGGGCAGCTTGAATTATATTGCATGGAAGGACATGATGGAGGCGGTGCTAGATGACAATGGGTTGAAGGAGTTCATAGATGCAGAAATTCCAAAGCCTACTTCTACTGATGCTGTCGTACTTGATGCATGGCAAAAGAAGACAAAAAAGTGTCGAAGGATTCTGTTGGAGGGCGTGAAGGATCACCTAGTGTCCAGCCTTCATGGTAAGGCTTCTCCATTCTTGATTTGGAAAGCCTTGACAGATTTATTCCAAAGCAAGAGCAACCAGAGGAAGTTGGCGCTCAAGGATAAACTCAGAAACATAAAGATGGAGAAAGGCGACAGTATGCCCAAGTACCTCACGAAGTTCACCCAATGCAGGGATGAGCTAGGAAGTGTGGGGGTGACTATAGATGATGAGGAATTGGTGAGCTTGGCTCTCCTTGGGCTTCCGAAGAGTTGGCATTCCTATCAGGACTCTATCAATGGTCGGGAGAAATTGCCAGGATGGGAGCGACTTTGGTCGGATCTTGTGCAAGAGGAGATAAGGCGAAGTACCAAGGACGGATCTTCATCAAAGAACTCTGATGAAGATAATTTTTCTTTGGCTGCCAAAGCAAAGAAGGGGAAGAGCAAGAAAGCTTCTCATTCCGGTGCGAAAGGCAAGGAGAAGGACATGTCCAAGGTGAAGTGCTTTCACTGTCACCAACACGGACATTATGCCACAAATTGTCCACAGAAGAAGAAAAATAAGCAGGCTGCTGGATCTGCAGCTAGAGAGACCTTAGCCTCACAGTTTGAGCTGGATTTTTCACTGATCGCATGCTTGGTCTCAAGTGTGATGGGTTCAGTGTGGTTTCTGGACAGTGGTGTGTCTTTTCACATGACAAGAGATCGAGATTTGTTTACTGATCTGGATGAGAAAGATCTTGGAGTGCACATCGAGATGGGCGATGATGGTAGATACGTGGGTGACCGTATCTGCCATTTCCTTGAGAGGGAGTCTGGCAAACCTCTCATTAAACTCTTCGTATTTAAGGAAGTGATGCATGTTCCGTGATTGAAGAAGAATATTATCTCTCAGGCGATGTTAGAAGACAAGGGATATGATGTTGTCTTTAGGCGAGGGAAAAGGCTTTCCCCGCACAAGTAAGGCAACCTGGTGAGACCCGCAGGAGAGGGGTTTGAGTTAAGAACCTTTATCAATTGCGGTGTAGATGATCGCGCAACAATGGCAAAGTACATGTATGAGTGGTGAGTCAGACCATTTGGCCTATAGATGTGGCACCGGAGATTGGGCCACCTTCACCATGGAGCTTTGAAGATACTGCAGCAGATTTCTACTGGGCTTCCTAAGGGCACTCTTGCGCAGTCAGATCAGTGCAAGGGGTGTACCTTGGGAAAATTTGTGAAAGCCACCTTTCACGAGAAGGATAGTCGCGCCACGACGATCCTTGAGAGAGTTCACACAGACGTGTGTGGACCTTTCTCAATAGCTTCGACAACAAAGCACAGGTACTATGTGATATTTGTTGATGATTTTTCTCGTAAGTGCTAGATCTTCTTCATGCAGAAGAAGAGCGAGACATACTCAAAGTTCTGTGAGTTCAAGGCACTAGTTGAGAAAGAATCGGGGAAGCAGGTGAAGGCTCTAAGGAGCGACAATGGTGGTGAATTCATCTCTGGCGAATTCAAGGAATTTTGCAGCGCAGAAGGAATTCGAAGAGAGCTCATAGCACCTCATAACCCACAGCAGAACGGGGTTGCTAAGCGAAAGAACAGAACGATCATGGGTGCTGCACGGGCGATGTTGCATGATCAAGGCCTTCCCATACACTTGTGGGCTGAGGCATGCAATACTGCAGTATATGTGCAGAACCGTTGTCCTCACAAGATACTTGGCATGAGTACACACGAGGAGGCATTTTCTGGTAAGAAGCCTAATATTTCCCATTTGAGGATTTTTGGTTCACCTGTTTACAGTCATGTGACGAAGGATGCCAGGAAGAAGCTGGAGCCGACCGCAGAGGTTGGGATATTTGTGGGGTACACTAATATTCCCCACAACTATCTTGTGTATTTTCCAGACAGTCGCAAGACTGTTGTGCGACGGGATATCAAATTTCAGGAGGAGAAAACCACAAAGTGTTCGCTTGAGAGGGAGCCACACTTGCATGCAGATGAGGAGCTATTAGTTCCTAAGGATGAGCCTTAGGATGGATCAGCCACAAGAGGAGGTTCATGGAGTGGAAGAGACCACTCATGCAGCGCCAACCATCAAAGGGCGGAAGAACACTACAGAAGCTGAGCGACTGGCTCAAGATGCAGAGAAGGTTGTAGGAGCACCTACAGCACAGCGTAGACAGAGACAGTCACCTGATTGGTACACTGGATACATGGCTCTTGTGAGAAAGTGTATCGTGACAGAGCCATCCTCTTTCGAGGAAGCTGTGGAGGATCCCGCATGGGTAGATGCCATGGTGGAAGAGTATGATTCGATTTTCAGAAACAGTGCATGGGAGATTGTCCCAAGGCTGGAAGGGAAATTAGTGGTGGGTTCGAGATGGATCTACAAAGTGAAGCAGGCAGCTGACGGGAGTGTGGAGAAGTACAAGGCAAGATTTTTTGCCCGAGGCTTTTCACAGATTGAGGGGATTGATTATGAGGAGACCTTTGCACCTATCGCAAGGTATTCTTCCATACGGATGATTCTTGCTCTCTCAGCGCAGATGGGGTGGCACATTCATCAGATGGATGTGAAGACTATGTTCCTCAATGGGGTGATTGAGGAGGAGGTGTACATAGAGAATCCCGAAGGTTTCGAGATCTTCAGCAGCGAGTCGCATGTGTGCAGGCTCAAGAGAGCGTTGTATGGGTTGAAACAAGCACCTCGTGCTGGGTACACACGGATAGACAGGTATTTCACCGGACTTGGATTCTCCAAGAGTGAGGCGGATCCTAACCTATACCAGATTGTGGTGGAGGGTAAGTTGCTGATTATTATACTTTATGTAGATGATTTGATTTTGATAGGGGATGAGCTGTTGATACTCTCATGCAAGGATGATCTTGCAAAAGAGTTTTAGATGAAGGACTTGGGCCTCCTTCATTATTTCCTGGGATTGGAAATTTGGCAGGGTAGTGATGGACTGTTTGTTTCTCAAGGTAAGTATGCCCGGGAGATATTGGAGAAGTTCAACATGCATGGCTGCAAGCCCGTTGATACTCCTCTTCCTGGTGGATGGAGGAAGGAGGATGCTACTTCAGCGGAGGTAGTGGATGCCACTATTTATCGACAGTTGGTGGGGTCGCTTAGGTATCTGGACAATACACGACCCGAAATATGCTATGCTGTTAACCAGCTTTCACAAGCTATGGTTAAGCCAACCAAGCTCTTCTGGAAGGCAGGCAAGCATGTATTGAGATATCTCAAAGGCACATCGGGATATGGATTGTGGTACAGACAATCAGATGAGGTGAAGCTATGTGGCTTCACAGATGCAGATTGGGCAGGAAGCCCAACGGACAGAAAGAGCACATCTGGAGGGATTTTTAGTATCGGGTCGACATCAGTTTCTTGGTACAGCAGGAAGCAGAGATCTATGGCACTCAGTTCAGCAGAGGCCGAGTGTATGGCAGCGAGTTTGGCTGTATGCGAGGCTATATGGATGAGGAAGATCCTGGTCGGGTTTTTCGGTTCACACTTAGAGCCTACTATGATTTATTGTGATAATCAGAGTTACATCAAACTCTCGGTTAATCCAGTATTTCATGATAGATCTAAACACATTGACATCTGGTATCATCATATCAGAGATTGTGTGCAGCGGAAGGTCATGTTACTTTCATACATTCCTACGGAGGATCGGGATGCTGATATCTTAACGAAGGCGCTCACCAGGAGCAAATTCGAATACCACATAGGCAGGATAGGGGTTGCAGATAATCCATATATTGTTGAGAGGGAGTGTTGAGAATGCAACAAGATGATGAGCTTAGTGGAAAGAAGTCTCCTTCACTAAGTGGGCCCGCAGGCTATTTTTGGCGCAAAGTCTATTTTTAGACTATGTCTATTTTTAGACATATGGATCATGTTCTATGAGTTGCAGGATGCTATTTTTGGATGGTTGGTCAAGTCGGAAAAAAAATATAGGGACTTCTATTTTTAGACATAGTAGGCAGAATCTATTTTTAGATTGCCAGTCTAAAAATAGATATGTCGAATATTATTAGCTCTTAATAATATTTGGACTCTAAACATTATCTTATCCTCTTGGAGCACTTCAGTTAAGTGCACAGATGTGGCACATGCAGCTGACATAAGGAATTACGCTATTCCTAATGGTTAAGTGGAGATATTGCATGGAGACTTCAGTTAGAACTCAGATGACAAAGTTTGGTGGAGTTGATTGAGGAGTTAATGGAGTTGTGTTCAGTTTAACTCAGTTAAACATAGTTGAGCTAGTTATATCTAGTCTAACTGATTGATACACTATTAAGAGTGGTGTGAATTAATTATTAATTAATTCACTAATTATTAACTCATAAATCAACTAAAGAATACTTCAGTGCATGGACAGTTTCAGTGGAGACCAGTGAAGAGGTAGGTGAAAGAGCAAGTGTGACTATCAGTTGTGACCATACTGGTGCATGAGTTTTCACCACACATTGATGGAGATGCCAATGAGGATTGCGCAGTGCATACCAGGTGGATTCAAACTCAGTCAGGGCCATTATTCATCTTGGATTGCACAATAGAGGCAGGCTAACAGGTGGAGAAGATTGGAGCATGTGTTTTGTTAGATCTGAGCTTGTGTAGTGTGTAACAATTGGAGATTGTACTGAGAGCTTGTGAGGAGTTTTTACAATGATTGTTACATGATCTCTATCATTATAATATACAGATAGTTGGGGGTTTTCAGCTTTAAGCTTTCCCATAAATACTGTGTGTATGTGTGTGATTGTTTATGGTTTTAATGTGCGCATGCGATTGTTTATATTTCCGCAATTAATGATCAATAGTAAAAGAGGTTATGTGTTATGCATGAAGCTCAAATAGTGTGTGATCAGGATAATCTCAGTGAGTAATTTAACAGTTATTCAAATTTCTACAGGTGCCTCTCGTTATTAGTCACCACCACTGCACAATTTATTAGTGATGGGAAGCAAATTAGTTTCCATATTTTGTATTATATCGATTATTTGATTCAGGCACCACGATGTATCAGATGGTCTACCCTTTTTTTAGGCATTTTTGTGTGGCTTTAGATAGATTTCATGCAATGATACAAGGGAGGGTGAGCTTCCCTTTCTCTTTAGATATTTTTTGCTTTTTTTTTATAGGTTTCCAAATACAAGGCCTACATTTTACCATCACCCTCCTAGGTCGATTTCTAAGGTCTCGATGCACATGTGGGACCAGATGATTCCCAAGAGGCACTTTCCGGAGTATCCAACTAAGATTTCCTCCCAGGAACTAATGCTACTGGCCAATGAGTTTCACCATGCATTTATCTTCTTGTTGTTTCTGTACGCGGGGATTTATTAGAGACAATGTCCCAACATCCTCTTCACACCAGTTGAGCCTCCAAATGATAGAGATAATATTAGTGTTTTATTTAAATTAATCTAGTTTCATTTTATTATTTTAATTAATTAGAATAAAATTTATTCTAACATGTTCTTTAACTTGTTTTATTAAATTGTTTAATTAAATTGTCTAATTATTATTTGTACTATATATTTTGTAGACATTGGAATATTCCATGGGTGCATGCCTCCTCCCCCATTGAATGGGGCATATGAGGAGATGGGTGAGGCCCAAGAGAGTGAGGAACATCCTCATGGGGGCATGGGAATTTGGGCCCATAGGGCTAGTTTGAGATTTAAAATGGACTAATGCGACAAATTGTCGAGAGTTTTGGTTGAGAAGGGAGTCTACCATGCGAGGGCTTGAGACATCAACGCATATCCTAGGTTCATGGATCTCTGTAGGGACTGTATGCGCGATATTATGTATCTTATGTGTCATATCACTGAATCTATTAGGATACTAGCATCAAAGAGGGATGCAAGGCATGTAGTGGTAGATACGTTAGATCATGATAATGAGGGTGGTTATCATGATCATGAGGGTGGTGATCATGATGCTTCTGGTAGTACTACCCTAACATATCATGGTCAAGGTGTTGATGATACTTTTGGTAGTACACCTCATCCTCTGTCGTTTGATGATGAGATGTTAGAGCTAAAGGATGTGCCTTATGTTTTTCATGATAGAGCAAACCAGCCACCTCCTCCTCCACCTCAGAGTTCGAAAGATGTTGAGGCAATATTTTACCATCCATCATCTCATGTTGAATGTGTATCTTAGATGATGTTTATGTTTGTCAAATGGTTATCATCATGATGTTTCTTTTTATGAAATAATATTTATTATAGATTATGTATTGGTGAAGTTATATCAAACATTTATATATGAAATTGCATGCAAAAGAACTTACTTTAAAAAAAATGCAAAGATATTTTTATAAATTACAAAGTTTAGTATGGTTGAAACTATGATTGTAAAAGTACGATAAACACTTTTCTATTGCTTAAATATTTCATTCATATTCATTCTAACTTAATTAGTAAAATATTTAATTACTCACAAGAAAAAAATAATTAAAGGTAAAATAATTTAACTAGTTCTTAATAAGACAAAAATTGTGTAACTCATTGAATTTTTAATATAAAATATTAATAATAATAAATTGTTCAAAAATACAATTTAACCAATTGAATATTGGTTTATAAAATTCAATTTATTGTTAAATTTTAAAAAAATTAAGTGAGATTTTTTTATAATTAATTTAGATTTAATATAAGTTCACAAAGTCTATTTTTATAAAATTTAATTTATTACTAAAGTTATGAGATTTTCAAGAAATTTAAATTTAATATTTATAGAAACTCTCACCAATTTAAATAAAAAATTTCTTGCTCTAAAGAGGATCAAGAGATGTAAAATAAGGCTGGTGAAGTTACTTGTAGTTGGGGATTTTCTCTATTAGAAGTTTTCCCTTAAAGGGTCAAGTGAAATTTTTTTCTAGTAATAAAGATATAACATTTTGGTGCTATTTTGGTTCTTTTTTTGCTATTGTGTTGGTTTAAATTTGACTCTTTTTAATAATAAATATGAGTTAAAATAGTAACAAAATCATAATATATTAGATTAAAAAATTTGACATATAATATCTTTTATTATTTCCTAATGAACAACTCAAAAAATATTATTCTTTCCACATACCTATCACGAGATAGTCACTAAAATTCATGTTTTCACATTTCTCCTAGGTAATACTACATCATGTTCACAATGATAAAGACATGTCTACTTTAGATAATTTACTTATAAATACATAAAAATAGATATTTATTTTACATAATCTAAATAGAAAAGAAAAATGCATCACCAAGTCTATTTGAAATCCAAACAAATGCCTCTTAATCATCATCACATTATTTATCATTTAATTCTTAGCCATAAAATATTTATTAATTCAACTTTTTTTTATAATTACCATTGAAAAGAAAAGTCAAAATTGTTCCATTATCCATGAAGAAAAAAATAAAACCTCTCAGGCATTCATGTAAGCTCATTTTTTTCTCTTATGGTCCATAAAAATATGTAATCAACATTTTATACATGCACAAGACCTTTTAGTTTACATAATTTTGCAAGAACTGTAATTTAAATATAGTAAACATGACATTACCTCTCATGTCAAGGATTCAATCTTACATATTGATACTCAATTTTTTCATTGTTAAAGTCCTCATAGAGTTATCACCACATGATTTATATTTATTTTGAACTAATCAAGAAGAAAAAACATGTGAACTGATTAATAAACCAATAAGTATCTAAATTGAGACTAAATCTTCAATGTTCTTTCTAAATTCACTATTTTCTCATTTTCGTTATATCCTTCTCATTTTCCTATTTGAGAAGGATTGTGACCTTGAATCCTTAGTATCATAAACATTGTACACAATTGGAAATACTTAGTTTTAAGGGTAAAAGTGTTTCCACTACAAAAAAAACCTTGTAAAAATGTTTGTGAATCTTACCATTTATACAAAGTTCCAACAAGTCGAATATTAAAACAATATAAGTAGTGAAATAAAGAAAATAAAAACATACAAAAATAGTATAAATGATGAAATAACACAAGTACATATCACTCTCCATTGTGATCCTTGATATCTTCCTCGCTTCACATGATAACATTTTTGTTCTCAAAAATATGTTTTTATCTAGGGTTAGGTCTTAATACGAACCATAAATCTCTATCCAATAGATGTTATGAAACTAGCTCCCAAAATATAAGAACATAGAGATCAACGCCTTATAAATCAACCACTTCAAGGGGGAAACCTCCTGTACATTACATAAATGAACAATTCTTGGATGATACAAATAACAAAACCTCATTTCTATATATAGGAGTCCATGGGCTTTTATAGGGCACAATAATAACAATATGGGGATTACAGGGACAACAATAACAATAAGGGGGCTACACTAACAACAATCAAAGACTACACTAGTAATATAGGGACCTAACATGCCCCTCTCCTTCAAAAAAGTGTTGTCCTCAATGCTTGAGTATCTATTGATGCCTTTATATAAAATTCTCATCCTCCCATGTGGAATCTTCAGTATGTAAGTTCTTCCACTTGATCATATACTCTGATATTGCTCAATTTCGTAGTTGTCGAGTTCTTATTTCCGTGATTTTTTTAGGTTCCAATATGATTTTTCCTTCCTCATCAAGTTCTGGCAATATTGTTTGAACTGGAGTTTTTTCACATATAACCTTCTTTAAGCATGAAATATGGAAAACTTGGTGCACTCGAGAAGAAGCAGGAAGCTCCAATTTGTATGCCATAATGCCAATATTTTGCAACACCTTGTAAGGACCATAGTACTTTGGAAATAATTTATTATCCTTCTTAGCCTTCTTGAGGGACATTTTTTTGTATGGTTGTAGCCATAAAAATACACAGTCTCCTACATCAAAACTTCTCTTAGTACAATGTTGATATGCATGTTGCTTCATTCGATTTTGTGCCAAATTTAGATCCTTTAAGAGTTGGAGAAATTTTTGTTGATGCTCGATGTGATCTTCCACTACTTGAACCTTATAATTTCCTCTTAAAGATGATGTGATGGATGGTGGATGATATCCATAAAGTGCCATAAATGGGGTCATCTTTGTTGTCGTATGGAAGGAAGTGTTATACCACCATTCAATCAGAGGTAACCACTTGACCCATTGTGTTTGTTTATCATATACAAAACAACGAATATATCCTTCCAAGCATTTGTTCACTATCTTAGTTTTCCCATCAGATTGAGGATGATAAGATGAGTTATGAGCTAGTTGAGTACCCAAACAAGAAAATAATTTCGTCCAAAAATTTCCGGTGAAAATGGGATCTCTGTCGGTTATAATAATCTCTGGGTTTCCATGTAGCTTTTGAGTTATTTCCATAAATGCAGTACAAATTTTACTTTATTTAAATGGATGAGATAATGCACAAAAGTGTGCATACTTGGTAAGTCTATCAACTACCACCATGATGATACTCTTTCCTTCGGACTTAGGTAAACCTATGATAAAATCCATTGAAACCTCCTCCCAACATTGACTTGGAATGGATAAAGGTTGTGGCAGACCCGAGGTCTTAATTGTCTCAACTTTATTTTGTTGGAAAACCAAACATTCTGCCACAAACTTTTGAATATTAGATTTAAGGCCATCCCAAAAAAAAAAAAAATTCTTCACCCTCTCGTAACTTTTTAAAAATCCTGGGTGTCCTCCTATGGGAGAGGTATGCAATTCCAAAATAATATTTTGTTTTAGTTGGGACTTCTTACAAATATATAATAGTTCTTTATACCATAAGGAATCATTTTTCCAACTAAATGTATCAGATGTACTAGGATCTTGCTGCAACTTTTGAATGAGTGTCCACACTTCTTCATCATTATTCCATTCATCCCTTGCTTTAGTTATCCAATCTAGTTGGATAATAGAAATGGCACAAATCAATGCTTTCACCTCCTCATCCTTTCTTAAGAGTGCATTTGCAACAAAATTTAGCTTCCATTTTTTGTAGATGATTTCAAAGTCATAACCCAAAATCTTTGTGACCCATTTTTGTTGCTCTTCTGAAGATAGTCTTTGTTCCAAAAATTATGTAAGACTATCATGATCATTTTTTACCTTGAAGTTTCTTCCCATTAGGTAAGGTTGTCATTTCTTTAGTGCATGTAGTATTTCCAACATTACCTTATCACAAAATAGCTTTATGTAAATACTTTACTTTGATTGGACGACTTTCAAAAGTAATGGGTCATCCTTCTTGCATTAAAACAACACCAATTCCATTTCCTCAGGCAACACATTCCACAATAAAATTTTTTGTGAAGTATGGCATAGCTAAGACAGGAAGCTAACATGGAAGACATGAAGAATGATCTAAAAGCAAACATTGAAGGTTTGAGGAAGGTTTTACAAAGTTGATACAAGAAATGATTCCTAATTGCGAAAAGGTAGTATAGGAAACTCATGATGAGAACAAAATAAATGTTAATCGTGATTTCATAAATTCTAATGTTGGATGGAAGACCCACCATATTCAAAAGATGGATATCAAGAAGTTTGATGGCAAGGATCTCGTAACATGGTTACGACAGATGGAGCAATATTTTGATCTCCATAATGTGCAAAACACACAAAAGGTACACATTGCAACTTTACATTTAGAACAAAATACATTTGTATGGTATCGATGGCTTTTCTCTCATAAAAAAAATGTCACTTGGTCAATTTTTACGGAGGAAATGATAGCACATTATGAGGATACAAAGAGCAACACCTTCTTTAGCCAATTGATAAATCTCAAACAAAAGGGTACAATGGTGCATCACATTTAGGACTTCCAAAATTTTATTATAAGGGTAACTGATATTCCAGAGGAACACAGGATTGATGTATTCATGGGGAATTTAAAGGACAACATCCAAAATGAGGTTCGCCTTTGGGAACCTGATTCATTAGAGAAGGCATTCAGGTTGGAAAGAAAAATTGAAAAAAAAATTATGGTGACAAGGAAGCTTACCACTCGCATCTATAAATATGGAAGTGTTCCTACTCCTAGACTTCCACAACCTACAAGATTGACACCATAACAATTGGAAGAAAAAAGAGAAAAAGGGCTTTGCTATAGTTGTGATAGCAAATACACTAAAGTTCATAAGTTTGCTGAGAAGAAATTATTTTACATAAATTGTGAAGAGGAGGAAGAAAATGAATAAGAAACTTCAAAATAAGAGTATATACACCAGGAACCAACCCTAGAGAAATAATAAATGAGTCCGACCATATCCTGTAGTGCATTAGCAAGAATTACCACTCCTCAAATCTCAAGATAGAAGGACATATCAAGAAGAAAAATGTAATAGTGTTTATTGATTCAGGTAGTACCCATAATTTTATTCATTATAAGGTAGCCAAGTAATGGAATTGTTTCCTATACACAGCACCAGAATTTCAAGTGATGGTTGAAAATGGAGTGACTATAAATTGCTCTAGAAAATGCCATAATATCAAGCTAACCATGGGGGAATATGTATTGAATAGTCCAATTCTTTCCATTCCAATGGGAGGTGTTCATGTTGTACTAGGAGTACAATGGTTACAATCTTTGGGGATGGTAGCTTTTAATTTTCAAGAACTTTTATTGAAATTTTTTTTGGAAGGAAAGGAAGTTGAATTACGAGGTATCACAAGGAATTCGAGAAATATAATAAGCTCCAATGTCATGAAAAATATTATGAAGAAATAACAACAAGGCGTAATTGCACAATTATGCTCACTAGAAGTTCCAACATCAAAAACATCTATTTCTCCAGATCTCCAAAAGGTCTTGGACAATTATTCCAAGGTGTTTGAAACTCCCAAAGGACTCCCACCTATTCGTGATCATGATCATGCTATTCATTTGATTCTAGAAATTGTTCCTCCAAACATCATGCCTTATGGATATCCTTATGTCCAAAAGAGAGAAATTGAACGTATGATTGCAGAAATGTGAGAGGTTGGTATAATTCAACTTAGTCAAAGTTCTTTCTCTGCTCTAGTAGTATTGGTGCACAAGAAGGATGGATCATGGTGCATGTGTCCAGATTATAGGGAGCTCAATAAGCTCACTATTAAAGATAAATTTCCCATTCCCTTGATTGATGAATTATTGGATGATGCAATTTATTTTACCAAGTTGGATCTTCATTGAGGATATCATCAAATTAGAATGAAGACCGAAGATATTTCGAAAACAATATTTCAAACTCATGAGGGTCATTATGAATTTTTGGTCATGCCTTTTGGCCTTACCAATGCACCTTCTACATTTCAAGGGTTGATGAATTCCATTTTTAAATCCTTCCTTAGAAAATTTGTGTGAGTATTTTTTGATGATATATTAATCTACAACGGGTCTTGGAAGGATCATGTTCAACATGTTGAAAGGGTGCTCAAACTATTGGAGGAGAAACAACTATATGAAAAAAACTCCAAATGTTTCTTTGGAGTACAAGAGGTGTTAAGGTAGACCCTAACAAAGTTAAAGCCATTAAGGAATGGAAAGTCCCCACAACCATAAAGAAATTGTCAGGATTTCTCGGTTTAACAGGGTATTATCACAAGTTTGTTAAGAGTTATGGGAGAATAGTAGCACCTCTAACAACATTATTGAAAAAATATGCATTTTCATGGACTCCTGAAGGAACTAAGGCTTTTGAACAAATTAAAGAGGAAATGTGCCTAGCACCGATCTTAGCTATGCTAGACTTCACAAAAACCTTTATTGTGGAATGTGATGCCTCAGTAAATGGAATTGGGGTTGTTTTAATTCAAGAAGGAAAACCCATTTCTTTTGAAAGACGTCCAATCAAAGGAAATTATTTACAAAAAGCTATTTATGAGAAGGAAATGTTGGCAATACTACATGCACTAAAGAAATGGCGACCTTACCTAATGGGAAGACACTTCAATGTAAAAATTGATCATGACAGTCCTAAACACTTTTTGGAACAAAAACTATCTTCAAAAGAGGAGAAAAAATGTCTCACAAAGATGTTGGGTTACGACTTTGAAATCATCTACAAAAAAGGGAAGTTAAATGTTGTTGAAGATGCACTCTCAATAAAGGATGAGGAGGTGGAAGCATTGCTTTGTGTCATTTCTATTATCCAACTAAATTGGATAACCGAAGCAAGGGTGGAATGGAATAATGACGAAGAAGCATGGAAACTCATTCAAAAGTTGCAACAAGATCCTAGTACATCTGATACATTTAGTTGGAAAAATTATTCCTTATGATACAAAGATCTCTTATATCTTTGTAAGAATTTCCAACTAAAACAAAAGATTCTTTTGGAATTGCACACCTCTCTCGTAGGAGGACACTCGGGATTTTTAAAAACTTACCATGGGGTGAAGAAATAATTTTTTTGGGATGGCTTTAAATCTAATATTCAAAAGTTTGTGGCAGAATGTTTGGTTTTCCAGCAAAATAAAGTTGAGACAATTAAGACCTCGGGTCTGCTACAACGTTTTCCCATTCCAAGTCAACATTGGGAGAAGGTTTCAATGGATTTTATCACATGTTTACCTAAGTCCGATGGAAAGAGTGTCATCATGGTATTAGTTGATAGACTTACCAAGTATGCACACTTGTATGCAATATCTCATCCATTTAAAGCAAGTATAGTTGCTACTGCATTTATGGAAACAATTCAAAAGCTACATGGAAACCAAAAGATTATTGTAAGCAACAGAGATCCCATTTTCACTGGAAATTTTTGGACAGAATTATTTTCTTGTTCAGGTGCTCAACTAGCCCATAGCTCATCTTATCATCCTTAATTCGATGAGAAAACTAACATAGTGAACACATGTTTGGAAGGATATATTCATTGTTTTGTATCTGATAAAAAACACAATGGGTCAAGTGGTTACCTCTGTTTGAATGGTGGTATAACACTTCCTTCCATACTGCATCAAAAATGACCCCATTTATGGCACTTTATGGATATCATCCACCATCCATCACATCATCTTAAAGAGAAAATTCTAAGGTTCAAGCAGTGAAAGATCACATCGAGCATCAACAACAAGTTCTCCAACGCTTAAAGGATAACCTAAATTTGGCGCAAAATCGAATGAAACAACAAGCAGATCAACATTGCAACGAGATAATTTTTGATGTAGGAGACTAGGTATTGTTATGGCTACAACCATACAAACAAATTTCCCTCAAGCAAGCTAAGAAGGATAATAAATTATCACAAAAATAATATGGTCCTTACAAGGTGTTGCAAAAGATTCGTACTATGGCATACAGATTGGAGCTTCCTGCTTCTTCTCAAGTGCACCCAATTTTTCATGTTGCGTGCTTAAAGAAGGTTATAGGTGACAAACTTTCAGTTGAAGAAATATTTCCATAACTTGATGAGGAAGGAAAAAATCATATTGGAACCTGAAGCAGCCATAGAAACATGAACTGAATAGCTACGAAATCGATCAATTTCATAGTATCTCATCAAATGGAAGAACTTACTAACTGAATATTCCACATGGGAGGATGATAATTTTATACAGAAGCATCCAGAGTTATTCAAACGTTGAGGGCAACACTTTTTTTAAGCAGAGGGGCATGTTAGGTCCCTATATTACTAGTGTAGTCCCTTATTGTTTTTAGTGTATCCCCCTTATTTTTATTTTTGTACACCTGTAGTGCCCATATTGTTATTATTATGCGCCATAAAACCCCACTATTGTTATTGTTGTGCCCTTACATTATTATTGTTAGTTCAGCTAGGATTAAATTGTGACCCCATGGACTCCTATTTATAGAAAGGAGGTTTTTTCATTTGAATCATCCAAGAATTTTTTATTTATGTAATGTAAAGGATGTTTCCCCCTCGAAGTGGCTGATTACTAAGGCATTGATCTCTCTTTTCTTCTATTTTTGGAGTTGTTTTCATAACAGAAGGGTATCCAATAAAGGAAGGGAAACATCAACCTCAACCTCCATGGTGAATTTGATGGAACCTGACAGGGAATTTAGGTGTCCAAGAAATAGATCTAACTTCTCCCGGCCATGGGGCCAAATGACACAAGTGTCATCCATGAATCTTTTCCACTTCCTAGGGCGAAATTGAGTTGAGGCCATGGCCTTTGACTCAAAATCTTCCATAAAAATGTTAGCGACTATAGGTGAGAGGGAGGATCCTATAGAAACACCACAAGTATTCTCATAGAACTCACCTTGAAAGCTGAAAAAGGTCGAGGTGAGGGAGAGGCCAACTAACTTAGAAGTGTCCTAGTCAGAGGTCTGCTTAATGACATCAATGGATTCCTTGATGGGGGTTTGGTAAATAAAGAGACAACGTCAAAGTTGACTAATAATTCCCCAAGCTCCAACCTAATGTCCTTCCATTCTTTGATGAAGGAAGTTGAGTCCTTAACATAGGAGTCGGTGAGACCCACAATGGGTTTATTCACTATTTCATTATAAAAAAAAATTACAATTTATGTTAGAATTTAACTAAAAGAGAGATCATTTGCAAGAGAGACATATTGGGAGCACTGTGGAGCGGAAAAATATTTTGGAACCACAGGAAGATCAAAATTTGAAAGGTATGGTGATTCACTCAAAACCCTAGAGAGAAAAAAATTTAAATTTTACTATTGATTTTACTGTTAAAATATTTTACAATTTATGTTATATTTATTCACGATTTAGGAAAATAAATAAAACCATGTGTAATAAAAAATTTACTATTGATTTTACAAGTATAATTTTTTGTGATCTCGATTCCTATTTAAATATAATTAAAATTTGGAAGAAAAAAAATCAATACTTACCTTAAACCCTTTCTTCTTCTTGCTTATGTGACTACAAAATTTCACCTTAGGGTTCAACTCCCTCTGCCACTTCATAATTAGGGTTTTTCATTTTAGGCGTTTTAGATTTAATGGGTTTGTGTAATTACTATATATAGGGCATTTGACATGCAAAAATAGGGGTATCACTTATTGAATTAGATTCAACCCCTATCAGCCCTGTCAGTTTTTTTTTTAAACAAATATATGTTCTGCAATGTGCCTTGTGTAATATAATGCATCGGTGTTGTTCTGAAACCAACTCCAAAAATAGAAGAAAAGAGAGATCAAAGCCTTAGAAATAAGCCACTTCAAGGGGGAAACCTCATTTACATTATATAAATAAACAATTCTTGGATGTTACAAATGAAAAAACCTCCTTCTATATATAGGAGTCCATGGGGTCACAATATAATCCTAGCCGGCCTAACAATAATAATGTAAGGGCACAATAATAACAATATTGGGGCTACAGGGGTACAACAATAACAATAAGCGGGCTACACTAACAACAATAAGGGACTACACTAGTAATATAGGGACCTAACATGTCCCTCTCCTTCAAATAAGTGTTGTCCTTAATGCTTGAGTAGATTTAGGTGCTTCTGTGTAAAATTTCCATCCTCCCATGTAGAATCTTCAGTGGATAAGTTCTTCCACTTGATAAGATACTCTGAAATTGATTGATTTTGTAGCTGTCAAGTTCTTGTTTCTGTGACTACTTCAGGTTCCAATATGAGTTTTCCTTCCTCATCAAGCTCTAGAAATATTTTTTGACCTGGAAGTTTTTCACCTATAACCTTCTTTAAGCATGAAACATGGAAAATCAGATGCACTCGCGAAGAAGCGGGAAGCACCAATTTGTATGCCATAGTACCAATATTTTACAACACCTTGTAAGGACCATAGTACTTTGGTGATAATTTATTATCCTTCTTAGATTTTTTTGAGGGACATTTGTTTGTATGGTTGTAGCTGTAAAAATACCTAGTCTCCTACATCAAAAAATTCTCTCTCTGCGATGTTGATCTGCCTGTTGTTTCATTTTATTTTGTGCCAAATTTAGGTTATCCTTTAAGAGCTGGAGAACTTATTGTTGATGCTCGATGTGATCTTCCACTGCTTGAGCCTTAGAATTTTCTCTTAAATATGAAGTGATGGACGGTGGATGATATCCATAAAGTGCCGTAAATGGAGTCATTTTTGCTGCAGTATGGAAGGAAGTGTTATACCACCATTCAGGGAGAGGTAACCAATTGACCCATTGTGTTTGTTTATTAGATAAAAAATAACGAATATATCCTTCCAAACGTTTATTCACTATCTCATTTTGACCATCAGATTGAGGATTATAAGATGAGATATGAGCTAGTTGAGTACCCAAACAAGAAAATAATTTCATCCAAAAATTTCCGGTAAAAATGGGATCTTTGTCACTTACAATAATCTTTGGGTATCCATGTAACTTTTGAATTGTTTCCATAAATGTAGTAGCAACTGTACTTGCTTTAAATGGATGAGATAATGCACAAAAGTGTGCATACTTGGTAAGTCTATCAACTACCACCATGATGACACTCTTTCCTTCGGACTCAGGTAAACCTGTGATAAAATCCATTGAAATATCCTCCCAACGTTGACTTGGAATGGATAAAGGTTTTAGAATACCTGGGGTCTTAATTGTCTCAAATTTATTTTGCTAGCAAACCAAACATTCCACCACAAACTTTTGAATATCAGATTTAGGGCCATCCCAAAAAAAATATTTCTTCACCCTGTGCCAAGTTTTTTAAAATCCTGAGTGTCCTCCTAAAGGAGAAGTGTGCAATTCCAAAAGAATATTTTTTTTTAGTTAGGAATTATTACAAAGATATAAGCGATCTTTGTACCATAAGGAATCATTTTTCCAACTAAATGTATCAGATGTACTAGGATCTTGCTGCAACTTTTGAATGAGTGTCCATACATCTTTGTCCTTCTTCCATTCATCTCTTGCTTCGGTTATCCAATCTGGTTGGATAATAGGAATGGCACAAAGCAATGCTTCCACCTCTTCATTATTTCTTGAGAGTGCATCTGCAACAACATTAAGCTTTCCTTTTTTGTAGATTATTTCAAAGTCATAACCCAACATCTTTGTGACCCATTTTTGTTGCTCTTCTGAAGATAGTCTTTGTTCCAAAAAGTGTTTAAGACTATCATGATCAGCTTTTACCTTGAAGTGTCTTCCCATTAGGTAAGTTCGCCATTTCTTTAGTGCATGCAGTATTGCTAACATTTCCTTCTCATAAATAGGTTTCTGTAAATACTTTCCTTTGATTGGACGACTTTCAAAAGCAATGGGTCTTCCTTCCTGCATTAAAAC
Organism: Pinus albicaulis; assembly: GCA_034641835.2. Lineage (NCBI taxonomy): Eukaryota > Viridiplantae > Streptophyta > Pinopsida > Pinales > Pinaceae > Pinus > Pinus albicaulis. The sequence goes on from CM076570.1 coordinate 224,467,877, forward strand.
TGCACCAATTCCATTTCCTGAGGCATCACATTCCACAATAAAGGTTTTGTGAAGTCTGGCGTAGCTAAGACCGGTGCTAGGCACATTGCCTCTTTAAGATGTTCAAAGGCCTTAGTTGCTTTAGGAGTCCATGAAAATGCATCTTTCTTCAATAATGTTGTTAGAGGTGCCGCTATTCTCCCATAATTCTTAACAAACTTGCGATAATACCCTGTTAACCCAAGAAATCCTCGCAACTGCTTTATGGTTGTGGGGACTTTCCATTCCTTAATGGCGTTAATTTTGTTAGGGTCTACTTTAACACCCTCGTGAGATACAATATGACCCAGATATTCCACCTCTTGTACTCCAAAGAAACATTTGGATGTTTTTTCATATAATTGTTTCTCCTACAATAGTTTGAGCACCCTGTCAACATGTTCAACATGATCCTTCCAAGACCTGCTATAGATTAGTATATCATCAAAAATACTAGCACAAATTTTCTAAGGAAGGGTTTGAAAATGGAATTCATCAACCCTTGAAATGTAGAAGGTGCATTGGTAAGGCCAAAAGGCACGACCAAAAATTCATAATGACCCTCATGAGTTCGAAATGCTATTTTTGGAATATCTTCAGTCTTCATTCTAATTTGATGATATCCTGAACGAAGATCCAACTTGGGAAAATAAATTTCTCCATGTAATTCATCCAATAATTCATCAATCACAGGAATGGGAAATTTATCTTTAATGGTGAGCTTATTGAGCTCCCTATAATCCGGACACATTCGCGATGATCCATCCTTCTTGTGTACCAATACTACAGGAGCAGAGAAAGAACTTTGACTAGGTTGAATTATACCCGCCTCTAACATTTCTACAATCATATGTTCAATTTCGCTCTTTTGGAAGTAAGGATATCTATAAGGCCTGATGTTTGGAGGAACACTTCCTGGAATCAAATGAATAGCATGATCATGATCACGAAGAGGTGGGAGTCCTTTGGGAGTTTCAAACACCTTGGAATGATTGTCCAAGACTTGTTGGAGATCTGCAGAAATAGATGATTTTGATGTCGGAACTTCTAGTGAGCATAATTATGCAATTACGCCTCGTTGTTCTTTCTTTAGAAGCTTGTCATGACATTAGAGCTTATTATCCTTCCCGGCTTCCCTTCAATACCCCGTAATTCGACTTCCTTTCCTTCTGAAAAAAATTTCAAGAAAAGTTCTTGAAAATTAAAAGCTACCGTCCCCAAAGATTGTAACCATTGTACTCCTAGTACAACATCAACACCTCCCATAGGAATGGAAAGCATTAGACTATTCAATACATATTCCCCCATGGTTAGCTTGATATTATGGCATTTTCCAGAGCAATTTATAGTTCCTCCATTTGCAACCATCACTTGACATTCTGGTGCCGGGTATAGGAAACAATTCAATTCCTTGGCTACCTTACAATGAATAAAATTATGGGTACTACCCGAATCAATCAACACTATTACCTTTTTCTTCTTGATATGGCCTTCTATCTTGAAATTTTGAGGAGTGGTAATTCCTGCCAATGCATTACACGATATGGTCAGACTCATTTCTTCTTATTCTAGAGTTGGTTCCTGGTGTATATCCATTTCTTTTGAAGTTTCTTATTCATTTTATTCCTCCTCTTCACAATCTATGTAAAATAATTTCTTCTCAACACACTTATTACCTTAAGCATATTTTCTATCACAACTGTAGCAAAGCCATTTTTCTCCTTTTTCTTCCAATTGTTGTGGTGTCAACCTTGTAGGTTGTGGAAGTATAGGAGTAGAAACACTTCCATATTTATAGATGTGAGTGGTAGGCTTCCTTGTCGCCATAATTTTACATTCAATTTTTCTTGCCAACATGAATGTTGTCTCCAATGAATCATGTTCTCAAACATGAACCTCATGTTGGATGTTATCCTTTAAATTCCCTATGAAGACATCAATCTTGTGTTACTCTGAAATATCAGTTACCCTTATATTCAATTTTTGGAAGTCCTCAATGTGCTCCACCACTGAACCCTTTTGTTTGAGATTTATCAATTGGCTAAAAAACATTTTTCTCCTTGTATCCTCATAATGTGCTATCATTTCCTCCATAAAATTTGACCAAGTGAGAATTTTTTAGGGGAACAAAGCCATCGATACCATACAAATGTATTTTGTTCTAAACATAAAGTTGCAATGTGTACCTTTTATGTGTTTTGCACATTATTGAGATCAAAATATTTCTCCATCTGTAGTATCCATGTTACGGGATCCTTGCCATCAAACTTCCTCATATTGATCTTTGGAATATGGTGGGTCTTCCATCCAACATTGTAGTTTATGAAAATATAATTAACATTTATTTTTTTCTCATCATGAGTTTCTTCTACTATATTTTCACCTTTAGGAAACATTTCTTGTATCAACTTTGTCAAACCTTCCATGTCTGCTTTTAGATCATTCTTCATGTTTTCCATTTTTTCTTCCATGTCATCCATATTAGCTTCCATGTCAGCTTCCATTCCATCCATGTCATTCTTTAAACCATCCATCTTAGCTTCCATGCCTTTCTTCAAACCTTCCATCTTAGCTTCCACACCTTTCTTCAAAACTTCCATTTCATTTTTTGTTGCTCTTTGCGAGAGCGAAATTTGGTGCACTTTCTGTTGTAATTTTTTTTGGAAATACTAAGAGGGGAGGGGGAGAAGGGGGGGGGGGGGGTTGAATCAATATTCCTTTCAATTATAGAATTAGTTAATATTCAATTATTATCAGTGTTTGGACACAAATGCACACAATTTTTAAGGTGGAAACCCACTCCGAGACAAAAACCACCTAATGATTTTCTAATAATTCTTTAATATTCAACTCCAATTGAAAATAAAGCTCCAACTTCTTAGAATCTAGAAAAGCATTATTCTCCAGCTCCCACTGGATGGACACTCCAATGCTGAGATTCTTCAGTAGTCAATTGAAAAAATGCCCCAATACCCAATGAGATACAACTCACCCTAGCACCACCCTACCACCCTGAATTTTTCATAGGCCCTAACCTATTGGTGACTTCATGCACCAACTTAGCACCACCCTACCACCCTATAGAAGAATAAAAGAAGAATGGACTCTCGTACTAGGGAAAATGGTCCACTTTACAATGATATAGAATGATGTAGAAGAATAAGACACACTAGACCATAACCCCAACTATGACACAACCACCTAATGATGATCCTAGACCTCTCGACACTGCCTCTTCAACTCTTGGTAGATAGACACTAGTACAATTTTTACAATAATGTATTTACAATGAATTAGTACAATGATACCTTTACAGTGACTGTATGCAGTGTTGCCCACTTGAAGACTTCATGTGATGAACTTATTTCCGTTGTTTTACACTTTGATTGTTTCTCTTGTCATTCTACCCTCTGCTACACCTTTATTTTCTTTGCTGCCCTAGAAATTCTGGTCCTTTGCAGCCCCTGACAACACATGATCTAGCTTTTTCTTGCCTTCTAGGAGCCCGATATTGAATCTGGTGTATCTCTATTATTTCAGATCCCCAATATGTGATTTTCATCCTTATACTAGTCCTTTGACTCTTTTTTCCAATTCCACAGGCCTGACCCAATTTGGATTCTTCAAGAGAGATTTATGCCCAATCTCTCACAATGCCCTAATTATGGATTGTTTCAGTAGAGCAAATTTGTACGGTGTGCCACGTGTCCTTGTTTCTTCATTCAGCTCTGAAATTGATACAGAGAAAACTAAAATCCATGCACTATCTTCCACTTTTTACATAATTCCAATCCGATACTCAAAGAGAGAGTTATGACTATTTTACCAAGGTCACTTCTTTGAGATGAATTTCAGGAACCTGCAAAAACACTAACTTCCACAGATCATATCTATGAAAATGTTGCACACCTTGATCTAAAATCTTCACAGGAGCTTCCTCAGGTTTTCAGCTTCACCTCATAAATATTTCAGCTTCTTAACCTTCGTAGAAAAAAAATTTAGAGTGAAAATTCCACGATGACCTGTTTCAGATAGCAAAATCCCTACATAAGGAGGATATGAGGATCACAATTTATATAAATGCTTAGTTTGAGAGGGGCTTCAACAAGTGAATGTGGGAGGGATTTTAGGAGCTTAAAAATTATTAATTATTGACTTTTCAATGACCCATGCCACAACCCGTGGGGTTTTATCCCACTAACAGGGGTTGCAAACTTCAAACATGAATATCTCTCAAACCGTGAAGAATTACGTGGCATGCCATATATCAACAAAAAAATCTCGACAAGTAGAAACCATAAAAATAATTATTGACCCAAAATATAGTAATTTGGTAGGTCAAAATTCCCATGCAATATTTGGGTAGCCCCTGGTGCTGCTTGGGTTGACATCAATGAGAACAGTTGATCAACAATTTTGATATGTCATGTTGCATTTCTTCATCTTCATGAGTCATAATAGAGCCTTTTGAAGGCTTAATGGGTGTTGAATTATTTTTAGGGGGGATTTTAGAAACTAATACTAATATCTATTCTACAATATGCCCTTGGAATCAATTTAAATTGATTCTTCAAACCGTAGACTTATGCAATTCGGAAAAAAAATAAAAATAAATAAATAAATAAAAAATACACACATTTTTCTTGCGTTTGAGGAGTTCGATATTGAAACTGAATTATCTGTGTCATTTAGGATCTTCAATATCTGAAATTAGGTCCTGTAGTAGCCCTCTGAATATTATTTTGAATGCCACATGTCTAACCTGATTTGGATTCTTCAAGACAAAGTTATGCACAATCTCCCGCAATGACCTAATTATGGATTGATTCAGTAGAGCGAAATTGTATGGTGTGCCATGTGCCACTGATTTCTCCTTCAGCTCTGAAATTTATATACAGGAAACTATAGTTTGTGTACTTGCAGCCACTTTTTACAGAATTCCAATCCGATGCTCATAGAGAGATTTATGATGATTTTCCCACGATCGCCTCTTTGAGATGAAATTTGGGAGCCTGAAAAAACCCTAAATTCCACAGATCATATTTCTGACAATATTGTGAACCAAGATTTGAAATTTTTACACGACGTTCCCCAGGAGTTCGGATTCACTCTATAAAAATTTCAGCTTCTGGACCTTCATATAAAAAACATTTATCATGAAAATGTCACGATGGCCTATTTAGGTGAAATTCGGGAGCCTGAAAAAACCCTAACTTACACAGATCATATCTCTGAAAATATTGCGAACCAAGGTCTAAAAATTTTACATGATGTTCCTCCAGATTTCGGCTTCACTCTGTAAAAATTTCAGCTTCTGAACCTTCACAGAAAAAAAATTATACTGAAAAGGCCTTGATGACCTATTTGGAGCAGCGAAACGCTAGAATCCAAAACTCTGATACCAAATGTTATGAAACCAGCTCCAAAAATAGAATAAAAGAGAGATCAACGCCTTATAAATAAGCCACTTCAAGGGAGAAACCTCCTTTACATTACATAAATGAACAATTTTTGGATGTTACAAATGAAAAAACCTCCTTTTGTATATAGGAGTCCATGGGGTCACAATATAATCCTAGCCGACCTAACAATAATAATATAAGAGAACAATAATAACAATATTGGGGTTACAGGGGTACAGAAATAAAAATAAGGGGTCTACACTAACAACAATAAGGGACTACACTAGTAATATAGGGACCTAACAGGTGTGCCCTGTGTAATACGATGCACTAGTATATTATAACACTAGTGGTTCTCTCCAATCTGTTCATCGTTTCTCTCGGTGCCATATAACGCACTAGCGCAAGTCTGCCAAATAGCACCATTAAGTCATTATGGTGTGTTTATCGTTACAGATCGCACCATCATAATTTAAAATTATATTAAAAAATTAATTTTCGCTGACTGTGTCAAACAATTAAACGCTCGGTGTGTTTATTGGAATAAACACATTAGTTACCAAGTCTCTTTTTGGCTTAAAATTATTTGATTTATGTATAAAATATATTTAATGCCTTCTGTATTGAATGGCACAGGTTGTATATTGATAAAAATTTCTGAGAAGGTTTCAAGTAACAAAAATATCTATCGACACAATGATAGCACATCGAAAAAATTAGAGAAGTAAATTTCTTTGTAAATTATTTACAAAATTAATATGTTTGAACTATTTGTAAGTTTAACTAATATGTATTAGTTAGTGTGTGTCATGCAGATCCACAAAATGAAGAAGTTTGATAAGTTTATTTCTAATCTAAGTGCAGAAGAGTGTAAAACAATGATAGAAAAATTGCAGAAGGATGAATCGGGTGAATGAAAAAATATTATTCAATATGAGTTTTTTTTTAAATTTTAATTAATAATATACTTAAGAATATTAGATAACATGTTTCAAATAATATATTAATTCATATATGCTTAATGTTATACAAGGAGAAACAATGAAGGAAAATATCAATATCGTTCTAAGAAAATAAAAATTATAGAACATGTAAATGATGATGAATTGGTCCTTAGTTCATCTAGAGTGATGTTGGAAGTTAATGAAAGAAGAATTTTTTTACAAAATTGTGAGGAATATAGTGGAATGGGCATATAGATGTACTTTCCACTTATAATACAAAAATCAATCCAATGATTTTAAGAACAAAATTATATCTAAACTACATGAAGTGTTTCTAGAGCAATGCTCAATGAGACATGTCAGACTTGCAATAGCAAAAACATACAAAAACAAAAAAGAATCATTCAAAATGTAATATTCCTAATTAAAATGATTTTATATAATTATATGTATAAATTACTACAAACCATTCATTTATTAATATCAATTTTGTTATATTTAGTTTTTCATATATCAATATAAAAAATGTTATTACTTTTTTCAAGAAGATTATGAAAATCTCAAATGATCCAACGAGCTTATATGTGAAACATGTTAGTAACGAATGTCCATAAACATGTACAAGGAGATAATCAAAGAAATGGAAATAATTTCATCATAGGAGGGGCCATCTCAACACAAATGTGCTTCAAATGTATGTAGTCATAATTGAATTTGTACATATAAAAAATTAATTTAACATTAAATACTAATTTTCAAGTATTTTCTAGAAAAAAATAAAACAAAATGGACTTCATGCAGCACATAAAACAGGACGACAAGGAAGAGTTGATATGAAATTTTCTGAGTAATTGTTAATATTTCCTTATAAAAAATCATGGTTTTAGTTTTGTATATTTTAAGTTGTTTTACAGCAACCATCCTTGAATGCCTTCAAATAGGTGCTAACATACAAAGAAGAGCTATCAGAAATAAATAAATAAAATAAATAATAAATAAAATAATTAAAAAATTAAAAAAATTAAAAATTAAAATTAAAAAAATAAATAAATAAATTGATTGACATTGGATTAAATATGGGTTGTGATTATATGTTGGCATATGAAAAATTAATTGTGGAATTTGTAAGCATCTATGTTTTTTTACTTCTCCAAGTTTATAATTAATCAAACAAAAAAAATCTTTATATTAAATCTATGATTTATAATGGGGTTTAAAATATGCAAGAAACAATGTATGGAACTATGCCAACATAAGACTTGTTGCAACAAGGCATAGGACTTGGTTTTGAAACCATGTGCATAGTTTATGATTCACTTCTTGATATGGTACATTTCTATTCGATATACATTATTCGATTTACATTGTTGTATATTATTTATTTCAATTTTCATTATTCTCACCAGTGTAAATACACTCATTACACTTTATTTTTATGTTTGCAGATGGAACAAGTCCCAGAAAACGAAAAAAATCGATGCAATCAATGTAACATTCTTCCAAATAACCCAAGTCATGGAAGTAGCTCGAGCACTCACAACAGTTCCAGCGAAGAATGATGAGTCTGACCTATTTGGATATCAATGCAAACTGAAATAATTTTCAATGAAAATCAGACATTTTGTTTAATGTAATGAACATAGTGTCCCAATTCAAAGATAATGGGTTACCAATAACAATCCTATTTTTTATGACAAAGAGCCTTTTATTGATATATAATAAAATACATTTCTATTTATTCTATTATGTTATCTAATGTCATTGTGAAATTTTACACCACTAATTAAATGTATAAATGATTAAATATTAAAATAAAGAGATGTGAAATCTAATAATATAACAAAATAATCCAAACATCATATACAAATGCACTAAACAAATTTTAATTTATATGAATATTGTTATAAGATATATTTCAATTTTTCGATAAATAATGGATTTAAAAAATTACAATAATTGCACTGTCACGGATCATTGTTTCCAAAAAAGAGAAAATTTCATACAAAACATTGGTGCGTCTAGAACATAAAAATGTACCATTGTGTCATGTTATATAAAATCATTGTGACGACATATTTTTTTCAGATCGATGCCTTTTTGAGAAAAAAAAAAAAGCACAGGGGCATTTAGTTCTTCAAGCAAAGGTATTGTTTGCAATTGACACCACGGTGAATTATTAAAATTAACAACATGGGTCCTTTTATATCCCTAACGCAATGGTGTGTTTATATAAAAAATAAGCATTGGTGCTACGAGTTTAAAAAAAATCACTGGGACTACAATTATTTTTTACGTGACTCGGTGACGTTCCTTAAAATAACGTCCTGGGGTTTTCTTTTAATATATAATCACTGGGGTGGTATACATTTCCAGCACTAGTGTTCTTTGCATTCAACGCCTCCTTGATTTTAGTTATGTATGCATCGGTGCTACTTGTTCCATGAAGCGCACTGGAAAAAAAATATCCGCTAAAACCTTCGAACACCCATATTTTTTAGTTGTGATTAAGTTTCGTTGTAATCTCCGCTAAAACATCTGCTATCACAAACAAATGCTTTAGCGGATGTTTTTTTGACAAAATTTGCCAATTTTATAACACTAAAAACATATGTTATAACCTTCACTAGAAGTTATTTTCCTTGTAGTGTCACATAGTCTTATAACATTAATATGAATATATTATTTATTACAGCCAAGAAAGGGGAAAATATAAGGTGTAAGTTCCACACCAATTCCTACTAATTAAAAACATGAAAATTACATTTACGCATATTACCTTCTTTCATGAAACGAATAACTCTTAACATGTCTTTACCCTTAAATTTGACATAGGTACCATTTCAAATATTCCCATGTGGAACGCATTTTTATTTTTTTGTAAGATTTGCAAGACCTCATCTTCATCATGTCCAATATATCACCCTAATCGGGGTGAGGAATTGAACCAATTACTTCACATCATGGAGTGCCTTAACAGTACACCTGATCACTGTCTATCCAAGACCTCTTGGACCCATGTGGAATACATTAAATTGGATAAACTCTTCCAATTAAATAACTGATATGAATTTAAGCCTAATTATCTACTTTGTGCTTCGAATGTATCTTGCATTCATAAATGTAAGCTTATTTATCCACTCTTGACCATGTAATAAAAATGGGAAATAAATCTAAAAAACCATATGGACATCATAATTATTAATCCATCATATAAAACATAATAGGAATAATTTTCCCAATAATTTTGATAGGCCTTAAGACATTTCAACCCAATATTATTTATTATTCTAGTGAAAGAGAATACAAGATAAAATATCCAAATTGTCCATAGACATTTAAAAATAATGTTACACCCTTGTGTCTGCACAAATGATAATTTATGAATTCATGATAGCCCCAAAAGTGTTCTTAAACTTTATAAGAACCCAAGGTGTTTATACTCCCCTAGATTAATGATAGCCCAAAAGGTTCTCTAAAACTTTATGACAACCCAAGGCATTTAGACTCCCCATTATGATCATGAGTTATGCTCCATGGTTGTCCCAACAAATATGCTCACAATATATTAATTTAAAGGGCTCTAAAGGCCCCAATTCAATTTTACAATAGATTTATAGGATTCATGAGGTCATTAGTGATTTCTTTAATTAATTAATTTATACATTCTATGAAGGCTCTTCAAACTAAGTCTTCACTATAAAAAATTGGCATTCCAAGCATTACTCTTGTTATAAATAAATTGCATTCAAATATTGTTAAGCCATATATAAACCCCATGTTAACCCAAAAACCCCTTATAATGCCCTAGATATTGAGTGATTATATTTCTACTATTATATTGTTATATAGGATATAACTCCTCATGGTCTCATTTTATTATAATTGTATCATTCATATCCTATATATATACTAAGGAGACCTAGTATTAAGATCATTAAATATTGTCTTATTCATTGTATTATTTGTAAAAGGATGTTTCCCCCTCGAAATGGACATTAATTATTGGTTTCTTAACATTTTTAAGGCACAAGGATCACAAAATTTGGTATCATAATCTTGATCCTAAGGTTTTTCTACTTCAAGCAGGTTGTTGTGGAAATTTGGCTATAATGTTTTTGTAGTGCAATTTCAGATGGTGAAACCTAGAGAAGTCTGAGAAGACATCTCAAGGAATCTCTAGTTCAAGTCTCATATGTCGGTTCGCTATATTGTTGAAAATATTGTCTAAGGAAGTTAGGGATTTTTAAGGCTCCTAAATTTTGTCTCAAACAGGTTAGTGAACATTTGGTCAAAGTTACAAATCGTGTTTCATTATATTTTAGGAGATATGCTCCAAGGAAGTTAGAGTTTCTGTATGATCTAGAATTCAGTCTCAAACATCTGAGTTTGGCATTTGTACTATAATTTACTTTTTGTAAGGCTTCATAAAGTGAAACTTGGACCATAGTAAAAATAAATCTTGGGGAATATCTGGTTCAATTTTCAGAATTTATTTTTATATATTTTGAGATTTATACCTTATGGAATTTAGGGTTGTGAAAGGTCATGAAACAAATTTTAAAAATGTTAGTTTGGTATTTTTTCTATATATTCTTGTCTGGAAATTTTCAGATTGTGAAATATTCAGGAATTTCAAGAGACAGATAGAGTACCTTAGGTATAGGTTCCATAATTTAATTTCAAGGATTTTACACATGGAACACTATACAATTCTACTCATGGGAAGAGTCCAAAAAAATTAGCAAGTTTTGGGAAAGTTACCATAACTTTCTATTGGCACATCAAATTTCATTCACACCTATGGAATTGCTGAAATTGCATATCACAGTTTTACAGAACAAATTTTTAGATCCATAAGGCCTCAAATCTCATAGATATATCAATAAATATCTATCCATTTTTATATTCTCCATATTAGTTGTCCATTATAAGAATCCCATTTTTTTGTCGTAACAAAGAGGAAGGATATTATTATTTTCCAACATGCCTCCAAATAAAGCTACTACACGAATTAAAGATACTAAAGGCCCATCCTTGACCCATTAATAAAGTGAAGACCTAGAATTTATCTTATCTCAGTTAGAGAAGAAAGATAATGAAATGGATGACAATGTGTTAAAGAAAGTGGATTTCTCAAGTTCTCAAGAAAATCTTAAAAGAAAAATGGAAACGAAGGTGAAGATGAATGAAAATAAGGAAGGAATAGAAATGAATATAAAAGGAATATAAATCAAGATGAATGAAAATAAGAAAGGAATAGAAATGTAGATGAATGAAAATAAGAAAGGAATAGAAATGTAGATGAATGAAAATAACGAATAATTACAAAAACACATTATTTTTCTCTTGGAGGCTTCCTTAAAGGGATGTGGAGATCCAAGGAAATCATGAAAATAAGGAGAAGCATGTTATTTAGAATCCAAGATCCACATCATTAGGGCTTCAAGTCAACACCAAGTAATTACTACATTTGAAGATTGATATGAGGAAATTTAATGGTAATGATCCTGTAATATGGATATTTTAGATGGAGAAATACTTTGATATGCACCAAGTGGCATCCTTACAAAGGTAAATATTGCATCCATGTTTATATAACAAAACCAATATGTATGGTATCAATGGCTTGGTAAAAAAAAAAGGATTATGTTATATCTTGGTCCATTTTTACAGAGGAATTGATAGCACGTAGTGGGGATATTAAGAGTAACACATTATTTATTCAATTGGTAAATATTCAACAAAAGGTTCCTCTTACAGAGCACATTCAAAATTTCCAAAAGTTGAGTCTCAAAGTAAATATTGTTTCAAAGGATAACTTGGTAGACCTATTTATGGGTACATTAAAGGATAACATCCAACATGAGATGCATCTCTTTGAACGTCAATCTCTAGAGCATGCTTTCATTCTAGAAAGTAAATTTGGAAGTAAAAATATGGACACTAGAATATTGTTCACTAATAAATATAGAGAAAATTAGGCTCATTTTCCTAAACCAATAAGGTTGAATCCTCAAAAAATGGATGAAAGAAGAGAAAAGGGACTATGTTTAAACTATGATAACAAGTATAGTAAAGGGGATAAATGTAGTGAGAAGAAAGTATTCTACAGAGAATGTGAAGGTGAAGAAGGTTAAGAAGTGGAAAATTCACAAGATCTAGAGCTAGAAGCAACTACTCCAATAATTTCTTGTCATGCATTGGTTGGCATAAATATTCCATAAACCATCAAGATAGAAGGATATATCAAAAATAAAAGGGTAACAGTATTGATTGATTCAGGTAGTACCCATAATTTCATTAATTACAAATTGGAAAAAAATTTAAATTGCTTTGTATATCCAGCACCATAATTTCAAGCGATGATTGCAGATGGAGGCAAATAAATTGTTTATGGAAGTGAAATAAGATTAAGCTTCATATGGGGGAGTATTTATTGGTTAGTCCCATTATTGTAGTCCAAATGGGTAGTGTTAATGTTTTTTAGGGTTCTAGTGGTAATAGTCACTAGGAATAGTGGCCCTTGATTTCAAAGATATTTTCATAATATTTTCTCAGAAGGAAATGAATATTATATTAGAGGTATCCAAGGGAAACCGAGTAAAGTGATAAGCTCTAATAGCATGAAAAATTTTCTAAAAAAGGGAAACCAAGGTGTAGTTTCACAACTGTGTTCATTAGATGCTCAAACATCTATATCATTTGCTCTAGTGGATCTTCAAAAAGTTACCAACAATCATGCTAAGGTATTTGGAGAAATTCCTAAGGGTATCCCACCTATCTGATATCATGACCATGCTATTCATTTGCAGCCTAGAAGTGTACCACCTAATAGACTTACAAATATCCACATGCACAAAAGAGTGATATTGAGTGTATGGTTCAAGAAATGTTAGAGGCATGAATCATTCAGCCTAGTCAAAGTGATTTCTCTTCACCAATGGTGATGGTTATAAAAAAGAATGTTTTTTTCATATGTGTCCAAACTACATACATCTCAACAAAATGAAAATCAAATATAAGTTTCGTATTCTTGTGATTGATGAATTGTTAAATGAATTACATGGAGAAAAATTCTTTACTAAGTTGGATCTTCATTTTGGATATCATCAAATTAGAATGAGGTAAGAAGACATTCCAAAAAAAGTGTTTAGAACGCATGAAGGTCATTATGATTTTTTGGTTATGTCATTTGGACTTACAAATGTACCTTCAACATTTCAAATCTTAATGAATTATAATTTTTTTCCTTAGAAAATTTGTGCTTAGTATTTTTTGGTAACATACTAATTTATAGAAAATAATGGGAAGAGCATATACATCATGTTGGTAGGCCCTTGAAATTGTTGATAGGCCCTTGAAACTGTTGGAAGAGAAAAAATTATATGCAAAGCCTTCCAAGTGTGCCTTTCAGGTTTAATAAGTGGAATATTTCGGACATATTGTATCACATGATGGTTTCAAGGTGGATCCTAACAAAATCAAAGCTATGAGGAAATGGAAAATCCATAATGTTAATCAAGATTTTCATTGATGTCAATATGGCATTGACTAAGATGTCAATATTCTTGAGATGCCTAGTTCCGGAAGATGATGCCATAACCCTTGGTTGACTAGGTTACCATCAATAATGATATCAATCCACAAAGATGTCAAGATAACTCTCGATGACATTGATGATGTCATAAACTAAATGAATGACCATGATTTTTAATTGCACTTGATAAAGGTTGGAAGATGAGTAAGATATTATTTTAAGCTCTCCGAATGATGTTGCACTTGATGAAGGTTGGAAGAGCTGCACTATTATTGATTACATAATGTTATACCTTCGTGATAGCATGAATGATGGATACTATCATGATGACATGCATGTCCTACATAATGACACCAAGATCCTATGATGAAGAAGATTTATTCATGTAACTTGATGAATAATGAAGGCAAACAAATAAGAATCAAACCATAAAGAAGCCCAACACTCGAAGGCATTCTACCCTACCTCCATTTCTGCACCAATAAATGACCAGTCACATTAAAAATTATTTTTCACTACCTTAGAGGCATAATTTCTTTAGGATACCTTCACCATCCTCTAGAGCATAATTTTATCTTTCTAATGAGCCCTCACTTTCCTCCTAACTCCAAATATTTTAAGATAACTTGAATTTTTAAGATGGAATATCATACCTGTTACCTGAGTTGACTTATGCTAAAACCTCTCAATTCAGCCTACCCTTAAAATACATCTCACTTCATTTAGATGTGGAAAAATAACTATAAATATAAGGTCTTAGACCTCAATCCTCATCATCATCTCAGTTTGAATATCTATTACAGCTCAGATAAACAAGAGATAGGGATATATGTTCACATCTTGTGAATAGTCAAGAAGAATAAAACAAATAATTGTGTCATGGTGGAGCTGTAACATCCAGGTTTATTTTTCGATCTGTGGATCTTTTCCTCAACTCTTGGAACTGTGCCATCAAATTATTTGTACTATGTACACATCATCTCTTGCTGGATTTTAGTATGTTGAAGAGTTAGGATTTCGATACCACCACAGGCAACTACAACAACCTTAATCACAAAAGTGTGACAGAACACAGTTGAAGAGTACATCGACATTAAGATACCTATGGAGGAGATTATGGACAATTTTCCTGTAATAATTCTTGTGGCAGAGTTATATTTTGGATTGTGAGAAGTTTTAGTTCTACAGCTCGGTGCACCTCATATTACCTTAAAAATTGTGGTTAACCTTTTATGGTGGGCTAAGGACATGTGTTTGTGAAACTCGGACAGTGCTTGAAAAACAATCTCAGAGACACACCTACAGTCAATGTATGAAAAAATCTTGCAGCATACCTTGTTGTGGATTGTCACCTCCTTAACTCGTACTTTACCATAGTTACCTCGGATCAATAAGTGAAGGCTCATACTATCAACAGTAAGGCCTTGTTACAGACCTTTGAAGGCCTGGATCTTTGATATTTCATCTTGTACAGTGGACATTCATTACTTGTGAACTAAGATTTCATAGATAATCTTGGATTTGTGGATTTGACTTATAATTTTTCAAGGGCTCAGTGGTGTATTAATATTAAAGGACAATCAAGGTGGTTGGATAGTGTTTTGTGAGCTAACCTACTTGGAAGACATTGAAACTCTTCTTGGAATTGGTTGGCAATTTGGTGTATCTTGTGGGCAGAACATTGAGCATCATTGAAGTGTATGGAGATTTGAAAGTTGGATCCTAGACCAAGTGAATTTGGAAGCATCCCTGGAGCAGTGAAGTACTTGTAACTATTGAATATTTCTTGGGAAAGCATTTTTTAAGACATATTTTGAGCATTGTTGAAGACTCCTTTAGAGAGTTCTTGAAGAAGCCTTTTAAGAGGCTTAGAGTAGGTGATTCCTATTGAAGACACCTTGTAGGTATTGGAGATATTATTGATGTGTTAAAGCAATCATGAGGTGAATTTTGGAGATCTTTGTTTGGGTGACATGAAGAGCAGTGGCGATACCTTCTAAGAAAACAAGGTTTTCATTGATGTTGTGATGTGGAGACTAAGTAAAGGCATTTTTTAAGATTGACACGGCTCATTGAAGAATACTTTGGGAGCCGTCAAGTATAACCAAATATATCTTGATGAAGTAAAGAAAGGGTTGGATCCCAAGAGGTTTGAGCCTTGTAAAGACAAGGTTGGTGCCCTGGAGGATAGGGTTGGAACCCTAGAGGATTGGAGTCCTCACGAAACCAGGTCAGAGCCTGAACCAGATAGAGGGTTGGAGCCCTTGAGGTTGGTGCCTTAGAATTGACAAGGTTGGAGCCTTGGTTGTCCAAGTCAATGCTTGGAAAATATAGGTTGGAGCCTGGGAGATTGAAGATCGATGTATTCATCTAGGGTTGGAGCCCTACATATATTTCACTTGATTCATTTCAAATAATAAAATAATAAAATAATTTATTCTTATTGCTCATTTTTTGTTCTAAATATAAGTGATCTAACTGGTAAAAATAACAATTGAAAAGAAATATTGATTCATCACCCCACCCCCCTTAGTATTTCCAAAAATTGGTATCAGAGCCAATACCTTAACTCAAAGCCTAATAGCTTGAAGCTTGATCATTAGAACACAATTGGAAAAGCCAAGGAAGAAAGTCTCCAGTCCTCCTAAATATGTGTCTTCCTCAACCATCGAAATTGAAGTCAATAAATTTTCGAAGGCTCCATTGTTCAATGGAAACTTTGCTATATGGGAGTCAAGGATGAGGAATTTCTTAAATACTCAAGGCATTGAAGTCTAGAAATTGGTGATTACTGATAGCATGATGGAAGGAGAATCCAAGGAGTATAATACAAGAGCAATGAAACAAATCTTGAATGGACTACCTGATTCTTTGAAGGCCAATATGGAAAAATTTTCCTCAACAGAAGACATATGGGACAAACTTCATGATCTTCACTCAAAAGGAGCATTAACCATGACCTCTAGTCAAGAATATGATGGAAATCAAGAAGGAAATCTAGAACCCATCAAGGAAGTTTAAAATAAGAATGATGACATCAAGGCCAAATAAGACCTAGAAGAAGAAGAAAGCAAAGAAGACTTTGAAGAAGATCTCCTGACTAAGCTTATATATGACATCTAAGAGATTAACAATTTAAAAAAGGAAAATGAGGGACTTAAGAAGAAATTTCAAGATGGTGACCAAGATAAGACAAGGAAGGAAGTTGACCTTTTCAATCTTCTAGTACAAGAAAGAGATGAGGAGCTTGCCAAAATTAAGGAGGAATTTTATCAAAACAAAAGAAAGCATCATGAAGAAGTCATATCTATGACAAATCAATTAGATAAGGAAAAGAAAAGGGAATAAACTTTGTTAAGCCACCTTGAAAAAATACTTGAGAGCTTGAACAATCTTGAAGCAGAGTTTGGTCATACAAGGAAGATGTCTCCTCTCTTAGATCTCAACTAAAAGAAGCAAGGAAACAAGTGGAAATATCCAAGAAGGTGATGGAAACTTTTTCATTCATAGAAGGACAAGTTGATGAAGCATAAAAGGAGAGAAACACCAGATATTCCAACTAGAATAAAAGGATGAATAAATCGTCAAACTAAAATCAAACATCAATCTTCTCAAGGCCGAAACATGTGAAGCTACAAGAATAAAATAAGAAATGGAGAGAAGTCTAGCAAAGGAGAATGAATAAATATTCCTAATGAAATAAAATATCATCTCCCTTAAAATCGAAGCACACGAAGCAATAAGGATGATGGAAGAAATGAAGAAGCAACTAGTCATGAAAGATGAATATTGTGAAAAAATGAAAGGAAAAATTGTCACTCTTAAAAAGGAAGTTGTCTCACTGAATAAGAACTTGAAAATCTCTCAAACCTTAGATGAAATCCTAAGTCATCAAATATCTCATCTTGATAAATCAGGTATTGTCTATGCACGTGAACCCTCAAGAAAGAATGATAATGATTCAAACAACAAGGATGTCATGAAGCTGGGAAGAAATGATACTCCCAGTTCGAGCAAATGCAAGAGTCAAGATGGCATTGGGACTTGCATATGGTGTCAAGAATACAAAAGGAAATGAATATCATCAAAGAATCCCAAGGAAAAAAGAGTTCAGAAGTACTTCAATGAACTCTTCATCTCCCAGGTACCAAAGTATATTTCTTGGATATTGTTATTCTTGTAAAAACTTTAGGAACATGGCAGAATATTGTAGGGAATATCACAAAGACAAATATAATGGTCCTCATCAATCTCCTAGAAGAAATTTCGTAAGAAGAAGTCATGATTTTTTATTCATGAACAAGATAGAGTGCTTCAATTTCCATAACATTGGACATATATCACGTGATTGTAACTTGACTTGGGTTCCTAAACAAGCTAAAACCATGACAACCAAGCCAGAGAAGAAAGTTACACAAGTATGCAAAGGAATCAAGTTGAACCTGAAAGTCTCTTGAACAATCCAACCAACAACACATGTTGTTGACTTGCTCAAGTCATCCTTGATGTTCCAAGTATTTGATGGTGAGAATCTGCCAAAAAGAGACCATACAGTTAGGGGGAGTTGGTTCATCAAATGAATAAATAAAAACACAACTATCATGGACCATATTTCCAGAAGAAAGACCACCATGACAAGGGGAGTAACATACCTATGAAGGTCTACTATTCATGAAGAAAAGAAGCATCTTGACAGGGGGAGTACTTGGGCAACCCATTTTCCATTGATGTCAAAGGGGGAGAGAATGTTGGAAGGGAAATAATATTTCCATCAATGACAAAGGGGGAGATTTTTAATCAATGTTTTCATTTATGTCAATCTGGCATTGACTAAGATGTCAATATTCGTAAGATGTCTAGTTCTAGAAACTGATGTCGTAACCCTTGGTTGACTAGGTTACCATCAATAATGATGTCAATCCACAAATATGTCAAGATAACTCTTGATGCCATTGATGATTTCATACACTAAATGAATGACCATGATTGTTAATGGTGCTTGATAAAGGTTGGAAGACTAGGAAGATATTATTTGATGCACTTGATGAAGTTTGGAAGACCCGCACTATTAGTGAATACATGATGGTATACCTTCATGATAGCATGAATGATGGATATTTTCATGATGACATGAATGTCCTAGATAATGACACCATGATCCTATGATGAATAACATTTATTCATGTACCTTGATGAAAAATGAAGGCAAACAATGAAGAATCAAACTATAAATAATCCCAACACTTGAAGGAATTCTGCCCTACCTCCATTTCTGCACAAATAAATGACCAATCACATTAAAATTTATTTTTCACTACCTTAGAGGCATAATTTCACCATGAGACCTTTACCATCCTCTAGAGCATAATTGTATATTTCTAATGAGCCCTCACTTGCCTCCTAAATCCAAATAGTTTAAGAGAACTCGAATTTTTAAGATGGAATATCATACCTGTTACATGAGTCGACATGTGCTAAAACCTCTCAAATCGGCCTACCCTTAAAATACATGTCACTTCATTTAGTCGTGGAAAAATTGCTATAAATATAAGCTCTCAGACCTCACTCCTCATCATCAGCTCGGTTTTAATATCTATTACAGCTCAGATAAACAGGAAATAGGTATATATCTTCACATTTTGTGAACATTCAAGAAGAATAAAACAAATAATTATGTCACGGTGGAGTTGTAACAGCCAGGGTCAGTTTTTGACCTGTGGATCTTTTCCTCAACTCGTGGAACTATGCCATTAGATTATTTGGATAGTTTACACCTCATATCTTGCTGGATTTTGAATTTTTGAAGAGTTAGGAGCTTGATGCCACCACGGGCAGCTACAACAACCTTAATCATAGACTGTGATAGAACACAGTTGAAGAGGACGGGGAAATTAAGATACCTGTGGAGGATATTGAAAACAATTTTCCTATAATAATTCTTGTGGCAGAGTTTTATTTTGTATTGTGAGAAGTTTCAATTCTACAGCTCGGTGCACCTCATATTACCTTAAAATTTGTGGTTAACCTTTTATGGTGGGCTAAGGATATGTGTTTGTGAAACTCGGACAGTGCTTGAAAAAAAATCTTAGAGACACACCTATAACCAATGTATGAACAAGTCTTGTATCATACCTTGTTATGGAATGTCACCTCCTTAACTCGTACTTTACCACAGTTACCTCATATCAATAAGTGAAGTCTCATACTTTCAACATTAAGGCCTTTTTACAGACCTTTGAAGGCCTATATTTGTGATATTTCGTCTTGTACAGTGGGAAATCATTAATTGTGAACTTGGATTGCAAAGATAAGCTTGGATTTTTGGATTTGACTTATGATTTTTCAAGGGCTCAGTGGTGTACTAAACTTAAAGGACATTTAAGGTGGTTAGACAATGGTTTGTGATCTGGCATACTTGGAAGACATTGAAACTCCTCTTGGAATTGGTTGGAAATTTGGTGTCTCTTGTGGGAAAATCATTCAGCATTGTTGAAGTGTATGGAGATTTGAAAGTTGAAGGCTAGACCAAGTGAATTTGGAAGAATCCTTGGAGAAACGAAGTACTTTGAACTATTGAATAGTTCTCGGGAAAGCATTTTTTAAGACGTATTTTGAGCATTGTTTAAGGCTCCCTTGGAGAGTTCTTGAAGAAGCCTTTGAAGAGGCTTAGAGTAGGTGTTGCCTTTTGAAGACACCTTGAAGGTATTGGAGATATTATCGATGCATTAAAGCAATCATGAGGTGACTTTTGGAGATCTTTGTTTGGGTGACATGAAGAGAAGTTGTGATACCTTCTAAGAAAACAAGGTTGTAATTGATGGTGTGACATGGAGACGAAGTGAAGGCATTACTGAATATGGACAGGGCTCATTGAAGAAGACATTGGGATCCGCGAATTATAACCAAATATATCTTGACTAAGTAAAGCAAGGTTTAGAGCCCTAGAGGTTGGAGCCTCATAAAGACAAGGTTGGTTCCTTGGAGGATAGGGTTGGAGCCCTAGAGGATCAGAGTCCTCAAGAAACCAGGCCGGAGCCTGAACCAAATAGAGGGTTGGATCCCTTGAGGTTTGTGCCTAAGAATTGACAAGGTTTGAGCCTTGGTTTTCCACATCGATGCTTGGAAAATATAGGCTAGAGCCTAGTAGATTGAAGATTGGTGTCTTCATCTAGGGTTGGATCCCTACATATATTTCACTCGATTCATTGCAAAGAAGAAAATAATAAAATCATGTATTCTTATTGTTCATTTTTTGTTCTAAATATAAGTGATCTAACTGGTAAAAATATCAATTGAAAATAAATACTGATTCACCCCCCCACCCCCTTAGTATTTCCAACACCTTATACCTTGAAAAAACTCAGAGGATTCTTAGGATTAAAAATATATTACCACAAATTTGTCAAGAATTATGGTCAAATAGAAACACCTCCAACAAAATTATTAAAGAAGAAATTGTTTTCTTATAGCAAAGAATATCTTCAAAAGAGAAAGAAAAATGGGTCACAAATATGTTCAGTTATGAATTTGAAATTATCAACAAAATGGAAAACAAAATATTGTGACAAATGCACTCTCAAGGAAAGAGGAGATATGAATGGTTTACTATGTGTTATTTCCATTCCACAATTTGACTGGGTGGAAGAAGAAAGGATAGAATGGCAGTGGGATGAGAAAATATGCAAGATCATTCAATAATTACAGGAGGAACCTGAGGCAGTAGAAAAAATTCCATGGAAAAATGATTTGTTACGGTATCAAGATTGTGTATACTTATCTAAGAATTATCAACTCAAAAATAAGGTCCTATTGTAATTACAAACCTCTTCTATAGGAGGACATTCAGGGTTCTTGAAGACATACCATAGGATTAAGAAATATTTTTTTGGGGAAGGTCTTAATGTAGATGTGAAAATGTTTGTGGTTGAATGTGTGGTATGCCAACAAAAATAAAGAAATATTATCAAGATGCCAAGGCTCCTTCAGCCAATATCCATACTAATCCAACGTTGAGAATAATTTTCAATGGATTTTATTATATGTTTTCCCAAATCTTAAGTAAAGAGTGTCACTATGGTAGTGGTAGATCAAATGACAAAGTATGCCCACTTTTTCTCTCTTACTCATCCTCTTAAAGTAAGTAATACAGAATAATCATTCATGTAAATAGTCCAAAGGCTACATGGAATACCAAATATTATTATAAGTGATAGAGATCCAATTTTCACTAGAAAATTTTGGACTGAATTATTTTCTTGTTTGGGTACTCAATTGGCTCACCGCTCATCTTACCATCCTGGATCTGATGGGAAAAATAAGATTGTTAATAACTTTTTATAAGGATATCTATGTTGATTTTCATATGACAAATAGAGAAAATAGGTGAAATGGTTTCCCTTGGCATAATGGTGGTACAACACATCCTTCCATATTTCATCAAAAATGTCACCATTTATGGCACTTTATGGATTCATCCTCCATCCATCACATCAGCCTTGAAAGGGACTATAAAGGCTCAAACAGTAGAGGACCACATCCAACACCAACAATATGTTATCAAATTATTAAAGAACAACTTAGTTATGGTACAAAATAGGATGAAACAACAAGCAGATCAACATTGGAGAGAAAGGGAATTTGAGGTAGGGAATTACATATCTGTGAGACTACAACCATATAAACGGGTGTTCCTCAAGTAAGAAAAGAAGGAAAATAGATTAGCTCCAAGGTGATATGGCCCCTATAAGGTGTTATAGAGGATTGGAAGTATGGCCTACAAATTGGATTTTCCTCCATCTTCACATGTACATCCAGTATTCCATGTATATTGCTTAAATAAGGTCATTGGTTATAAGATATTAGTCCAAACTCTTTTACCAAATATTATTGAAGAAGGGGAAATAATACTAGAACTAGAAATAATTTTTGAAACAAGGACTAAGAAGCTGACAAATCGATCAATTATTGACTAGCTCATCAAATGTAAGAACCTATCAGTGGAGGAAGTGACATGGGAAGATGAATGTCTCATGTAGAAACACCCACAAATAGTCGAGTGTTGAGGACAACACTTGTTTGAAGGGGAGGGGCATGTTAAGCCTCGTGTTAACCTAAAAATCCCCTATTAATCCCTAGATATTTAGTGACTAAATTTCTATTGTTATGTCATTATGAAGGCTAGAACCCCTCATGGTCCCATTTTATTATAATTTTATCATGTCTCCTATATACATAATAAGAATACCTAGTCTTAGGATCATTGAATGTTTTCTTGTTCATTGTATTATTTGTAAAAGGAGGTTTCCCCCTCTAAATGCACAGTAATTATTGGTTTATTATCATTTTTAAGGTGAAAGGATCATGACATATTTTGTATTCAATCCACTTCTAGAGGCACCATTCAACCATTCACACCTAAGATCAAAGTCATGTTCAATGCTAGTCATAAAACACTAAACACCATCATTTCATTAACATAAATAATTTTGTACATTTATCTAATTCACAATAGTTTTTTGGAAACTAAATATGGGAGAGCTACTCTCCACCCAACCATATATATAGATACACTACAAATTTCTTGTTCTAGCCAAAATTGATGCTTTTACAGGAAGCTTCTCTCAAGGTTCTATACATTCAAATTACTGTAGAGGACATGAAGGCTACTCTCCTTCACATACAAGAAATTAGTGTTTGGTCTTTCAATTACTAAGTTTGGGCCTGCTAACATTCACAATATGGCCACTATGAACTTGTACTACAAAGGGATTCCTTCACCAATCTCGTGTTCTCTTGTCCCTTCCCTTTTCTCAATACCTAACAGCTAAATTAATACCAACTATTCAGACAACTCTCATAGCTTCTATCTTATTCTGAATTCTTTCAAACTATTGTCCCAATATAATTTAAGTAAGATCACTAAATCCACACAAGATTTTCTTGACTTAAATGGTTCTATGCCACCCTCAATAAGAGTCACACTTTCAACCCCATGTGTGGCTTGTTGAAATTGTAGCAAGAAGAGGCTTCATTTGAGTAGCACCTTAGTCAAATGGATAAAATTTGATTTTTCACATCAGTGGTGTTTCACGGAAATACAAACCTATGGATAAGTATGATTTCCCTAAGTGCGGTGGTGCACTTAGAACAATGGAAAGAAAGATATATGACCTCTTCCTTAAAGTGAATAGATAAAGGGAGAGAAACCTACTTGCAATATGTTCCCTTTCCCTCACCTCCCTTCGTCGCTTTCGTTTTTCTCAATCCAACTTAAGTCACTTGATTGATAACTTCCATGGAAAATGGAAGACATAAAAAAATAAAGGCAATACGATCTATTCAAGTTAAACAAATTGACTCGATTAAATTCATAAATACAAATATAACATCATTGAAATATGCATTAGGGAAGGAACAAATGTATTTATTATGAAGTATAAGGAAGAGTACAACCAGTTGATCGATTTGATGTCACTCATCCAGCTTGAGTCCCATCCTCATCACATATAGCATCAACAATCTAGCAGCATTGCAGTACATGCACAATACCTTCAAGAGTTGATATCTCACCGACATAACTCTACTTAACACAAATTCTTACTCCCTGATGCACTATGTTCATTTCTCTATTTATAAGTAGATGAAGGTAGTTTGACATAAAGGAATCATTGAATGCATTTCCTAAAAATGGATGAAGAGGTTTCCTTGTTCACGGGAATAGGAGGATAAGAGGTTGAATGACTTCATGGGTTCCAAATTCAAGGCTATTAGATGAGGTGAAAGTTGGAACAACTTCTAGAAGTCACTATAGGTTGGAAAGATTCCTGGAATCCAGTGAAAAATTCACTCCCAGTCGACCAATACACTCTAAAGTGGGCCTAGATCCTTTGCAACACAGCCTTGCATGGGAGTAGATTATTTTCAAAGAAGTTACATCTATCTATGGGTGAGTTGATGCTCAATGGGGCACTTCAACTGGCATCTAAGTAGTGAAAATTTCATGAAGGAAGACCATCAATGTGATGAATTGTTTAGGGCATGTAGCAACTAATTTAGAGTATGATAGACCCTAATGAATACTGATCTGTGTTTTGGGATGATGCCCAAATCGACCTATAACAGATTCCCCCTAAAGCATGAAGTCAAAAATGATAATTTTGAGTGATTTTCTTTACGACGTGATGAGGAGGAACCAAAGCGGGAAACGACCTGCATCAATTACAATACATTACATCATGATATATGTTCATCTTGTACATGAATTGCTGAGGGAGGCATATCCCATACTCAGCACATAAACTATCATAACATCAGAAAGTTGTCTACAGATATAGACCCATGATAGGATGACCATCTGAGTAATGACCATCATATGGATGATTTGGTACTTCTCCTGAAATCGCAACCTGGATGGATGAAACTAGATCTAGGGTCTTATATCTCATTCACTTGATAGCTTGAAGTATGAGTCTAACCATGCGAATATGTGATCTGAAGTCAAACATGGGAAGACGTCGTCTGATTACCAGCCATTGATGTGAGTCGTTAACAGATGCGAGAGAAACCACCGTTGATGATAATGGCTCTCATGGTATTGCAGTACATTCTACATGGTGTGAATAGATGATTTCATGTTGAACACCATACAAAGTCTTTCAGTCGAAGGCCTATGATTCCAACCTGTCGCTGGAAGCGAGAAACTTTTCGTTGATGTAAGCAAGCTCCAAGGTACTGAAAGGTTGTTTCTAAGTCAAATTCCTAGATGATGAGCTAGTGTCGACGGGAAGTGACTTGTTGCAGGAGGGAATTGATGCTTCCCTCATCAATTTCACGAAATGGGAGTAATGATTTTGGATACAAACTGTGACTGATGAAGCAATGTCAAGGATGGGGGTCATGAAATGAAGGTTTATGAGTATTGAAAAGGATGAGGAATAATTGAGTGACTTGTCTTGAACATATTGGCGACACTAAATGAATTGGTAGCATTTGACCCAAAACCGAAGTGATGGATGCTATGATAGACCATAGGTATAATATACCTATCAAGCAGATTACCCAACCCAAAAATCACAAAGAGGAAGTGAATAATTGCCATGTTCAAGAGCGACTTGCTACCATAAAGTATTTTATCCCTTTCCAATTTTCCACAGCCATTGCTGACGAGTACCTCTTTATTTTTTTAACAAGATTGAGGAGGATAACATATGCTTGATGTATAATTCCACCCTTCAGGTGAATCCATCAATATTTGATGCTTTAACGAGTCTAGCAAAGGTGAAACTCAATCTTGTCATGATGGACAATTCCGTTGCTATTTGGTGCTTTAAAAAGTCTAACGACAGTGAGAACTCAGTCCTTTTTCATGTTTAGAGAGTTTGAGAAAGGGACTAAATGAAAAATCCACAAGTTCTTTTTCGTATAATAGTCCCTCAGATCTGAAAAAACATAAAATAATACCTAAGAGAACCTCCTATCCATGTTCGAATAGGGTTTTAATTTTTCATAATCATAATCTATATCAGTTCGAAAGAGGGTTACACTTATACTAAGTAGATTTCATTTCAATTCCTTTAACGAGCTTGAAAGGACAAGTGCTCGGAAATATTTTCATATTTTGAGAGTCTAAAAAGAGATGAAAGAGAACTCCAGGGGGGTTCCCTTTTCGTATTTAAAAAGTCTCGAAAAGAGATAAAAGTGTGCTTTGAATTCCTTTTTCATGTTTAAAAAAGCTCTAAAAAAAGAGGATAAAAGTATGCTTTGAATTCCTTTTTAATGTTTAACAAAGCTCGAAAAAAAAAAAAATTTGTGCTTTGTGGTGAATATCGCATTTCACGATCATGCATGACTAACTCACTATAATCAACTACAAAAATGCTCAAAGAAACATCAAATGGATTAACAATACCTATTTAAAATAGTAAAAATGGGTAAAAACCATAGTCTTTTCATTAAATATGCATAAATTAATCAAAAATACTATTAAATTAAGAAATTAGCAAGTCATTTTTACCATTTGAATTTTGGTGCTCTGAGCCTGTTTTACCCTCGAACTTCAGCAGCTGGTTGCGACAGATTATGTGGATCATTTCTCGTGACGTCCATACCAAATAGAACATCTTACCCTCCTCTTTCTATTGATTTCATTCTTTTTCAGTTTCATCCACATTTTTTAGGTTTTTGGGGCCCCTATGGTAAATATACAATGCCCTAGGGCCAACGCACCCTTGATTGTGAAAAATTATGTTGCAGAGAGGCTGGAAAGAGGCCCAGTTCCTCTGAAATGCTCTCTCTCTCACTCAAGGATGCGTTGGGTGCAATTCAAAAAGTTGCATCTTTGTTTCTGCCCAAAATTTCCCCAATTTTTTGCATGGAATGGATCCTAACTAATCCTATGGTGTGATTTCATACTTTGATCGGATCAGAATGTCAATTACATGGTGAGAAAGAGAACATGAAGGACAGGATATGGTTTCCCTAAATGATCCTGGCACCGTGAGATCCCTCAAAGATTGTGGGTTTCTCAAGTACTTCTGATTGTCAGGGTTGAGGCAACACATGGAACTATTGCAATTCTTGATTCGTTCATGGAACCCGACACTACAGGAAGTTCACATTGGGGACAAATTTCTCTCAATATTGGTTGATGATATTTAATTTATAACAGGTTTGTCGAGACGTGGTGCCCCCATTTTCCTTGTGGGCTCCGCGCGTGGAGGTGAAACAGTGAAGGACTACATCCGATAGTTTTTTTGACCATGAACTAATGTTGGCAATATGATGCAGAGTGTTGTCCTTGATGGCAACCCACTTAATGAAGATGAAGACATGAGATTGTTGACATGTGTTTTCCTTGATGGAAATCCACCTGATGAAGTTATTCTTGACTTGATGGACTTGTTAAATGATGTAAATCTGATGTATCTACAATGAGTACAGAAGGTAATGAAGAAAGGATTTCAACATGTGCTAGATCTATGATGAAAAGAGTATGTCTCAAGGAATACGTGGATTTGTCTGGCAAGTGAAGTCCATTACACGCGGCTAGTACGTGCAGTGGCGTGCTATACAGAATGATAAAGACAAACCAGAATTATTACCATAGGTATTGACCCATTGTATTGGGTAATGATTCGTCTAATTGACCCGTCCGGGAATACCATCGAAAGTATTTTGCCAATGGCTCATGGTAACAAAAAAGAAGTAACCTATGTAAGAAGAAATTGTGTGCCAAATCATGAGTGTGGGTGCAAGATGTCTGAGCTTGAATGAATACTTCTCTCTGAAGTATATCTGAATGGAAAGGGTTACAGTTGAATGATAGATCTGAATGCATGATGCACCAATGATGAAGAAGGGTATCTAGATCTGAAATGTACTTGTTTGCTAGATCTATTTATGGAATGATTAGATCTGAGATGAGGCGAACATCTGTCTGAAGTAAAGGGTAAAATCTGTGTGATGAATCTGTTCTGAAGAATTGCATTGATCTAAATATCTGAAGAACCATACACTAGTTTTACGCAGAGGAAGCGCGTATATACGCGGCTTCTATGAAGAGAAAGCGCGTATGCACAGTGAATTTAGCTCTGTAATATGTACAGAAGTATACGCGGGTTGATGTGATTGGAAGCGCGTATATACGCGGTATCAGTGAAAGGAAAGCGCGTATGCAAACTAGGGTTTGTTGAAGCAAGGGGTATGAAATGTCTGATCTATTCTGCTGTGTTGCTGCTATCTATATTCTACAGTTCTGAGTTGTCTGTTTCAGTTTGGTTGTATGATGGAGCTTAAATATGTGGAGTGGGTCCAGTCTGAAAATATGATGAAACGTGGCCTGCAAGTGGTGTCCTAAAGGAAGTTTTGGATCCAGTGTGAAAATTGATGAAACATGGTCTATAGAGGTGCTGAGGGTTGTAGCCTTCAGTCAGGGGGTTGTAGCTCCCTTCCAGGAGAGGCTGGTAAACGAGATCAGGGGGTCGTAGCTCCCTTCCAGGAGAGGCTGGTAAACGAGTCAGGGGGTTGGAGCTCCCTTCCAGGAGAGGTCGGTAAACGAGCGCAGGTGGGTGCCTGCGTGCTGGTAGGAGTCTGCACCAGCACATATGTTGTAAGATGTTTTCTCTATAATAAAATATTGAAGGCTGAGCAACTGCAGCGGTGGTTTTCTCCCGACTTGGGTTTCCACCTAAAATCCTGGTGTTCATGTGTGATGCTTATGTGTGATGGTTTATTCGTTTCATCGCACATGTTTCATCGTTTATTGAACATCTAATGAATGAATGATGGAATGATATAAGTGAAGAATTAATGACATACTAGATTCTCTCGTGTATACGCGAGTTTTATGAAGTTGACATCCGCGTATATACGCTAGTTGGGTTCGTAAAAGTAGCGTATGGGTTTTAGAGAGTGAAAAAGCAAAAAAGTGAGTATGTCCTAAATACCGATTCACCCCCCTCTCTCGCATTTTTCCAACAATTGGTATCAAAAAGGTGTCCTTCCCCGCGTGCTTGATCGCTTGAAGGAGATCCGTCGCAATGGGAAGTCAAGAAGGAGTAATGTCTATAAAGCCACCTCTATTCAATGGAAGCTATCTGATATTCTGGAAGGTACGAACAAAAGCATATCTGCAAAGTCTTGGTGCAGATGTATGGGAAATCGTGGAAGAAGGCTATCAATATCCTACAAGTATTCCTACTGATGCAGCTGAAAGGAAGAAGTATGAAATCAATGCCAAAGCAGTGAATGTCTTATTAGGAAGCATGTCTGAATCAGAATTTGCTAAAGTGATGCAGCTACATTCAGCAAAAGAAATATGGGACAAAATCATTCTAAGCTATGAAGGAGACACAAAGGTAAAAAGTTCAAAACTCCAAACTCTTAGAATTGAATATGAAAATTTGAAGATGCATAGTGATGAGAGTGTTGCCAGTTTCTTTCTTCGTCTGGATGATATTGTAAATTGAATGAGAAATTTGGGTGAAACCATAACTGATACTACTCTGGTGGAAAAGGTCTTAAGATCCTTGACTTCGAAATTTGACTCTAAAGTTTCGGCTATTGAAGAAAGGCAAGATCTGCAAACTCTTACTATTGTTCAATTACATGGTATCCTGACTGCTTTTGAAATGAGACAAGGAGGTCCTTCTCAAATCAAAGAAGCTGCTTTTAAGGCGTCCGCAAAAGGAAAAGAAAAGGAAGTTGTCAAGGAATCCAGCTATATATCTGAAGAAGAAGAAGAAGCAAATTTTGTGAGAAGACTCCAACTAGGAACCGAAAGGTTCAAAGGTAAGCTTCCTTTCAAATGTTTTGATTGTGGAAGAGTTGGTCATTATGCTGCAAAGTGTCCTTATAAAGAAACATCTGCTAAAGGAAAAGAAGTAGCAAGAAGGAATAAGAATCGATCTAGCACAAGAAAAAGTTATTATACTAATGAAGACAGTGATGGGTCATCTGATAGTGAGGAAGAATGTGAAGAAGATTTTAGACTTCTCATGGCATTTGAACAAAGAGAAGAAAAAGATACTTTTGTGAATGCTCTAGAGGACAATGATTTTCTTGAAGAAAACAATCAACTCAAAGTATACCTAGAAGAAAATAAGATCATCATAGAATCACTGAAAAATCAGATTGAAGAAGAAAAGAAGCACAGGGAGAAAGAAGAATGTGAAGTGGTAAGTCTAAAAAAAGAATTAGAGAAAGTTCAGACTCTGAATCTCAGATTTGCTAAAGGATCAGATACCTTAGATGAAATTATCAAGGCACAATGTTCTCCTCTCATAAAAACAGGTCTTGGATATATTGGGGAATCCTCTCATGCTTCAACACCGAACTATCTAAAGGCAGCAACTACTGGTTTACAATATTCTGCCTCTTAACAAGGAAGAAAGGATTCTTTTCAGGTAAAGCAGGATCATCTCTCTTCAAGGAACACTGATAGGAATAACTTTCAAAGAAGGTCCAACTAGCAGGTAAATCCAAATAGAAAATTTCATAATTACAAAAATGTCTATTTCAATGGACAATGTTTTACATGTCACAATTTTGGTCATAAAGCTGCTCAATGTGTTGCTTACAAAACCATCATGACAAGAGAAGCAAGAAAGAAAAGGTTGGATACTGAACCAAAGAAGAAGACCTATAACAACTTTTCTCCTCTTCAAAATGAAGTTGAATGTGCTTATTGCAATAACTTTGGCCATGAAGAATCTGAATGCAGGAGCAAAGTCCAGCCAAAACAACACTTTCCCTCAAGTTCCAAAGTATGGAAAAAGAAGGAATTACAGGTTGAAAACTGTGGGATAGCATTATTTGCAGAAGGTGAAGAAAATCAATGGTACATTGATAGTGGATGCTCAAGACACATGACAGGTGACAAAAGAAAACTTCTTGCATATAATGCTCTAGAAAAGGAAAAGAAAGTTACTTTTGGAAATGATACTCCTGCTGTAATTAAAGGAAAAGGGTCAGTGTTTCTAAAAGAAAAGGTGAAGGCTAATGATGTCATGTATGTGGATGGATTAAGGCATAACCTGTTAAGTGTAAGTCAAATGTGTGATCAAGGAACAGAAGTGGTGTTTAGTTCAAAAGAATGCATGGTTCGTGATCTTGATAAAGGTAAAATCATTATAAAAGGAAAAAGAAATCCAAGCAACCTGTATGTACTAAACGACATAGATCAATGTTACTTGAGCAAGTCTTCAGAAAATTGGCTATGGCATAGAAGGCTGGGGCATCTGAGCTTCTCTCAAATCAACAAAGCAAGCAGACTTCAAGCTGTTCGTGGTCTTCCCAATATTAATCTACCATAAAGTATCATATGCAAATCTTGTCAATTCGGTAAGCAGACCAGAGTACGATTTAATGCCAAAGAAGGATCATCAAGTAAGCCTCTTGAACTCATTCATACTGACATATGTGGTCCTATGAGGAAAAATTCACCACGTGGGGAAGAATACTATATCTTATTTATTGATGACTACTCTAGAATGTGTTGGATCGGGTTCATTGTACACAAAGATGAAGCATTTGAAAAATTTCAGATCTTCAAAGCATTGGTAGAAAATGAATTAGATCTAAAAATCAAGTGTCTTAGATCTGATCGAGGAGGAGAATATACATCAAATGAATTCTTTGAATTTTGTAAACAACATGGCATAAAAAGACAGTTCTCTGGAGTAGGCACTCCACAACAAAATGGCGTAGCAGAAAGAATGAATAGAACAATTCAACAAATGGCTAGAGCTATGCTTGATGATTCTGGAACTCCTGACATGTTCTGGAGTGAATCAGCACATACAGCAGCTAACATTCTCAACAAGGCTCATGTTCGGGTAAATAGTGAAAAAACTCCATATGAATTTTGGTATGGTAATTCTCCCTCTGTGAAGCATTTTAGAGTTTTTGGAAGTAAATGCTTTATCAAAAATAATGATGAAAAGCTTGGCAAGTTTGAACCTAGATCAGATGAAGGGATATTTCTTGGTTACTCATCTACAAGCAAAGCATACAAATGTTACAATAAAAGGCTTCGAAAGATTGTTGAGTGTATTGATGTTGTTATTGATGAGTCTCCTGCAGCTCCTAAGGAAGAAAAACAAACAACAAAAGAAGATGATGGTGACTTATGTCCTTCTACATCAAATAGAAATGATATAGACAATGGATCAAATGAAGAACCTGAAAATGATATATCTGATAAAGCTCCATCCAGATATGTTAAAAAGAATCATCCTGAATCTCAAATTTTGGGAGACAAGGAATCAGGTGTACGAACAAGGAGAACTCTTGTGGGATCTTCTAGTCATCTGGCATTTCTATCCACAATTGAACCACACAATGTCAATCAAGCTAGCAAAGATGAATGTTGGAAGCAAGCCATGAATGAAGAGCTTGATCAAATTGAAAAGAATGACACTTGGGAATTGGTACTAAGACCACATGATAAAAATGTCATTGGAACTAAATGGATTTTCAAGAACAAGTTAAATGAGAATGGGGATGTTGTAAGAAACAAAGCTAGACTGGTTTGCAAAGGGTATACTCAACAAGAAGGTATAGACTTTGAAGAAACTTTTGCTCCTGTAGCTAGACTTGAAGCCATCAGAATGTTTCTTGCTTTTTCAAGTTATCAACAAATCAAATTTTATCAAATGGATGTTAAATCTGCTTTTCTTAATGGTGATCTAGAAGAAGAAGTATATATAGAACAATCGGAAGGATTCATTTTGGGCAATGATGAAAATCTTGTTTGTAGACTTAAAAAGGCTTTATATGGTCTCAAACAAGCTCCAAGGGCATGGTATTATCGTCTTGACAAATATCTTCATCAACAAGGTTTTTCAAAGGGGTCTGCTGATAGCAACTTATACACAAAAGTTGAAAATGATAAACTATTGATTGTAGTTGTATATGTTGATGATATCATTTTTGGGAGTAACGAAGAATCTAAGAGTCAAAAATTTGCTTCTGTCATGCAGCAAGAATTTGAAATGTCTTTACTTGGGGAACTAACATTCTTTCTTGGCTTACAAGTGCATCAAACTGCAGATGGTATATTCCTTTCACAAGAAAAATATCTTAAGCAAATTTTGAAGAAGTATGGCATGGAAGAATGCAAACCTGTAAGTACACCAATGATAACCGGATGCAATCTCAGTTCTCATGATGATTCTCCCACGGTGAATCAACCAGAATACAGATCAATGATAGGAAGCCTACTTTATCTCACTGGGACTAGACCAGACATTATGCATGCAGTTCAGATTGTTGGACGATTCCAAGCTAATCCAAAAGAGTCTCACCTTCAGACTGTCAAAAGAATATTCAAATATCTTCAAGGAACTCAAGACTTTGGTCTGTGGTATCCAAAGAATGTTGATCTTACTCTTCATGCTTACACTGATGCAGATTGGGCTGGAAGTGTTGATGATCGGAAAAGCACTAGTTGGTGGTGCATTCTATATGGGACCTCGGTTAGTATCTTGGTTCAGCAAGAAGCAAAATTCTATTGCATTATCTACAGCAGAAGCAGAATATGTGGCTACCGCATCTTGTTGCACTCAACTCCTTTGGATGATACAAACCTTACAAGATTTTCAAATCAAATGTGCTTCTCCTATCTCCATTATGTGTGATAATACAAGTGCCATCGGTATCTCAAAGAATCATGTTATGCATTCGAAGACCAAGCACATTCCCATCAAGTATCACTTCTTACGTGAACAAGTGCTTGAGAAAAAGGTGAAGTTGGAGTATGTTCCCTCCAAAGAACAAGTTGCTGATATCTTTACCAAACCTCTGCCCAGGGAAGCGTTCGAGTATCTAAGATAGAAGATGGGAGTGTTCTCTGCCAGTCAAACGAACAAATCTGCATAAATTCAGAAGATTAAATAGGATACGCGGTTTTCCTGATATACAGTCGCGTATATACGCGAGTATATGAACATAAAGTCGCGTATGGATAGTTGCTGACTATTTTTGGTTGGTGTCAGCATTCTGCAATACTGTTTGGCTTTTCTGGTTATGTTTATGCCTGACAAATCATCTGATATGAAGAAGAAAGGTACAGGAAGTATAAGTTCAGGGGGAGATGAAGGAATGTAAAATTTCCTATGCTTCACTTTCCATACGCGAGTTAGATGAAAAAAAGTCGCGTATACATGCGAGTTCCAGCAGAATCAATCGCGTATGCATTAATGATAAAATAATTGGGATGACAGCTGAAGATCAGGACCAGAGGTTCAGGGGGGGCATCAGTCTGACTGCTAATGATTAGCTAAGGACAGATCATGCAGAGATTGTAGTCGGTGACTTGCTGTTGAAGGTGGTCAGGCGGCATAAGCTAAGGAGGAGCCTTAGTCATATGAAAAGGATGTTCGGATGCACATTTTCAGGGGGAGCCCTAGCCTTGCTGAGTATAATACATTGTTGGCATTATGATGGTTCTGAAATATGTTCTCCTTCTTGAGGACTTTCTGGTGTTGGTCATAAAAAGTCATATTTATAATTTGATGAAAAGGTCATGTTGAGACCCATGATGTAAAATTGTAATATTCAGTCATGTAAGGACTTGTCAAATTTGTAAACCCACTTGGTTGGGTAGCTGAGTCAAATTTGTAAACCCACTTGGTTGGGTAGCTGAGTTGAAATGTGTAAATCCACTTGGTTGGATATTTGATGTAAGTATGAGTCCTTGGTGATAGGAAGGTCATGGAGTCATGTGTTTCATTGAAAAATATGTTTGAAGATTCAGCATGAACTCAGGGGGAGCTTGGTCACTTCAGTATACATCAGATCTGCAGAACGCTTCTTCTACATGAGGAGAAAAGGGGGAGAGTGTGTTGATTTTGATCCGCCCTTTGCCTTGATGTCAAAGGGGGAGAGTGACATGGTGTTTGAATGAAGAGAAAGAATGGTGTCAAAGAATGGGGATAGTGACATGGTGTCTATCTGTTGTGGTGATCAAACACCATTGTGGTTGCCATCAAGTCCAAAGGGGGAGATTGTTGGCAATATGATGCAGAGTGTTGTCCTTGATGGCAACCCACTGAATGAAGATGAAGACATGAGATTGTTGACATGTGTTGTCCTTGATGGAAATCCACCCGATGAAGTTATTCTTGACTTGATGGACTTGGTAAATGATGTAAATCTGATGTATCTACAAGTGAGTACAGAAGGCAAATGGAAGAAAGTTAACTAATTATGCCAGATCTATGATGAAAAGAGTTCATCTCAAGGAATACGGTGATTATAAAATATGTAGTCGCGCGTATGCACGCGGTAAAGTACGGCACAAGTCGCGTATGGGAAAGTTACCAAAAAGTGCAAAACCAGCGGGTAACCACCATGGTATTGACCCATTGTATTAGGTAATGATTCGTCTAAATGACCCCGTCCAGGAATACCATCGGAAGTAATGTGGTTTTGGCTCATGGTATTGAAAAAGGGTAAACCTATATAAAGAGAAGAAATTCATTATGCAAATGATGAGTGTGGGTGCAAGATGTCCGAGCTTGAATGAATACTTCTCTCTGAAGGATATCTGAATGGAAAGGGTTACAGTTGAATGATAGATCTGAATGCATGATGCACCAATGATGAAGAAGGGTATCTAGATCTGAAATGTACTTGTATTTTCTAGATCTGTTTATGGAATGATTAGATCTGAGATGAGGCGAACATCTATCTGAAGTAAAGGGTAAAATCTGTGTGATGTATCTGTTCTGAAGAATTGCATTGATCTAAATGTCTGAAGAGCCATACGCTAGTTTTACACAGAGGAAGCGCGTATATACGTGGCTTCGCTGAAGAGAAAGCACGTATGCGTAGTGAAATTAGCTCTGTAATATGTGCAGAAGTATACGCGGGTTGATGTGATTGGAAGCACGTATATACACGGTATCAGTGAAAGGAAAGCGCGTATGCAAACTAGGGTTTGCTGAAGCAAGGGGTATGAAATGTCTGATCTGTTCTGCTGTGTTGCTGCTATCTGTATTCTACAGTTTTGAGTTGTCTATTTCAGTTTGGTTGTATGATGGAGCTTAAATATGTGGAGTGGGTCTAGTCTGAAAATATGATGAAACGTGGACTGCAAGTGGTGTCCTAAAGGAAGTTTTGGCTCCAGTGTGAAAATTGATGAAACGTGGTCGATAGAGGTGCTGAGGGTTGTAGCCTTCAGTCAGGGGGTTGTAGCTCCCTTCCAGGAGAGGCTGGTAAACGAGATCAAGGGGTCGTAGCTCCCTTCTAGAAGAGGCTGGTAAACGAGTCAGGGGGTTGGAGCTCCCTTCCAGGAGAGGCTGGTAAACGAGCGTAGGTGGGTGCCTGCATGCTGGTAGGAGTCTGCACCAGCACATATTTTATAAGATGTTTTCTCTATAATAAAATATTGAAGGCTGAGCAACTGCAGCGGTGGTTTTCTCCCGACTTGGGTTTCCACCTAAAATCCTGGTGTTCATGTGTGATGCTTATGTGTGATGGTTTATTTTGTTCTTACTGCACATGTTTACTGTTTATTGAACATCTAATGAATGAATAATGGAATGATATAAGTGAAGAATTTATGGCATAATTAGATCTCTGTGTATACGCGAGTTTTATGAAGGATATCCACGTATATATGCTAGTTTGGTTGAGCAAAGTAGCATATGGGTTTTAGAGAGTGAAAAAGTAAAAGATTTGATAAAGTCCTAAATACTGATTCACCCCCCCCCCCTCTCAGTATTTTTCCCAATAGGGTCCTGTAACATGGATACTACAGATGGAGCAATATTTTGTTCTCAATAATGTGCAAAACACACAAAAGGTACGCATTGCAACTTTACATTTAGAACAAAATACATTTGCATGGTCTCGATGGCTTTGATCCCATAAAAAAACTATCACTTGGTCAATTTTAATGGAGGAAATGATAGCACACTATGAGGATACAAAGAGTAACAACTTGTTTAGCCAATTGATAAATCTTAAACAAAAGGGTTTAGTGGTGGAGCACATTGAGGACTTGCAAAAATTGAATATAAGGGAAACTGATATTCTAGAGGAACACAGGATTGATGTATTCATAGGGACTTTAAAGGATACCATCCAACATGAATTTCGCATTTGGGAACCTAATTCATTGGAGAAGACATTTAGGTTGGCAAGAAAAATTGAATGCAAAATTATGGCGAAAAGGAAGCCTACCATTCACATCTATAAAGATGGAAGTGTTGCTACTCCTAGACTTCCACAACCTACAAGGTTGACACCACAAAATTTGGAAGAAAAAAGAGAAAAAGGGCTTTTCTACAGTTGTGATAGAAAATACACTAAAGGTCATAAGTGTGCTAAGAATAAATTATTTTACATAGACTGTGAAGAAGAGGAAGAAAATGAACAAGACAATTCGAAAGAAGAGGATATACACCAGGAAACAACACTATAAGAAGAAGAAATGAGTCCGACCATATCATGTAATGCATTGATAGGAATTACCACTCCTCAAACTCTCAAGATAGAAGGACATTTCAAGAAGAAAAAGGTAATAGTGTTGATTGATTCCGGTAGTACCAATAATTGTATTCATTGTAAAGTAGCCAAGGAATTGAATTGTTTCCTATACCTAGCACCAGAATGTCAAGTGATGGTTGCAAATGGAGGAACTATAAATTTCTATAGAAAATACCATAGTATCAAGCTAACCGTGGGGGGATATGTATTGAATACTCCATTTATTTCCATTCCAATGGGAGGTGCTGATGTTGTACTAGGAGTACAACAGTTACAATCTTTGGGGACAGTAGCTTTTAATTTTCAAGAGCTTTTCTTGAATTTTTTTTTGGAAGGAAAGGAAATTGAATTACAGGGTATCGCAGGGAAGCTAGGAAAGATAATAACCTCTAATTTCATGACAAATATTTTGAAGAAATAACAACGAGGTGTAATTGCACAATTATTATCACTAGAAGTTACAACATCAAAATCATCTATTTCTCGAGATCTCCAAAAGGTCTTGGACAATCATTCCCAGGTGTTTGAAACTCATAAAGGACTCCCACCTATTCATGATCATGATAATGCTATTCATTTGATTCTATTAATTTTTCCTCCAAACACCAGCCATTATAGATATCGTTATGTCCAAAAGAGAAAAATTGAACGTATGATTGCAAAAATTTTAGAGACTGGTATAATTCAGCCTACTCAAAGTTCTTTCTCTACTCCAGTAGTATTGGTGCACAAGAAGGATGGATCATGGTGCATGTGTATGGATTATAGGGAGCTCAATATGCTCACTATTAAAGAAAAATTTCATATTCCTGTTATTGATGAATTATTGGATGAATTACATGGCGCAATTTATTTTACCAAGTTGGATCTTCATTCTAGATATCATCAAATTAGAATGAAGACTGAAGATATTCCAAAAACAACTTTTCGAACTCATGAGGGTCATTATGAATTTTTTGTCATGCCTTTTGGCCTTACCAATGCACCTTCTACATTTAAAGGGTTGATGAATTCCATTTTCAAACCCTTCCTCAAAAAATTTTTGCTAGTATTTTTGGATGACATACTAATCTACAACAGGTCTTGGAAGGATCATGTTCAACATGTGGACAGGGTGCTCAAACTATTGGAGGAGAAAAAATTATATGAAAAAACATCCAAATGTTTCTTTTGAGTACAAGAGGTGGAATATCCGGATCATATTGTATCTCACGAGGGTGTTAAGGTAGACCCCAACAAAATTAAATCCATTAAGGGAAGGAAACTCCCCACAACCATAAATAAGTTGCTAGGAATTCTCAGGTTAACAGGGTATTTTCACAAGTTATTTAAGGATTATGGGAGAATAGAAGCACCTCTAACAACATTTTTGATGAAAGATGCATTTTCATGGACTCCTAAAGAAACTAAGACCTTTGAACATCTTAAAGAGGCAATGTGCCTAGCACCGGTTTTAGCTACGCCAGACTTCAAAAAAAACTTTATTGTGGAATGTGATGCCTCAGGAAATGGAATTGGTGCTGTTTTAATGTAGGAAGGAAGACCCATTTCTTTTGAAAGTCGTCCAATAAAAGGAAAGTATTTACAGAAAGCTATTTATGAGAAGGAAATGTTGGAAATACTACATGCACTAAAGAAATGGTGACCTTACCTAATGGGAAGGCACTTCAAGGTAAAAAATTATCATGATAGTCTTAAACACTTTTTGGAACAAAGAATATGTTTAGAAGAACAACAAAAATGGGTCACAAAGATGTTGGGTTATGATTTTGAAATCATGTACAAAAAAGGGAAGCTAAATGTTGTTGCAGATGCACTCTTAAGAAAGGATGAAGAGGTGGAATAATTTATTTGTGAAATCTTTATTATCCAACCAGATTGGATAACCAAAGTAAGGGATTAATGGAAGAAGGACAGAGAAGTGTGGAAACTCATTCAAAATTTGAATAAAGATACTAGTACATCTGGTACATTTAGTTGGAAAAATGATTCCTTATGGTAAAAATATCGCTTATATCTTTGTAAGAATTCCCAACTAAAACAAAAGATTCTTTTGGAATTTCATACTTCTCCTTTAGGAGGACACTTAGGATTTTTAAAAACTTACCACATGGTGAGGAAATAATTTTTGTGGGACGGCCTTAAATCTGATATTCAAAATTTTGTGGCAGAATGTTTGGTTTTTCAGGAAAATAAAGTTGATACAATTAAGACCTCGGGTCTTCTACAACCTTTATCCATTCTAAGTCAATGTTGGGAGGATATTTCAATCGATTTTATCACAGGTTTACCTTAGTCCGAAGGAAAGAGTGTCATCATGGTGGTAGTTGATAGAATCACCAAGTATGCACACTTTTGTGCATTATCTCATCTGTTTAAAGCAAGTACAGTTGTTATTGAATTTATGGAAACAATTCAAAAGCTACATGAAAACCCAAAGATTATGGTAAGCAACAAAGATTCCATTTTTACCGGAAAATTTTGGACAAAATTATTTTCTTATGTGGGTAATAAACTAGCTCATAGCTCATCTTATCATCCTCAATCTGATGGTTAAAATGAGATAGTGAACAAATTTTTGGAAGTATATCTTCGTTGTTTTGTATCTAATAAACAAACATAATGGGTCAAGTGGTTACCTTTCGCTGAATGGTGGTATAACACTTCCTTCCATACTGTAGCAAAAATGACCCCATTTATGGCATTTTATGGATATCATCCACCATCCATTACATAATATTTAAGAGAAAATTATAAGGTGCATGCAGTGGAAGATCACATCGAGCATCAACAACAAGCTCTCCAACTCTTAAAGGATAACCTCAATTTGGCAAAAAATTGACAATAAGCAGATCAACATCGCAATGAAAGAAGTTTTGATGTAGGAGACTAGGTATTTTTATGGCTACAAACATACAAAAAAATGTCCCTCAAGAAATTTAAGAAGGATAATAAATTATCGCCAAAATACTATGGTCCTTACAAGGTGTTGAAAAATATTGGTACTATGCCATACAAATTGGAGCTTCTTACTTCTTCACGAGTGCATCCAATTTTCCATGTTTCATGCTTAAAGAGGGTTATAGGTGACAAAATTCTAGTTCAAACAATATTTCCAGAACTTGATGAGGAAGGAAAAATCATATTGGAACCTGAAACAGTCACGGAAACAAGAACTCGACAGCTATGAAATCGATCAATTTCAGAGTATCTCATCAAGTGGAAGAACTTACCCACTAAAGATTATACATGGGAGGATGATAATTTTATACAGAAGCATCCAAAGCTACTCAAGCATTGAGGACACCACTTTTTTTAAGGAGAGGGGACAACACTTCTTTTAAGGAGAGGGGCATGATAGGTCCCCATATTACTAGTGTAGTCCCTTATTGTTGTTAGTGCACCCCCCTTATTGTTATTTTTGTACTTCTGTAACCCTCATATTGTTATTATTGTTCCTTACATTATTATTGTTTGGTCGGCTAGGATTATATTGTGACCCCATGGACCCCTATATATAGAAGGAGTTTTTGTCATTTTTATTATCTAAGAATTGTTCATTTATGTAATTTATTGGAGGTTCCCCCATCGAAGTGGATGATTTCTAAGCCCTTGATCTCTCTTTTCCTCCTTTTTGGGAGTTGGTTTCATTACAGCATATGTAATTCTGAAATTCATT
The DNA here is from genome assembly GCA_034641835.2 of Pinus albicaulis. Lineage (NCBI taxonomy): Eukaryota > Viridiplantae > Streptophyta > Pinopsida > Pinales > Pinaceae > Pinus > Pinus albicaulis. The sequence goes on from CM076570.1 coordinate 224,509,448, forward strand.
TGAAAGTCCAAAGGTTGTTGAAGTCCAAAGGTCATTAGGAATTGGAAAGTAAAGAGTCACGGGGATATGATATTTCATGCCTCAAGTTATAAAAGGGTCCTCATATCTCATGTACAAGATGATTAACCTTGGGTTCTCCCACAAGGAATTAGGGAGTCAGAGTTAGTACTTTTGGGGAGAAAGTAATCACTGTAATGCTCCACTATTGGAGCTAGTGATGTTCATTTAATTTTTGTATATTGGAACTTTTGATTAATATCGAAGCCTTCCAGGCGAACACATTTTCACACATGGATTGTATATGTTTATAAGAATATTTTTTGAATGGTTATGATTAATGTTTGATTTCACATGTGTTGGAGTAATTGAACTATTTTTATGGCTTTCATGCTTAACTTATTGGAAATTTATTGTAATGTTTATAATGATATTCACATCACTGTGAACTATTTTGATTAATTTTACATAATATTTTCTCATTAATGTGTGTCTCCATTAGGGTATTAATATTACTTCTCCCTTAGAGGCTCACTTTATTTCCCCTCTGTAGTGAAACAACCTCTATACATATGTAATCGAACAGTCACAAGGAACACTCTTTTGCTTATTCAAAATCACATGCACGCTTATCTCTCATGCTAAAAACTATAGCTAAGGAAAATATTAAGTAAATGGTAGTTGAGTCGTATTCCATATGGGAATCCTACAAAAATGGCATAAGGTATAATTGGGAAGCTATATCGGGGAGATATCTTGTGTGATGGTGGTATCCACCACCGTCAACATTCTAGCACTAGAAGGAGGGTAGATGGTGTTTTATGGATGATAACTCCAGACACCGTAACCATTCATATCTTGGGAAAGGTACCAACATTATAAGCCCCATTCCAACTCTAATTCCCTAAGTAGTAGGGTCTTCTCAGTCTGGCCCAGAGTTGACATATGAGTGAAAAAATAAGGGAAATATGACCTATAACCCATTAGTTTTCTGCGGAAATTAGTTTACTTCTAGTGTTACAAAATATACTGCATTATCTGAAGAAGAAATAAATAACTCATAATGATTTATTAGTTTCTAAATTGGAAGATTTTGGTTTTTTCCACTCTTGAAGAGTTAGTCGAGTGCTTTGAAGACATATTATAGAAAAATCCACTTCCACCTGTTAACGAAGGGTAAGAAGAAGATAATGTTATTTTTGAATTTTTTTTTGATTTTAGTGCTATTTTAGACAGTCAAGCAGGAGGATCCTCAAATTATTAAAAAGATTAGGAAATTAGAGACAAATAAATGTATGACCAGGACTTGTAATGGATGGCCGAAGGACCTCTTTTTCTTTCGGACAATCTTCATAATATTCCTAAACATCCCGAAAGGATATTATTAAAGTTATATCTAGATAAAAATAAAAATGAAAAATATCACGTTGGCGATTTCTACATGCATCACTAGATGTTGGAAGTAAGGTACGATGATTGTTCTTGCAAACGTTTCCCTCTCACATTAGAGGGCATAGGAACAACATGGAAACATATCATGTCTTTCAATTTGGTCCACTGTTGGAGGTATCTTAAGAAATTATTTCTAGAGAAATGTTTTGACAACAAGACTCCCTCCATGTTACTGAAAGAGCTCGTAAAGAGTAAAATGGTTGGAAAGGAGAAAGTGAAACATTTTAATCAAAATTTCAATCACATATTGAACACGTTTCCCCTAAGAACACAACCTCATGATTTTATTACTATTGATTATTACACAATTTCCTTGCCCACTAACATTTTGTCATTTTTTTTAAAGAGATGGAAAGGAAAAAGTGGCATAAAAATTTGCAGAATCAATTGTCTTTGAAAAGGATTTGCAGGCCATTAGAGTTATTATGGATGAGGATGAATCAATAGACTCCATGGAAACTAGTAGGAAGTATGAGCATGTTTCAAGTAAGGATAAAGATAAAGACTCATTAGAAATTGGAAGCTTGATCAGAAAAGTGAAGGCAATTACCAATGAAATTTCAGAACTAAAGAGGAGTTTAAGCGATACTTCTACTAGCAGTAAGCCTCAAAAGTTCTTCCCGTTTCAAAGGAATATTAATACTAACAAAAAAATCGAGCCCACCAAGTTTGCCGAGAGTTTGAATTTTGTGTTGAATATAGAAAGTATGGGTATGGATAAGTATTTCTCTTTCCCTTAGGAATATCATTCAGAAAAGAAATTCCCACAATAGAACCACAACATGAATGCTCTGGTTGCACAAAATATAAAATACTTATTAGCAAATGAGAAGATGAAACAAATGGAAGAAAATAAATAACATATTGTGGATGAAGAAAGTATGAGCATTGGTCATGCAATGCATGCTTTTGAATGTATCTATAACGATGAAAATAAGAGTGTTGAAGAACTGCCACAAAGTGAGCCCCCCCTTAGAAGAAAAATGGTCAATATAGTTTGAGGAACCTGAACAGGAGGTGACAAGACAGAAATTAAACGAGCATTTTTTTAGAAGGATCTCACCACCAGTCAACCCTACTCAAAATGCATAGAGTAAGTATAGAAAAAAAACCACTTCCAGGAACACTTCCTCCAGTAGCAAAAGAAAGTACATATGTCTAGAAACGTCGAATAATTCTACTCCTCTAGACACTTTGGCACAACCTTCTAGAAGTGAAACCATTGATTATAAATTGTTGAAATTTAAAGAGAGATCGCACCAATATTTCCATTCATTATCTTGCAAATATAGCAAGCCATCGTGAGCTTCTTCTCCAAGAATTTTCACAACCTTCACCACATGACAAAGCTTCTTCCTCTCAAAAGGTGTCCGGTAAGTCTTCCATCTCCCTTGAATCTTTATTTTATGTTGTAACATTATAAGTTAACACTATTTTCCCTCGAATTTTACTAACATTTTAAGTTTTTAATTATAATGTCCATAATTTTGTAGTTGATTATGGTGCATATGTAAATGTAATGCCATTATTTTTTGCAAAGAAAATAAATGCAAAATGGGATAAAACCAAAGCACAAATTATTTAGCTGGACAAATCTCTCGTCCAAGATATTGGTGAACTTAAGAATTTTCTTATTCAATTATCTTAAGAATTTTGTTATTGAATTATCATCTAATCAATGAGTTCACGAATGTATAAATATTTTACTTTTGGACATCCCACAATCCTACAATGTTCTCGTGAGTAGAGACTAGTCTAGTAACTTATAATGGAATTTTGCTACGGACTAGTCACACTTGTGGCTTCCATATAGGGGCAGGATTAAAAAAAATTGAGTGGAAAGTGAGACATACATGAAAAATATTGCGAAACCACTTCAGGGTTATAATTAGCCTATTGTTTTTTCGATCTTCCTTTTCGAATTTTTTTCCATGAAACTATCCTCAAGTGTTACCAAGCACAACTGTCACCCATCTCACTAGATACACCGTTAGAGCTCCTTCCTTGTTCTCTAGAAGGTACAAATGAATCTTGTAATATATATGTACATAGTAATACTAATACTAGTATAGGAAGTAGCATAGTAGCTAATAATATGTGGAATTTATATTTTTATGGTTCAAATACCCAGGATCGATCTAGAGTTGGTTGCATACTTATAGACCCATGTAATAAGAATTATATCATTTCATGTTGTCTAGTGTTCGAGTGTACTAATAATACTATTGAATATCAAGCACTCATACTTGTGTTAAAGAAAGCCATGAATTTGAAGGTATAAATTATCAAGGTAGTTGGTGACTCAAAGGTGGTCACTTTTCAAGTACATGATACTATCCAGTATGTTTCATCGAATCTTAAAAACATCCAGTGGGAGGTATGGTGTTTG
>CM076570.1:224513385-224563993 GCA_034641835.2 Pinus albicaulis
ATGATGTGAATTGAAAATATATCTTTACATATATTGAAAAATTTCTATTTAACACATAATTCTCCGTTGAATCAACAACAGTGTTAAAATTTAACAGAAATATATTGATATTGAATATAATCAAAATATCTTTCAAAAAAGACGAACTCTAAGGAACATACGATGAATTTACGGATTTCGGAAACGGTATAGATGCAGGTATGATGTAGTATGACAAGTTGTGAGTCTGCTTTGATGATTATAGCGAATACAAGTGATAGCATCGAGAGAGTAGTTCAATCATGCTCTTTCAATGATATACTTGGTCGTCCAGCCAAATGGAAATCCCTTGGAAGCTCACTAAATCACCACTTGGAGCAAAGATGGCCCATGCTACAAAGGATAAATTTTGAGTACCACAACTAGCACCATCGTCATATCCAACAAATGGTTCCAAAGATTTGACATCTGCAAAAAATGCAAAGCGGATTACTAACCACATGAAAAACTCTAAAAGTCACACTGCTACACACACGTAATCAAAGCATATAATACATTGTTTACTACACAAAATCAGGCATAGTAACATTTAAGATACAACCCATTTCGAGGCTGCAACAATGGAACCCCATCAATCTACCAACTCGTAGGTACCCTTAGCCAAAACTCGCTTGAAAATGTATGGGTCATGCCATAATGGTTCAAATTTCCATGTTGTTATTTTATCAGCTTCCTGATCATAAAGCAAGACCAAGTCTCATTATGAGAAGGTGCGAGGCTTGACATTGCAATCATATTTCGCCTTAATTCATCTCTTATGCACTTCGTTGGCAAATGCGGCCTCACGACATGTTTCATCTAGATGGATGAGATCTAAAAGACGAGCCTCTTCTTCAGAAGTGTGAGGTAGCAAGTCAATCGCGAGTTTCAACGATGGTATTTTTCATTGTATCGGTAAGATAGCTTCCAGACCATAAACCAATTGAAAGGGAGTGAATCCGGTCATATTTATCACTTGAGATTCGATATGCCCACAAAGTCGAGTACAAGATCAAATGTCGGTTTACTTTATGAACCCCAAACATGCGTTGAAGCATATGCTTAAGAATCTTGTTGATAGCTTCAACTTGTCCATTAGCTTGCGGATAATAGGGGGTAGAACTATCATGTGACAGTCCTAACTTGGAAATCAACTCATCCATCATGTGATTGCAAAAAAAAATTACATGACCTGTGATTATAGCTTGCGGTACACCAAATCGTGAAACCACAGGGTTAAAAAATAGAAATGTAGTTGTCTATCCCATGTAGTTTAATGTAGGCATCGCCTCGGCCCACTTGGTAAAATAGTCAACGACGACAATAATATACCCATGCCCCCAGGCCTATCGAGGGTTACATGTCATGAATTCAATGTCCCATTTTTCAAATGGTCCAACAACGACGACAGGATGCATTGGTGTTGGCAGTAGGCAGGTTTTACGATCAAATATCTGGCAAGCATGAAAACTTCTAACTGCGATAATGTAGTCGCGAAATATGGTAGGCCAGAAGTAACTAGCATGGAGAATATTATACACGGTAGCATAGCTAGACAAATGTTCGCCGCATGCACCAAAATGGAAATCATTTAGAACTTTTTCGGCTTCCTCATGCATGAGCCACCTATGTAAAATCATATCGACACCACGATGATAAATTGTATCACCGACGATAAGATAATATTTGGCTTGGTATCGAATACGTCGTTGTTGAGAGAGAGAGGTATTAGGTCGAAAATTTTTGGGGTGAAGATAGATGATGAAATCTCCATACCATAGGTCAGATGACTTGATCAGAAACAAAGACTCGTCTGTAATTGATGGTTCCATAGTAGGATCGGTACTACTCGAAGGAAGGTCACAAATAAGCTCAGAAAACACCAAAGACTTCTTTGACTTATTTTTGATGAATTCCAAATCAAACTCTTGCAAAATGACAATCCATTTTGAATACTTTCCCCCCAGCAATTGAAGTGACAAAATGTATGTCATAGGATTGCAATCTAAAATGACAATGGTTTTTCGGAACAAGATATAATGGCGAAATATTTGTACATCTTGAATGGGTGCCAAAACGAGCTTCTCAATGTATGTGTACTTAAATTATGTATCATTGATATTACAGCTCAAATAATATATTGGATGTTCAATCCCATCTTCTTTTTGAATAAAACCACAGCAATGGTTCTATCTGTAGCAACGAGATACAGGAAATAGTCACTCTGATAATTTGGGGGATAGATTAATGATGTTTGGATCAGGAAATATTTATGAACACCAAAGGAAGCTTGCGCAACCTCATCCCAATGGAAGGGTACCCCCTTTTTTAATATTTGAGTAAATCCTTTAGCCATTTCGGTGTAGTTAGGAATGAACCTCCTTAGAAAGTTCCCTTGGAGTCTCTATAACTGAAGCATATTGGAAGGAGCAGGAAAATCAAGAATAGCATGTACCTTCAATGGATCAAGACGAATATTGTCTTTCGACACGACGAAATCAAATGGCCAGAACCAACACCAAACACACATTTATGTGGATTGAGGCATATTTTATAGTGACGGCTTCGTAAAAAGACCTCTCTTAGATGTAGTGGGTGGTTAGCCCGTTTCCGTGAATGTGCAGGTAAGTCATCTAGATACGGTTGAACTATGTGCTTGATTTCATGAAAAGCATAATTAATTTCCCTTTGGAATGTGGCCCTAGCATTCTTTAAACCAAAAAATAGCTTGCGATAAGCAAATTTGCCCTAGGGAAAGATAAAATCCATTTTATATTGGTCCTATGGGCGAATATTAATCTCATTATAATCGGAGAATCCATCCATGAAATAAAATATTTCACATCTGGCACATTCATCAATAATATGGTTGATAAAGGGAGTTGGATAGTTGTCCCTTATTTCTTCATGACTATAACAATGTTAGATACCCAATCGATAAGCGGAACAGGGTAAATGAATCCAGCATGCAAAAAAAAATCAACCTATTCTTTAATGGCAACAACTTTATTAGGATGGACAGGATGAAGTCGTTGTCACACCGGCCTAACATCAAGATACATTTTAAACTCATGTTCAACAATGCTGGAGTCGATACCTGGCATCTCCTCATATGACCAAGAGAATACATCTCGGAATTCACAAAAAAGAGTGTGGTAAGTATCAAGTTCAGATGGAGAACAAGACGCACAAAAATGATTTTGGTTGAAATATCGATAGAAATTGTTTCTTCGATATTTGATGGGTTTAGCTCGAAATAAACGGCACGAATAGGAATAGAATTCATCAAGAAATCAAGGAAATTAGGGTGATATAGTTCAAATGGATTATCCTTACTGTAATATGGAAGATGGGATCATTGATGTGATGATTCCCACAGTTCTTCTTCTGGCATCATGGAATCCATAATGCTATCATAAGTCGAGAATACATGTGAATTTGAATCTGATCCAGGTGGCTCCAGAGACACACACAGGACAAAGAGGGCTGAAAAATCAAAGTGTTTGGATTGCTCTAGAACTAGGTTCAAGTTGTATATCTCGGCGTCCTGATCGCAGTGGTGTGAATGGTTTGTCAAACCGAGTCCGTATGAAGAAGTTAGGAGCGGTCAAAGTTTTTGGTTGACTTGGATGACTGGGCAGGTTAAGGGGGCCGCAATTTGGACGAAACCCAACCACCAGACTTCGGCTAGTTCCGACCAAATCCTGGGCGAAAATGTGGCTTGTTTCAAAGCACTCCTTCGGTCAATTTTTGTAAATTTTAAAATTGAAAGTTATTTTCCGAAATTAAAAAATATATATATTAATAAAAGGGTGGGGGTCATGACCCCCACCACCCCCATTGCGTCGTGGCATTAACACATGTATTATATGGTTGGGGGACGGGTGGTCAACCCCACCACCCCAAACGATACGGCAACCACACAAATCAACCATCATTTAAAATATATATTAACCAATGCCATTTGAAATATGGGTGCCAGCGGGGGTTGAACCCGCCCAGCCCATATGGGCCGCCCCCGAGCAAGCAGCACCATAAACAACGTTAAATACCAAACCTTGATATATTACATTCGCGCAGCGGAAATGGTGGGGCGGGCCGCCCAATGCAGGCCCGATTCCCCACATGTATTAAAATCAATACACTGGAATTCAAAAAAAAATGATGTCCAGTTGTTTAAAAAAAAACTAATTCGACTTTTTATGGAGGGGGCAGGGTTTGACCACCCGACCCCCTCCCTTCCATTTAGGATCTCAACCACTCGCCCAAACGGATTTTCTTGGGAAATTCTACCCACTTTTATACTTAAACATGTCCTCATATGCGCCCAGGCCAAACAGAGCAAGAGAGTGTGCACGCAGATCGAGGAAAATTTGCAGGTGGAACCATGAGCATGGATCAGTGATTATGCAGGCAGAACCATGAGCCTTGAAATTTTCTTGGGGAGGTAATTTTTCTCCATGTTGGAATATAGTCAAGTTTATAGTCATTTTTCACGGTTTTTCACAGGGAACGCAATGGTGAGGTCGGATTCACCTTTTGAGTTGCAGATTTCCAGTCCACCCATGGAGCAGCTACATGGAGGAATCTAGGGGGAATCTAAAAGATTCTTTTTTTCCCCAGATCTTCACTTTCTCATAATTCAGAAAATCGATAGTCGATTTTTCACTATTCGATGTCACGAATCTGATGGCATATTCATATTTTCAACTGAGATTTATATTTTTCGATCACTTTTTGAAGTGAAGTTGAAGGTGTCAGTTTTCAGCGAGTGAGCAGTCAATTTCACACCTTTCGACGCCATGATTGTGATGGTGATTTCAGATCCACCAGAAGTAGCAACCATTCTTCAGTCATCTTCAGCGTGAGGTATATGATGAGTTGATTTCATGCACTTATTTGTTCCTGAGATGCTTAATGTTGTACAAATCCTTGTTGATGTATGAGTCATGGGATCTTGTCTTGTTTTGTTATTGATTTACTTTCCGTCATGGACTTGTATTATGTTGATATCCCTTGATGCCATATTGGCTGGATACTCATGTATGTTGTTTGAGATCCCTTTTATGCCATGTTGGCGGGATACTGTGTGTCACACGTATGTCATTGAGATCTCTTGTTTGCCATGTTGGCGGGATACTCCCAGTATTTATGCATGAGCTATTGTCATACTGATAGGAGTCCCTTTTTATGCATAAGAGTTCCGCAATGGAACATATCGTAGAGAGGTCTAGCCACTCCTGTGTGAGGGAATTTTCCTTGTATGTCAAAGAAAACATGTCCATGTACATCTTCTTCTTACAACACTTAATGCAGCGACCTACACCATATTGACACCGAGGCCCGAAGATGTAGTCCCTCCTAGATGAACTACATTATCAAACGACGTGTTCTTATGATTGTTGATCTTGACATGTTATGTTCCCCTTCTTTGCAACAGATATTTTTTCATTTATGTTCATTAACACTTTAAATAATGCAATTCTAATTTATCAGCTGAAGTAGAAGGTCTTGGTTAAGGGTATCAAGAATTTACCCTAGATCAGAATCTGAAGAAGTATCAAAATCCGAAGAACGATCAACCCAAACGGTCGGTGAAAATGGATTTGGATTGGTTGCATAAGCCAAGAAAATTGATTTCTATGCTAGCTCAATTGGACTTAGTGGCATGATGTCGCCCAACCTAACTACTTTAGAATCATTGGGTATCTTCTTTAAGTTATATGAAGTGGAAGATATCATGTTGCAGGTCTCTATATTAGCAATTTCCGCCAATGTCGCACGCGACGGTAACGAAAATGTTCCCATTAGGGAAGGATCCTTAAAGAGTCCTACACCAATGTTCTGAAGAGAATTTGGGGGTCCATGAACAAACGGAACACTTCTAGTTTCCTGGGAACCAGAGGTGAAGAATGAGAGTTGATCAATGGCTGTGATTCTTCCTTTATGGGGGAAGATGATGATCATACAAAATTAAGTAGATACTACCGCAGCCATAGCGTAAACCCATGGCCTTCCAAGTAATATTTTTTAGTCGAGGGGTCCTTCAACAACCTCAACTTCAACGGTAACTGAGTTTCCCCATAGTTCTACTTGCAGGTTACTAAGAATTCCACAAGGCTTATATGTATGACCATCAAAATCTTTCAACGTCGTAGGTGATTGTGACAAAGTGGGTGAGCCAAGTGACTTCCAGCAACTCAATGACATGATACAAGTATATGCACCTTCATCAATGATAGTGCGATGAATGATGTGATTTCGGACATGAACTTGAATCAAGAATGCTAATTGTGCTGGTAATTGTGGCATGTAGCCCGTGTGATTAAAGACTACAAGATTTGAATCCAACAAATCAATTCCACTAATCGCGGAAAACAAAGCTTGCTTCTAGGAGGGACAATTCTAAAGAACCTTAAGCGTTGACATAGCAGAAGGTGACTGAGCCATGTCTTCTACTACATTATAATTTTGAGCTGCAAGAGCTCAAGGGTTAACTGTCGAATTGTGAACTACTCCATTTGGTGGTTCTATTGTTAACTTTGGAAGGATAGGCGGTAGAGCCAAATAAAATGAGGTTGAAGTCGAAGTGGTAGGTTGATCTATAGCCTGATCATTGGATGATGACAATGGATTACTGTAATATTTACTTCGAGTTGACACCAAAACATTAGTTTTGGGCTTCGTGACGGATAGCATAAGCACTTGTGAACTAGAAGCAGGATTCGTAGCAACCATATGTGTTTCTGAGTTCGGAAAAGGATTTGTCAACACTGCAGATGCAACAAAAGTCTTAAGAAGCTTTGGGACTTCTAAGCAGTGAGGAAAATCTCGCGTAAATTGCACCTCATTATATATCAAGAAAGGGTAACGAGGTTTCCAAAAAGAACCGGATGAATCAGACAATTTTTCCTACGGGGGTGAATTTGATTTATTCTTGTCTTTCCCCTCTTCCTATTTCATGGTTGCTTATCACTTTTGCCTTTGTCAAATGAAACGGCATGGATTTTAGAATAAAATGCGAGATCATATGTAGTAGAGTTTTGATTTGAAACAGCAAGTGTAGGACCAGATAGTCAACTTACTGTCAAAGCACTAACAGAACCAATCACATCATCGTCGGCATGAATTTCCTGACCAGATGGAGTAGGTGGAATAGTAAAATTTATTCACGACACGTTTGGAATATTTTTTTAGAGCATGCCAGACCGAGTATAAATCAAATCCAGATCTAGGCATGAGCAATGACTTTCTCTTCAGTGACAACATCGCCTTTCGCCATATCCTCGTGATAAATGGAAACAAGGACTTAATAAACCACTCAGCTAAAATTTGGTCAGGAACAAATGTTTTAACCATTAGACAACAATGACGCCACTCATATATATGATCCAATATATGAGTAGAAGTGGTTTGTTTAAAGCTGGTCAAAAGTTATGTTCCAGTTTCATATCAGATGGGTAACTGGAAGTGGGTTAAAAAAGTAGTGGCTAAAGCTGTAAAGTTATCAAACAAAGCTTGTGGTAATTCAATGTACCACTTCGAAGCCAGACCAGTAAGCGTTCAATGGAAAATACGCAATCTAGAAGAATCATCATTTAAGGAGTTTGATGAACACCATAAATGATAATTCATGACATGCGTAGAGGGGTCTTCTCCAGAATTTCCATTCAATTTGGGAATGTCCGAGTGTAATTTATGTGGAATCACCTACCCCTAAAGTAAATAATGAATTGGATCATTAGTGAGCCAATTTAAATAAGGTAATTCTAACGTTGTGACAAATTACAACTGTCGATTAAGGTCAGGTTGAGCATAACCAGGATAAGATGGAATCTCCTAAGTAGTAGGCCTTTTCATACCAACAAATGGATTCTGTTTTTGGTATCCCAAATAGGGGTAGGATTGCTAACCATGTCCTGTATAAGCTTGATACTCTAGGAATGGTTGTTGTGGCTACCATGGTATCTGATAAATTGCTTTCCCGCCAGGATAATTCAAACCCATTTGTGAATAGACAGGGCCAGCAGAAGCCTATGACAAAGCTAAACTAGCCCGTGGTTTTGAAATTCCTAATACAGATGGTTGTTGAATACCATCTTGAGAAGGCAGAGTTTGCAGACCTGAAACTTGAGGGTTAGGGGTGCAGGGATCCGCTTGTGTAGACTGACCAATAGCCATAGAAGAAATGACAGTCGTAGTAGGCACAGATGCCACAGGTTGAACTAGTTGATATTGATACATAATCATTTGCTGTTGCACTAGAAAAGTAGGCTGCAATTGGAAAACAAGCATTCCAGCATATGATGGACCAAAATATTATGGAGTACTACCATGTGGACCGAACATCTATGGCCCCCCAGCATATGGAGTATAGGGATATTGCACATATTGTTTTTCATATGAAGGGTATCTAGCCGATACTGGATAAAATGGAGGATAATTGGATGGACCAGCTTGATATTGAGGGTCATGTCATTCAGTACTCGTAATATATGAACTAGATATAATTCATGATGATGACATGGGTGAAGTCCATGGACTAGAGGAGACACCAGATTAGGCTCCATTTAAATCATGGTAACCCAATGGGACGGAAGGACCACCATAGAGATGTTCCTCGGGTGTCGTCGAAAAAATCGAAGATGAAGCAATAATAGATGATGTCGCAGCCGTAATAGATGGTATATTATGGTATGTTATCTCTGCCATGGTTAAATAACCCAGCAAATACTCTAACGAATCTATGTGAACTTGAGATTCAAAAGGATCAACGGAAGCAGAGTAGGTCAAACGAGGAAAAACTGATATAAATGAAGCCCTGGCCCAAAATGAGTGGGATTCGAAGGGGTTTTCTCTTCCTAAAGTTCCTCCTCTATCGAAATCAATCTAGCCAGAAGCACTTCACCGTTAGGCCCAAGATAAATTTCAGGCAATAAACTCTGCGGTAAAGAGGAAGACTCAACGATTATGGATGGTTTAGGATTATACGATTGCACCGAAATAACTTCTTGTTGTTCGACTTCGTTATCAACTACTGGATCGGCTTCCAGTTGAACAAGATCGGGTTCAGGATTTACCATTTCACTGGATTGAATTTCAACGTCCTCAGGTAACTGTAATATTTCAGTCTCGACAGTAGCAGATAAATCGGGATTAGTCAAAATGAATCGACACTCGGTACTCAAAGGATCAGATGTCTCCGGTATATCATATGATGTAGCACCAAGAGTTCTAGAGGTGTCGGACTCGATAGGGTGAGCGCGCCTTCGTCTACTAGGAATAGCTTCTAGAGGTAACGGAGGTTTATTTATTGTCCTTTGCAAGCAACGGGGAAGGGGTTGATCTTCTTCCACGATTGTTGATTGATTTTATACAAAAACAAATTAAAAAAAATAAGGTGATATTAGGCAAAAGGTTTACCAAGCAACTGTGAACTGCAATATACTACCTCAGTAAACTAAGGACTTATTATACGTGCAGGAAATCTCCCCGAATGTTATGTTTGGTGTATCACGGGTACAAGGCGGCCAACTCAGTTACCTATGGATGGTAAGCAACTTAAATTTTTCCTCCCAAATATACGCGAAGGTACGTGGAGGCCTAATATTTATTAGCGTTGTCTAATGAGAAATCGCACAGTGAGAGCATCCCCTTATACTTTTCGTGCTAGAACACCGCCCAATATACCCGAAAGTACGTGGAAGAGCTTTGATATACTTACGTATGTGGAATGAGGTATCACACTCGGAATGTATCGCAGAAAATTAATGACAGCTGCTATGTTTAACGACATTGGAACACGTCTTCTAACCTAGACCTCCAAATGTTATCGTTAATGTTACAATTATTCCTTAGATAAATTCAAATAAATTTTATGTTGATCTTGATTATCATTTTGTCTTTTAGGTTCATCGCAATATGTATTGAACATTCCTAGAATGCAATTAGAATGATAAGCATTCGTTTCAAATTGATTTCCGACAATGAAAAACTAGCTACTAGGGATAGAGAAATCAGATAATTTGCAATCATCAATGAGCACATATAAATGCAATTTTTCCATAAATTATTCCTCAAGTAGCACTCACAATCCCTAAATGCAAATGCATGTTTTTCTTTTCAGTTTCCTTTAATTTTAGATGAACAAAAAAAAATGCATAAAAAATAACTCAAAACTTTCAAGAGAAATGAAGGCTAAAACAACAATTCCTCTTTTCGAAAATAATGAATTGATTAAATGTAAAATTTAACTTTGGAACTATTCAACAATGATAAATAAAACACAAAGAAACATTGATCAAACAAATCCAAAGTGAGGCAAGAAGAGTAAAGGAAAACTGATCTCTAGAGGCAATCAATCACTCAAAACTTTAGCAAGCAAGCACTCACATGAATTGGAAAAATACAAAACATATAGATTTTGGTTGGTCATAGGGGCAACGCACCCCAGAGTTGGAGACAGTGTGTTGCAGAGCACTATCCCTAAGCCAACAGTGTTATGCAGAGCACTGTGTCAAGACAAACAATGCGTTGGTGCCAGAGGACTCTCTGAAAAAGAAGGCAAACACACTACTTTTTCTAAGACACATTCAAATGACTGAAAATAAGCAGGTAAATTCTACTAGATGTTGATGGACAAGGACAAAACCACCAAGGATGATCTGTCGATCCCCAATGTGGTCGCCAATTTGTTTTACGGAACTAAAAACCTACGAATAAGTATGTTTTCCCTAAGTGTGGTGGTGCACTTAGAACAACAAAAATAAATTTATGTGACCTTTTCCTTAAAATGAATAGATAAAGAGAGAGAAAACTACCTGTAATATGTTTTCTCTCCCTCGCCTCCCTTTGTCTCTTTTGTTGCTCTCAATCCAACTTAACTCGCTTGATTGTTACCTACCATGGAAAATAGAAGACAGAAAACAACATAAAGGCAATACGATCTATTCAAGTTAAACAAATTCAATCGATTAAATTCATAAATACACATATAACCTCATTGACACGTGCATTAGGAAAGGAAAAAATGTCTTTATTATGAAGTAGAAGGAAGAGTACAACCAGTTGATCGATTCGTTGTCACTCATCTAGCTTGAGTCCCATCCCCGTCACATCCAGCATCAACAATCCAGCAGCATCACAGTACATGCATAATACCTTCAAGTGTTGATATCGCACCAGCATAACTATAATTAACACAAATTCTTGCTCCCTGATGCACTATGTTCAGTGATTTATTTATAAGTAGATGAAGGTAGTTTGACGTAAATGAATCATTGAATGGATTTCGTAAAAATGGATGAAGATGTTCCCTTGTTTATGGGAATAAGAGGATAAGAGGTTTAATGACTTCATGGGTTCCAAATTCGAGGATATCAGATGAGGTGAAAGCTGGAACAACTTCTAGAAGTCACTAGAGGTTGGGAAGATTCCCATAATCCAATGAAAAAACCACTCCCAGTCAACCAACACACTCTAAAGTGGGCCTAGATCCTCTACAAAGAAACCTTGCATGGGAGTAGATGCTCTGCAAAGAAGTTATAGCTGTCTAGGGGTGCATTGATGGCTCACTGGGGCACTTCAACTGGCATCTAAAAAGTGAAACTTTCATGAATGAAGACCATTAATGTGATGACTTGTTTAGGCATGTAGAAACTAATTTAGAGTATGATATACCCTAGTGAATATTTATTTGTGTTTTGGGATGATGCCCAAATCAACCTATAACAAGAAGGATGACTTGGATTGCAGTTAGCGAGAGTGGGATGGCCTTATTTTCTAGTTAAGTCAGTAAATTCAAGTCTTTAGGTTAGAAGTAGAGTTGTGCATGAGTTGATTGCTAAGATATATAAATCTAGTTGAGTTATTGCTATTTTAACTCTTTTAACTAATCTCTAATTATTAATTGAGTCAGTTAAAGGGTAGTTATGTATTTATGACTGTTGTTAACTCATTAATCTCTCAATTAATTAGTCAATCAACTAAAAATAGATCCAGTCATGCATGGAATAAAAATTGCCTAGTATTTATAATTGTATATTATTGAGTGTTGTATATTTCCCGGGAACATTTTTATTTACAATTGTATATTTTTGAGTGTATAGTGATTTTTCACTAAGCAGGTGATCAATTCCCCTTATATTTGCGCAAGGAAATAGGGAATTCACCTATAATTGATGAGCTCAATTTCTCCTTGATTGTGTAAGGAAATAGGAGGAAGTTGTAGCCTTGAATTGTCTAAGTGTTGACCAAAGCAATACATTTAGTAGAAGAATAGGTTTACAGTATACAGTGTGCTTTAGAGTTGAAACAAGACATTGTAATAGTTTCTCATTCTCATCTGATTAATGAAAAGAAGTGGAGGGATTTCTCCTAGTTGTGTTCCTCTATAAAATTATTTTTGTCCTTATGTTTTGATGGTTGCATGTCATTGCATATGTTTTTATCATGTGTTTTCCTTTCTCTATAATAGTATAATAAATTAGTGTCTCTTGATTTTAGTTCGATTTCATTTGTAGTGGAAAATTTCTTGAAATTTATACATGGTATTAGAGCCTCGGAAGACTACATAGAAACGTTGTTTTGTATATTCTCTTAGAGAATTTTTGATTTGCAGAGTTTTTGGTGTAGATTCTCTTCAGTAAAGGAAAAAGGTATTTCAACGAATTGAGGTTAGAGTTTGCGTTGGAGGGCAACTCGAGTTTTTGTGCTTGGAAATATAGGATGGAAGGTCCTGGATGATAATGGAGTATAGGACTATACACAAACTGGTATTCCAAAACTATCAGCACCAGATGCACAAGAATTTTCTCAATGGAAGAAAGACACATCAAGAGCCAAGAGGATTATTTTGAAGGGTTTAAAAGATCATATGGTTTCAAATTTTCATGGAAAGGAGACCCCTTTTTCAATGTGGAAAAATCTCACACATCTCTTCGAGAGACACAGTTATGACAAGAAATTGACATTGAGAGATACACTAAGGAGAATTTGAATGCAGAAAAATGAAATCATTCCACAATACCTCTCCAAATTCACTCGGGTTCGAAATGAACTTCGAGGAGTAGGATAAATTTTGCCATCATTTGAACTTGCGAGGTTAGAACTCCTTGACCTTCCAAAATTCCTAGCACAACAAGACTTAGTTAATGGAAGAGAAAAGCTACCAGATTGGGAGAGACTTTGGTCTGATTTAGTGCAGGAGGGGATCAAAAGAAACATTAGAGATGGTGTCACATCCATTGCAGATGAGGAAGAATAGTGTGATCTAGCTAGTAAGGGAAATAATTCCAAGGGAAAGAAGGCCTGATTTGAGGGAGATTCTAGCCAGAACAATGGAAAGAATAAGGACCTCAGCAATATAAAATGTTTCCATTTCCATGAATACGAACAATATGAAATCAAGTGTCTACACAAGAAATATAACAAGGAGTCTGCAGCACGAGCAAGAGGGGATGCTCTGGCATCTCAATTTTAGTTATATTTCACCCTCCTTGATTACATGGCAAGAACAATAAGAGGGAGTGAGTGGTACCTATATTATGCTGCCTCATATTATGTGACAGGAAACAAGGAATTATTCAGAAGCCTAGAGGAGAAGAATCTCAAATTGTTCATAGAATTTGGAGATGATGGGAGATATAGTGCCAAAGGAATTGGTATTGTCACCTTTAAGAGGGAGTTAGGCTCCCGTATTCAATTAAAAATTTAATGTATGTGACTAGGATGAAGAAAAAAATGATTTCTATAGTTGTATTGGAGGATAGAGGTTATGATGGGGTGTTTAGTAAGTGAAAAGCTTTTCTGAAGCATGTTGTTGTTGGACAAGTGAAACAGATTGGAGTTAGAGTGAAAAATATCTACAAGCTAGAGGTATATTTTTCCATGCATCCAACCATACCTCCAGTAGTGAGGTGGGGCAATGTAGAGCCTTAGTCCCAGAGTTGAAAATATTTGGGTAGGGTCCATAGGATAAGAGTAGCAATTGTAATATACTATTCTCATGGATCATTTCCCTTGCTACAGGAGCCCACAATATTTAGTAGTAGGAGGATCATTATTATTTGATGCATTCATATCTTTAGTGATAGTTGAAGGATAGTAGTAGTCTGATACTTAGGAGACAGTTGCAGCTCAAAGACAAAATTGATTCAGTATTTCTAATACTTCTTAGTTGCAATTGTTGTAGTAGCAACATCAACAGTGAGACAGAGTCTTGTTACAGTACATTCTTACAAGAGCAAGATTGGGGTTGTGTAGAACCCCCTTTTCTTGCTAAGAGGGAGTGTTGAAATTGTAGAAAGAAAATGTTTCATTTGACTAGTGCCTCAGTCAAATGGAGAAAACTTTATTTTACACATTAGCAAGATGACTTGGATTGCAGTTAGCTAGAGTGACATGGCCTTATCTACTAGTTAAGTCAGTAAATTCAAGTTTGTAGGCTAGGAATAGATTTTTTCATGATTTGATTGCTAAGATATAAAAATATAGTTGAGTTATTTTTAGTTGAACTCAGTTAACTGAGCTCTATCATTATTTGAGTCATTTCAAGGTAAGTTGAGTAGTTATGATTGTTGTTAACTCATTGATCTCTTAGTTAACAAGTCAATCAGCTAAAAATAGACCCAGTCATAAATTGAATTTGAATTACCTAGTTGAGTGGATGGAAAAGGAACATTTGTATTTATAATTGTATATTGTTGAGTGTACAGTGCTTTTGCACTAATCAAGTGATAATTCCCCTTGGATTTGCGCAAGGGAATAGGGAATTCCCCTATTATTTAGGATATCAATTTCTCTTGAATTACACAAGGAAATAGGAGGAAGTTGTAGGCTTGAATTGGCTAA
This sequence comes from Pinus albicaulis, assembly GCA_034641835.2. Classification (NCBI taxonomy): domain Eukaryota; kingdom Viridiplantae; phylum Streptophyta; class Pinopsida; order Pinales; family Pinaceae; genus Pinus; species Pinus albicaulis. Next base: position 224,528,254 of record CM076570.1, read on the forward strand.
GTGTTGGCTAGATTAGGAAATTCAGCAAGAGAATAGGCTTACAATGCAGGGTGTGCTTCATAGTTGAAGCAATACATTGTAATAGTTTCTCATTTTCATAAGATTAATGAAAATAAGCGGAGGAGTTTTCCCCAGTTGGGTTCCCCTATAAAATCATTGTGTTCCTTGTGTTTTGATGGTTGTGTGTCATTTCATGTGTTTTTATCATGTGTTTTCCTTTCCATAGAATAGTAGAAGAAATTTGTATCTCTTGATTCCGGTTTTATTTCATTAGCAGTGGAAAATTTCTTGCAATTTCTACATGGTTCAATTTCTTTTTCACAAGTTCTCTCTAGTTCACTTCCTTGCACTTATATATATCTCTCACATAGATTCTCTCTCCATTGCTCATTATTTTCCTCTAGTCAACCACACTCACACTCCTAGAATAAGAATTTAAGGTCCCTCTTTGGGTTGTGTGTTCAATAAAAAGTCTCCAGAAATGGGCATGTAGACCATACTCCTTAAGCAACTCAGTATCACTCCCATGCGTTCGCATAAATAGTGGAATTTTGGTGTTTCAACTACCAAATCATAAATTGGAACATTTAATTCAAGTAAGATAATTAAATTCCCAAATCCCCCTTACAGCTTCCCCCTCAAGCATTGATATCCATCTTGGCTACTCTATTCTTTAACTTTAGCAATATCTTAAATAAGAAAGAATATTTACATCCAATGAATTTTGTCAAAATATCCATACTGACCATTCTAACATTATCAATCTTAATTATAGATTAAAAAACTTGGCGTTTAAAAAGGGGTGTTACATTTCTTAAGAAAATTGTGAATCTTATATATATGAAAAAATGCAAAGAAATTGCATGTGTGTAAAAAATTAAGAGATGATGAGAGAAATATTATGTAAAATAAAGTTTCATGGAAAAATATTAACATAATATTAAGAATACATGTGTAGTTGATACAAGTGTACCATGTTATCATTTCTTCAAAAGCAATTGTTTTTTATCAGTTCCAAAAACTCATTTATTATCATCTCCTTGATAATTCTTACAAGATCAGAATTTAAAAAAATAATAAATAAATAATAGTTATAGGTAAAATTTGCATATAATATTAAAAAATGAAAAATTGAGTTTAAATTGAACTATTTTCAATATTTCACTTGTGAGAAGAGAAAAAATTGAACCTCATAATTGAATGGATAAACTACATTCAATGCTCTAACCAATATTAGTGGTATCTCATAATAAGTTTCATGTAGGCTAAATTAGCGGTATTCACCACTAGAACATTGGACTAATTTATGACACTTTATCCATTTTGGTTCAACAACCACATGATGACCCTCCGAAAAAGTGGATTAGCTCGCTTTGTTACGATAGTTTCATAAAGCCTACAATGCACAAATCCAACCATCATGCATTCAACATAAAACTCCTTTCGCTACAAAATGCACTGAGGTTCCAGCTGGAATTCTCCTTTTGGATCCACATATAATACATACCAATCAATCACATTATCAGTATATTTCACATAATTCTTAAGAAATGAAACATGGAAAACATTATGTAATTTTACTATCGGAGGAAGTGCAAGTCAGTAGGCCTCAGGTCCAATCCTCTTAAGGATCTCTAAAGGCCCACAATATCAAGGTTCCATCTTGGCACATGATCCAATCCTCAAGGAGCTCCTCCTCGGCTTGATGCACAAGTACACATCCTCTCCAACTTAAAACTCCTTAAACACCATGTGTTGATCTTCATAAATATTTTTCTTGTCCTCTAATACCTTTATATTCTTCTTGATAACCTACATTAATTGTTCTATCTATGCCAATATGTCTGGTCCAATATATACCCTATTCACTGGATCACTCCAACTTATGGAATTATTATAACTCCACCCATAAAGTGCCTCAAACAGACTCACCCTCAGTGACTTCTGATACCCATTGTTGTATGAAAACTCTACCAGTGGAAGATACTCTTCCCACTTCCGTCGTTGATGCATGATGTACATCCTCAACATGTCCTCAAGAATATAGCTAACCCTATTTGTCTATCCATCTGTCCCTGGATGGTAAGTTGTATTGAAATCCAACTCTATCCCCAAACCTACAAACATCTCCTTCCAAAACCTGGAATTGTATTTGGCATATCGGTTTGATATAATCTTCTTAGGAACACCATGTAATCTCATTATCTCCCTGATGAAAATCTAATCTACCTTACTAGTTGAGTTCGTAGACTTAACTACAATGAAATGAGATACCTTACTTAACTTGTCAACCACAACCATGATGGAATCATGTTGTTTTGATGTCCTTGTAAAACCTGTAATGAAGTCGATGGAATGACCTCCCATTCCCACTCTAGAATTAGAATCAGCTGCAATAAAACACTTGCATTCTTACACTCTGCCTTTACCTGCTGATAGTCCAAACATTTATCAACAAACTTAACCACCTCTTTCTTCAAGTTCGGCCAATGATAGAACTTCATAACTTTTGTTAGATTCTTTTGATATCCTGGGTGACCTGAATATGGATTTAGATGAAATTCCATCAAGATAAGCTTCTTGAGCTCACTGTTGTCTAGCACATAGAGCATATCCCTAAATGTGACCAAACCATCTGCCATGAGATGATAATCCATATCCTATTCACTTGTACCATGTTGTTGTAACCTGTGCTTAAGCTGCAAGTACCTGTCATCCTGCTATCTTGCCTGCAAGATCCAATCATACAAGTCTTTTACATAATAACTCCTATTTGCAATGTGATTTTTGTGCACTCTTTTACTAATAGCATCTGTAACCATGTTTTCTTTACCCTTAACGTACCTAATCTCGAAATAAAACTCACTGAGCATAGCCAAACACCTAGATTTCATGGCATTAATATTAGATTGGTCAAACAAGTATCTCATCCCATTGTGATCACTCATCAAGATGAGCCTCCTGGAAATAAGATAGTGTCTCCACATCATTAACTCATGAATAAGCATTTCCAACTCAAGAACATGTTTCACGTAGTTATGCTTATGCTAATTCAATTTCCTTGACTCATAGCATACCACATGTCCTTCCTGCTTCAGTACTCCACCCAATCCCCTCTTGAAAGAATCCTTACATACAACAAAATCTTTGTCGGGGTTTGCAATCTTCAAAATAGGATCATTGGTAAGAAATTTATTCAACTACTCAAAACCAATTTCACACTCCTCATTTTATTTAAACTTATTTATGAGAATTTATTGATGAACCTCTTGTAGTAACCTACTAATCCCATTAATTATATGACCTCATCCACATTTATAGGAGTTTCCCACTCCATGATAGCCCTGATCTATTTTGGGTCCACTCTTATACCTTCCTTTGAAAAAACATGTCCCAAGTAATGAACTTTTGTCTGAAAGAAACTACACTTACTAAGCTTGGCATAAAAATGATTCTCTCTTAGCAATCTCAATATTGCTGCTAAATTTTCTACATGCTCTTCCTCATTCTTATAATATATCAACATTTCATCAATGAATACTATCACAAACATGTCCAGATAAGGACGCAACACATTATTCATCAAACACATGAAAGTAGTTGGAGCATTATTCAAACCAAAAGGAACCACAACAAACTTATACTTCTCATACCTAGTACAGAATATGGTCGTGTAGATGTCCTCTTCTTTGATGTGTACCTGATGATATCTTGATCTCAAGCCATTATTTGAGAACAATGTTCCTCCATTCAACTAATCAAACAAATCATCAATCTGCGGCAAAGGATACATGTCCTTGACTGTCACATTTTTCAACTTCTTGTAATCAATACATAACTTAAGAGTACGATCCTTATTCTTCAAAATAGTATTGTTTCATTCTAAGGCAATACACTTGGCCTAATGTATCCCTTATGAAGCATTTCCTTAACTTGCAACTTCAGTTCCAATAATTTTGGAGTGCTCATCCTGTACAGTGCCTTAGATGTTGGAGTTGCTCTTGGCATCAACTCAATAGAAAAGTATGTTAAAATTATGCAACTGCGTTCATCCACTTTGGACATCTCATATGTTTAATATTATAATTGCATTGGATTCCTCTTTTCGAGAGGACCAAAATCGACCTATATATCGCCCCAATCGGTTGAGCGGAAGTTAAATTATGAATTAATTTATCTATTAAAGTGAAATGGATTGGGTTGGCCTAAGCTCATGTGGAATTATTCAATTCGGCATAAATTCCAAGAAAACCCACACAAAATCCTATAAATAGAAGCGACCTCAAGCTCATTCTTACACACTTTATCAAGCGATCTTTGATTTGCATCCATTGTCTTGGTTCATCTATTTTGTCTTGGCTCACACAGGTTCGACGGAAAGGGTTCGCACAGGCTCTGAAATCATAGGTTTGAAGCTTGCGCAAGAATTAGGGTTTGTTTGCTCTGGATGCAGGCACATAACTAGCTGATCTGGGCCAGAGCTGCAGGCACATTGTGTTATGCCTCTGGCCAAGGTGTCATAGCCGCAGGCAGAGAATGTCTAGGTAGCGGTTAGGGCCTTAGGGCCAGATTGGGTTGATCTCGGCCATATCCACAGGCACCGTGTGTTAAGCCTATGACCAAGGACCCATAGCCACAGGCACGGAGTGCTATGCGTACAAATAGGGCCCATAAGGTAGACTGGGTTGCGATATCCCACAATCGCATGCATAGAGCGCCCTGGTAGCAACCAGGGAAGCTATAGTCGCGAGCACAACATTGCAAGGGTGCGACTAAGGGTTTCTGGGCAGATATGGGCTTGATCAACCTCTGACGCTCGTGCATATGTTTGCAGACATTTTTGGTACTGTCATGGATTCAGATCAAGGACTAGACAATTTCTTTCAGTGAGTTTCAGTGATCAGTTAAATCTAGGGTTTTGTATTGTTGTAGATCTGCAGATTTGTACATGTGCTTTATAAATTTCCCCTTAAAATATGTATCTTAAATTTTCACTCAATACTAGCAGTGTTCATCAGTATGCTACAACCAATGACAGTGCATTATAGTTCTCAGAATCAAGATTCTTCAGTAGAATTATGTTTATGGTTATATTATGCATGTGCTAGTTGTTTTACTGCATTATGAAGATATGGATTAATGGATCATTTTACTCTTGTTTTTTGAATCATTTGATGACGATCTAAGAAGAAGAATTTTCAATGGTTTTCCCCATAGTGGGTTTTTCCCTGGTCTCGGACCAATCTTGGTGTCTATATGTGTGCATGATTTTATTCTTATGTTTCTTTATGTTTCGTTGCATAGATGATGATGATTTTATTGTTTTTTATACATAATTTCACATGTTGATGGATAATAATGTAGATCTGAATAATGATATGGGGTGAACTTATCATGTTATTGAAGAAATGAAACTATCAAAAGCAAAGAACAATGTAGCCCTATGAAAAATTAACATGGTTTCAGAGTTAGGCTGAAGAAAAGCCATCGAGACACCTTTTATGGAAGCAAGAAGGGAATTGTAGAGACCGAAAAATAATTCTAGGGTATGAAGAAAACCCTAGGTAGTTAATGCTTACGAGTTTGATGGTGAGGGTTTGAAAGAAACCATGTTTATGGTGAAGTCTTGAATATATGGTGTATGAAAACCCTAGCATGGTCTATGTGAAGATGCTTAAGTACTTGGGATCGATTTTTCGAATCCCTAGATGACTTGGTTGATTGAAGGCAACATTCTCATGTGGACTATGGATAGTGATGGCTCTTGAAGACTAGTTAAAGAGGGAGAGGATCATCTCTCATTGAATATAATTAATCCTTGACTCTTACTTTTTCTTTACCTCCTTAATCTTGTTTACACCTTTGGATTTGAATATTAGTTCTTGCATGTATATTTGAGTACCTGGATATTTTTATCCTCCTTGATGAGATGTGATGAGTGGATCCCTCTTGAGGATATTTTGAAATGCAAGAAATATGGCTAGATATGGAAGAGGTAAAGAGGCACTTAAGCACTACAAGTTGCCTATGTGAAAGTGCACAGGTAATACCACAAGGTATGCATGGTATATTGTATTTTAGTTGTAACATTGATGTCTACTTCAACCCTATGGTATGTTTAGAATGTCTCCTTCTCAAGTGGCTCGTGCATGTAAAAGTAATATTTGGATTCATGATCCTGATGATGAAATGGTGCACCTGGTATTGAACATTTTGATCAGGATAATTGATTCTATGAGGCTTCTTATTTTTTATCCTTAATATAATGATATGCTTGATGTTTGGTTAACTTCTATTGTTTTGAGATCCTCATCCTGACTCTAGTGAATGATACTCTTGACTCTCGATATGCATAAGACCAGTTGGATTTCTTGTAGGAGGTTACCTCATGGATATGGTATTGATAATGCTTTTCAGAAGCATGATGAAAGCTCATGGAAATAGAGATTTCACTCTGTTGGTTTATTGAATAACCTAACTTGATCCTATTGATCATGAAAAGCATGGTATTGATGACCATGTTGATAGAGGTATATCTATGAGATTGATGTTCTAGATCTCTTACTACCTGTGGTCATGTCTTGATTGCATATGGTGAAACTAATGGATTGACCTGATAGAAAATGATAGTATGTTCATGATCTTTGAAGTATGATGCCTCACCTATCCATTTCCCTATCATGGAAATCCAACCCTTGATGAAAGGTTGATGTCATGATGTGATGATGTAGTAGTTAAGCATGATGGATATATGTTTTATGTTATGATCTAACATATTTGTAGTTGCATGACTCTATTAAAGACAAGTTTATGACATGAATGAAGTGATTTCTCATTCAGAGGGAGAATATCTCTTCTAAAAGATTCTTACTCATATTTCTAGTATATGTTTTATTGAAATATGATTATGGGTATCTGACATTATTAATCCATAGCAGAGGTCTTAGCCTCTCTCGCACAATGGAAGGCCCATAGGTGTGACTATGCCTGTCAGACACAAAATTGAAGTTTTGTGCATGAAAACGGTTTGTATTTTGAATCAAGAGAACTCTGACATGTCCTACCACTATAAATTGATTTCTGAAGTTTCCAGGTTAAACTTATTGATCACAAGAAATAAAGGATCAATCATGAAATTAGATGGTCACTTGGAATATGTTTGTTATGGAGATGTGTTGCAGATATCAGTGCATATGTCAGAACCAAACTTGTTTTGCAGGTGTCCTATACATTCATAATAATGTGTCACTATGTTTTTGCTACAAAATTTTGACATGATTTGGCTAATTGATGAGTTGTGTTTGGAACTTTTGACATGATGCTTAACAATGAATTAGAACTTTGACTAAATGATTGATACATGTCTAGTAAAATAGATCTTACCATGATCATACATTTGGATTTGACATGATCTAATCTGGTAAGTTTTTATTTTCCCTGACGAAAACTCTATGTGGGCATAGTGACCTTCAATTTCTTATGTGAGTATTCAGAATTATGGTTCTACATTTGCCTCATCTTTCCTAGAACAATGGTTGTTGTGACTTAGTATGAAGATGGAATTTGCATCACTTAACCCTGATGTATGCACTTGCATCTAGTAATGGAAATGACTAGTAATGGAATGATAGATGATTGACTTTTTGATTTGACAGTAAATGAAGTCAAGCCTTGATATGAGTTCTACATGTCAATGGTTGAAAGAATTGATACTATGATATCAATGTATTTGATAATAGTTTTGGTCTAGCTTCTATACTCTGATGAGATTATTTTGTTGACACAACATTGATTTATGTAAGGATGAGTATGTTGGATTGGTAATAAATTATGGTTACCGAGAGCATTGTGTCTTGCAAGCTCCCCGATTTTGATTTGTCCATACTTGACAGTTATCAGATGAAGTCAGGATAATGAGTTCCAAGGTATGGCCTTGATTTTGATTATGGCTTTTGTTTTACATACTTATAGTCTACCCTTGACAGGTGATGAGCCTCTAAAAATCTAAGAGGTAGATAGCTTCTGAAACTCGAAATAATGTATCATGGCATGATCAATCGATTTCTAAAATTTGGGAAAGAATTCCTATATTTCAAATTTTGTTAATAAAATGTCTTTGTGTAATGGAAATGTAAATCCTTGGACTCTCTAGGTTAAAGTTCAAATATTGTTGAACTCAACATGGCATCTGATATTTTATTAAAGCATTGATGTTTTGTTTTGAACATCCATCGATATATGATGTGTATAGAACATGATTAAATTCATGATTGAGTTGCTTCATTCAGAATTTCCACCAAACATATTTTTGAAATATTTCCATGAAACTTTCTACTTTTAAAGGTTTATATATTTCTCCCATGATATGTAGCTGCATGAATGAACTGACAATGTTTTGGACTATTATTTATGAGAAAATTTGGATGTTTACTTAATATGATATTGGCCATGATATCGTGGATGAGAGATCCATATCACAATTGAGGTCGGGTACAATGATGATATCATAGCTAGTTGTGAGGCAGGATGTAGAAGCCCCTTAAAGAGTGTCTGAGCATGATCTGGATAAGACATGGATACACTGTGATGACAGAGAATCCCATATACATATAGTTGGTATTGTTATTTCTCCACATTTTGAGACAATTTAGTTGTTCGAAACAATCTTAGGCTTGTGATTGACACCTCCGCGAGAGGGATGATGATTATGGTATCTTGTTGTAATTTATATGATTATGTATGTTCTAACATAGTTACATTTTATTTGATGCTATGTATGAATAGGAATCAGTTTTATTGAGACAATAAGTTATTAGATGTGATTATGTTAAGATCAGTGTTGATCGAGGACACTAAGCCAACTCTTCCTCCCTGTCTGAGCTCTTAGGATGAGGAATCGAGATAGAGGGCTCATGGGGTTGAGGGAACTATGGACAATAAGGTGTCTTCCCTATATGTTACCCATAGGTTTATATATGCTTATCCCCTAGCTTCATATGGTTAGAGAATGTTCTCCCCTGATTGGTCTTTGCAGAGTATACCCCAGTTGGCATCATACCCACAAGCAGGGGTTGTCGAAAATACCGCTTCTTGTTTAGCCAATGAGTTGAGAGTGTACTTGGGGTGTACAACCCAAGTCGATTATGATGTAGGTGTTCTACCACATGACTATTCAAGGTAATTCATGTTAATATTAGTAGGAAATAGGATGGGTTGAGATAACCCTATGTGGTTCCAAGTTTATATTAATCTCCCCGATGTGATACAAGGGTCAATATGGGATCCCCTGCGTGGATGAATATCCTATTGCTATATATGGGGTGGTAGAGGTGTAGCTCCCCCATGAGATTTTGGGTCGATATGTGCTCCCCGATGTGGTTACAGTTTGAGGAATTCTCCTTGATGATATGCTCTCTGATGATGATTGATGATGATATTCTGGGTAGTAGCCCGCTGGAAGAGATTCTGAATGATCGCCTGATGGATGAAGGGTGGTAGCCTAAGCTCCCCTCTGGTGAAAAATTCTTCGTCTTCTAGATCCGATAATGTTTATCATATGAGAAAAAACAATCAAGAGATAAGCAGGAATAAGCATGAGAAGTACATTTATGGTTTGTAATAGGTTCACAGCATGACAGAGATAATCAGTGATGATACGCGATTATGTGTGATGATTCCAGAATGGCATCTTGATCGATGAACATATATTGGTAAGTGGAATTCTCTCTGGTTGAGAGGGAGTGTTAAAATTATGAAATTTCGGTCAAATTCCACTTTGGACAACTCATATGGTTGATATCATAATTTCATTAGATTCCTCTTCTTGAGATGACCAAAATCGACCTATAGATCTCCCCAATTAGTTAAGCAGAAGTTAAATTATGAATTATTTTATCTATTAAAGTGAAATGGAATGGGTTAGCCTAAGATCATGTGGAATTATTCAAGTCGGCCTTAACCCCAAGTAGACCCACAAAAAAGCCTATAAATAGAAGCGACCTTAAGCTCATTCTCACACACTTGCTCAAGCGATCTTTGATTTGCATCCATTGTCTTGGTTCGTCTATTTTGTCTTGGCTCACATATGTTCGACGGAAAGGGTTCACACAAGGTCTGAAATCACAGCTATGAATCTCACATAATAATTAGGTTTTTTCTATTCTAGCCGCAGGCACCGAATTAGCTGATCTAGGCTAGAGTCGCAGGCATAGTGTGTTATTCTTGCGGCCAGAGTGTCATAGCTGCAGGCAGAGAATGTATAGGTAGTTTCCAAGGCTTTAGGGCCATATCGGGCTAATCTGGGCCATAGTCGCAGGCCCAGTCTATTAAGCCTATAGTTAGGGACCCATAGTCATAGCCATATAGTGCTATGTGTGCGGATATGGCCCAAAAGGTTGTTTCGGTTGCGCTCTCCCACAGTGGCAAGCACAGACCGCCTTAGTAGTGGCTAGGGAAGCTATAGTCACGAGAACATAATTGCAAGGGTGAGGCTATGGTTTTTTGAGCAGATATCAACTTGATCAACCTTCGGTGCTCGTGCAGATGTTTGCATACAGTTTTTTCAGTGTCCTAGATTTAGATCTAGGATTGGACAGTTTATTTCAGTGATCAGTTGTATTTGAGCTTTTGTATTGTTGTAGATCTTCAGATTTGTACATCTACTCTATATATTTCCACTGAAAATATGTATCTTGATTTTTCACTCAGTACCAATAGTGTTCATCAGTATGCTGCAGCGAGTGACATTGCATTACATTTCTCAGAATCAGTATCCTTGAGCAGAAGTATTTTTATGGTTATATTATGCATGTGTTAGTTGTTTTACTGCATTATGAAGATATGGATCAATGGATCATTGTACTCTTGTTTGCTGAATCATTTGATGATGATCTAAGAAGAAAAATTTGAAAGGGTTTCCCCATAATGGGTTTTTCCCTAGTCTCGAACCAATCCTGGTTTCTATATGTGTGCATGCTTTTGTTCTTATGTTTCTTTATGTTCTATTGCATAGATGATGATGATGTTATTTTTCTTTATACATAGTTGCACATGTTGACGGATAATAATGTAGATATTAATAATTATATAATGATACGAGATGAAATTATCATGTTATTGAAGAAATGAAACTATCAAAAGGAAATAATAATGTAGCCCCATGCAAAATTAACAAATTCCACTTCCCTATGAGGCGATAACTCTAAAATATTTTTTGGAAACACATCCTAAAACTGTGGTAAAAATGAATAGCTTTTCAAGACTTCTGCATCCTCAACATCCTTCCCTTTGTCACTATAAATATGAAATGCAAAAAATAAACATTGTTTCCTACTAGTGTGTTTTTCCTGTATATTTCTAACCATTCTCACTGATGTAGGCTTCTTATTACCCTGCAATATTCTCTTCTCTCCATCGTCATCCAAGCACTCAATAGCCTTATCATATAAATCTACCTTACTCCTGTGAAGGTACAACCAATCATGCCCAAAATCATGTTGTATGACCCCAATGGAAGCACATTCAATTGTGCCAATGTAGGCATACCATTCAACTCAAATGCACAATATCTCACCCAATGATGAACTCTCTTCTTGGTGCTTATATCCAATTTCACCAACCAAGATTATGCATGGACTTATTTATTCAAACCACACTTATCCACTAGGCCAGGACTAACATAACTATAATTAGATCTAGTATCAATAAAAATAGAAACAACTTGATCAAAAATATCATATTTCATTTCAATAATAGATGATTGATGATCAACTTCCTATTATCCAATGATGCATAAATCTGAGGAATTCTCTGTCCAACATCCCCAACTGTCTTTGTCTCGTGAGCAGTGTAAATCTATTTTTTTCCACCATGATGTTGTGGAAAATCTCTCCTCTGATGATCCTTTCCACAAGTCCGACACTGGAAAGGCTTCCTGCCATCACGCTTGTTCTGGTCCTCGAACTAAAATCCTTGTCCTTTTTCAAATACATTGAAATTCTTGTATGACGCTGCATTCTCCTTGTTACTTGCATCCTAAGGTATTGCTCGCTTTTTATCCCACTTTCCTTTAGTCTTGTCATTACCTTTCCAACCTTTCTTAGGTTCTAGCTTACACTTAGACTTATCATAGAAATGCTTCAACTTCCTAATGACGTCCTCCAATTTCCAAGTCTCATCATACTCAATATGATCCTTAAATGATAATGGAAATCCACTGAAAAATATTTGAACCTACATATTTTCATTCTTAAGATATTTTAGATATCTCAACAACTCCAGAAACTTAGTCATATATTCTTCATGTGTCATAGATCCCTTATTCAACTCATAGAACTCCTTAGCCTTACATCATAGTATCTCTCTGACAAGTATTTATTCCGTAAAAGTCTCTTGAATTCAGGTCCAACTCAAATCCTTTGTCTTGATACCCATGACACACTTCACATCTTACCACCAGATGTTTTATTTCCCTTCGAGACTGAAAATGGATTTCATGGCCTTCATGTTATTTCATAATCATGAAACTTGAAGAAACTATTCATTCTAAGAATACATGCTTCTGCATCTTTAGGTTTATTCAACTCTCCATCAAAGGTAGGAGGATTGGCTTTCTTGAACTCATCGGGCAAGTAATTTCTATCACTCTTCCTATAAGGATGATAACGGTGATGATGAATTTTTCTCTCTGATCTAGAACTAGAATATAATCCACAGCCACTACCTCTCCTATCAAGTGTATACATCCATCTACCACCTCTAACGATGTCATCCTTGTCTGACTTATGCCCTCCATGAGACCTGCTACCATATGCCTCATTTTCCCTTTCCTCTTATTCATAACTGACTTGTGGTTTTCCATGTCTCTAAAAATATAATAAACTCTGAAGGATCATTGCATTGACCTCTACATTATTTTCCTAAGATCTGGAAATCCTTTCCTATGACTGAATGATCATGTCATTATCTACTTTGCAACTTCTAATTTCTTCCTTTAAACTTCTCAAGGTATATGTTATGCCAAGAGAGTACTCATCTCTTTTTTTCTCATATAATCTATAAGGAGATTCATGTGAACTATAATCCACCACATTTCTTGTTATCTCTGGTCTTCTTCCTGTAAAAATACCATGACACATAAGCCAAATATAAACATGATCAAAAAAACCTTATTGAAGTTCATGGGAGGTTATCTCATCTACATAGTCAATATGGATTAGCACAACATATGTGTGTGTGTGTAATGAAATTAGTGTATCAATTATCTCAACATCAACATCATAGCAACACAAGACCACAACAGTGACCATCACAATGCATGCATAGCTAACATATCGACAACTAACAAGCATGCATAACAATTGCACCTAACCATCAAGTCCAAGTGTTTGAACTTAGAAGCTTTGATACCACCCTATAACCACCTCACCCCATATTTACCCACTTTAGGCTACTCACTAGGGTAATCACGAAGATGAGAGTTACTATGCAAGACCCGATTTCCAGATGCACTTATGGAAAATTGGATCCATATGTCCAAAACTAGATGCAACCATCCAGTGACACATGATCACACTATCATCAACCCAACTTGACCGAAAATTATTTATTTTCAGTTTCATCTCCTTAAATTTAACATAAATTTCTATTTTTGGCCATTTTTTTGGTTCTAAACTTCTAAGGCATTTTTTAGGGCCTAAACGACATTTTCATGGAAAATGGAGAGAGTGTAAAACTATTATATTAGTTTACTAAAAAAAATTATGCCTCCTTGTGGAGATATTTGAAATGAGGTATTATGATAGTCAATCAAATATTGTATGCAAAAGTTATGACCACGGGAAGTTGGAGGTCCAAATTACTCATTTATACAAACACTTTCTATACATAGTACATGTAAGTGATAAATACATGTTTGTTCATTAATTCAATAATCTCACAAGATAATCATCAAGAAATATGTATGCCCTCTCCACATAGATGCAACACCACTTATTATCCCATACATTCATTAATCGATCAATAGCTAAACAATTCATGAAAAGAACCATAGAAGATACACATCATATGAAAAACATATAACCATAAAATAACCAGCATATAAATCATGGAAACCCAACCATAATAACATAATTCCAACAATTATACATGAATAATCATAGAACAATAGATCTTATTAACATATGAGAATTCCAACCAAGTCAGGGACTTCCACATACCACCAGACCATAGATTGGGTTGAACCAAATCTCTCTTTTAGCCAATCACCCGCACTCCATATTTCAAGCGTGAATGTTCGATCTCATGGAATTAACCAAAAAAAACCAAAAAAGAGATTCCAAAGGTCAAACCATCTCAACCCTTAACTAGTGATTCCACCTCACGGTTGGACATCACTAACACCAACTAGATCGATCTCTACCCAAATTTTTCAAGGTTGTAGGAACTAGTAACTCAACCCACAACCTTATAAGGCTCCAGAGAGTTTTTCCAACCTGACTCCAAGGACTAGTAACTCAACCCACCAAGGGCTCCATAGTGTTTGTCCCAACTTAGGCTCCAGGACTAGTAACTTAACCCAAGTTGTTTCAGGTCCTCCAGAGCATTTGTTCCAACCCACAACCATAAGGGATTATGAGCACCAACAATAAGACAATCATATGTAAAGACCCAAAACACCATGTCTATCCACAAAATGTAAAGGTAAGGATATAACCATTGTCAATCTAGGAAATCCTCCATGCCAATGACAACACATAACCAGATAATCACATGCATACACCATGCATCCATAAATCAGCAAGGAAAATGCACATGCCACTTGTTACCTACAAAGAAATCCAATTTTAGTTGTTGATCCAACTATTCCTTTGTACTTTCATGCTTTCCTTTTTCCTTATTTATCCAAATACAAGTGAATACTATAGTGCTCCAAGAACACTCCAAGAATGCACTAAGTGAGCAAGAGTATGAGAGAATGAGAAATTAGAAGAGAGATCCAACATTGAACTGAAAAAAGGTTGTGAATTGATCCTCAAAAGCCTTTTTATCATTGAGGCCTCTATTTTCTTCATTTTCCTTCATTTTTCCTCTAATTTCCTCATCATGCAAATATGTCATCTTTCACCTCCATTTTCTCATATTTTCCATTATTTCATAAATAAAATGCCAATTATTGCCACTTTTCCTTTTCCAATGCCTTTTCCAATTTCCATAGCCATTTATTAATCACCAATGATCCCCATCACTATGTTTTTCCCAACATTCAGCTTAGAATACATGTCCCATGACCTTGGCTATTATTTTTATTTACATAGGAAATCAACCAGGGGTTGTTACAAACCACTCCCCCTTGGGGGAACACCGTCATCGGTGTTCAATGAAACTTATAAACCAACAAAACACATTCTTCCCATGGATATTTATAACATATATCGATGCATAATTTACATCACATCATATTGTTGAAGACATAACCAACATATCATGAACACTATAACTCTTATTGGAGATTTTTAGCATAGCTCAATGCGGTATTTACTTACATATGCATAAACAAACATATATCAAAATGAATTTGCTCAACCAGAAAATAGAGAACGATACATAGACCACGTCTGATCATCCATCTCCCATGTAGCTTCATCAGGCCCAAATTGCTTCCACTAAACTTTAACTTGCTTGATTTCTCAATTCCATAGCATGGGCATCTTTCGCTAAAAAATGCATAGCAGGAATTCTCCTTTTTGCTCCTCCTGCAATACAAACCATTCAATCACATGATCACCATATTTCACATAATTCTTAATAAATGACACATGAAAAAAATCATGGAAAATTATTTTCGGAGTAAATGCAAGTCGATGTTGAAATTCAACAAGAAAATGTGTGTCTAATTTATTTTTCCCTTAAATAAATTGGACAATAAATTGTAATCTTATCTCATAACAACTAGTATCAATTAACTAATTCAAAAATACTGAGTTAGCTCAAGAATTTCGAGTTTAGGGTCAAAGGTGAGGTGTGTAGAGTGATTCTTTTTATTTGGGGGTCCAGTTGCAGTTAATGCGCTAGTGTGGTGTGAGTGTAATCAGTTAACTCAAATTAATTGAGTTAAAATCAGTTAACTAGTTCTAACTGGTTGATGAGCTAGTGAGAGGTCCAATGACTTAAATTAGATTTATTCACAAGTAGTGATCAATCAGATAACTAATGATTTTCTATTATTAGTTGCATGAATATTAATTTTGATGAAGACCTAGTTGAGACAAAGGTTAAGGGGAAGATAATTATCAGGTGTATTATTAGAAAATTGCCAAGGTGCATTTATAAAGCCATAGGATGACCATGATGGATTGCGCAATCAAGCAAGCTTGTAATTCCTATTTAATAGGGATTTATTTCTCTGTGAATTGTGTGAGCAAGGCAAGCTGGAGGAAGGCAAGGATTTGGCCGCTTAGTGTTTGTCCATTTTTTCCTAGATCAATGTGAGACGCTTGGTAGAGTGCAGCAGATTCTTGTGATCAAGAATTCATTGTATTGTTTCATGATTCCTTGGCTTATTATACAATAGAGATAGAGGGATTTTGAGCAGTTTCTTTCCCCAGGAAAATATTTTCTTTTATGATTAATTTACTTATTTCTCTTACTTGCATGTGATTGAGCGATCGTGTTTTATATTCCGTAAATATTTTATAAGGAATCAGTGTCTTGTTTTAGTACATTACATGATCATATTGAATCCATTGGTATAACTTCTATAGTCGGTAGGCCACTGGTCTAATCCTCTCAAGGATCTAGAAAGGTTTGCAATACTGAGGTGCTAGCTTGGCACATGATCTAATCCTCAAGGATCTCCTCTTGGGATTGATATGCAAGTACACATGCTCCCAAACCTGAAACTCCTTAAACACCTTGTGTTGATTTGAAAAATTCTTTTTCATTTCCTGTGCTACTTTTATATTCTTCTTGATAACCTGCATTTAATGTTCCATATCTGCCAACATGTTTGGTCTAATCAATACCATGTTCATTGGATCACTCCAACTGATGGGATTATTATAACTATGCCCATAAAGTGCCTCAAACATACACATTCTTGGTGACTCCTTATACCCGTTGTTGCATGAAAACTCTACCATTGGAAGATACTCTTCCCACTTTCATTGTTGATGCATGATGTGCATCCTCAACATGTCCTCATGAATATTGTTAACATTCTATGTCGATCCATCTTTCTGTGGATGATAATTTGTACTAAAATCCAACTATATCCCAAAACCTGCAAACATATCCTTCCAAAACCTGGAAGTGAACTTGCCATCTCTATTTGATATAATATTCTTAGGAACACCATTTAATCTCACTATATCCCTAATGAAAATATGAGTTGCCTCACTAGCTGAGTTCGTAGACTTAACTGCAATGAAATGAGATACCTTACTTAACTTGTCAACTACAACCATGATGGAATCACGTTGTCTCAATGTCCTCAGAAAAAATGTAAGTAATTCTATGGATATGACTTCCCATTTCCATTCTGGAATCGAAATCGACGACAATAAACCACTTGAATGCTTACACTCTACCTTTACCTGCTCACAGTCCAAAGATTTTTCAACAAACTCAGCCACCTTTTTCTTCAAGTTCAGCTAATGATATATCGGGTGACCTAAATACGTATTAACATGATTAAAATCATCTTCTTGAGATCATTGTTTTCTTGCACATAGATCTTGTCCTTAAATCTGACCAAACCTTCTTTTATGAGACGATAATCCACATTATGTTCACATGTACCATGTTGTTGTAACCTATGCTTAATCTTCTGGTACTTCTCATCCTATTGTCCTTCCTGCAAGATACGATCCTAAAATTCTGTCCAATATGAACTCATAGTTGCAATGTGATTTACCTACACACTTATGCTAAGAGAATATGAAACCATGTTTTCTTTACCCTTAATGTACCTAATCTCGAAATCAAACTCACTGAGCATAGCCAACCACCTATATTTCCTAGCATTTATATTAGGTTGGTAAAAAAATTATCTCATCTCATGTGATCACTCATCAAGATGAACCTCCTGCCAAGAATATAGCGTCTCCACATCTTCAACGCATAAATTATTGTTTCCAACTCAAGATTGTGTGTCACATAGTTCTACTCCTGCTCATTAAATTTCCTTGACTCATAGCATACCACTTGTCCTTCCTACATCAATAATCCACCCAGTCCCCTCTTACAAGAATCGGTACATGCCACAAACTCCTTGTCAAGATCTACAATATTCAAAATCGGAGCATTTGTAAGCAATTGCTTCAATTACTCGAAACTAGTTGCACATTCCTTAGTCCATTCAAACTTATTTCCTTTCCTCTACAAAGATGTAATAGGATAGGAAATTTGTGATATGTTCTTGATGAACCTAATGTAGTAACCTACTAATCCCATGAATGATCTGACCTCATCCACATTTCTATGAGTTTCCAATTCCATGATAGCCCTTATATTTTCTAGTTCCATTGTTATACATTCCTTAGAAATAACGTGTGCCAAGTAACGAACTTTTTTCTAAAAGAAACTGCACTTACTAATATTGGCATACAAATTATGCTCTCTTATTAATCTCATTACTATTTCTAAGTGTTTTTCATGCTCTTACTCATTCTTAGAATATATCAATATGTCATCAATGAATAATTTCGCAAACTTGTCCAGATAAGGACGCAACACACTATTCATCAAACATATGAAAGTAGTTAGAGCATTAGTCAAACCAAAAGGAACCACAACAAAATCATACTGCTCATACCTGGTATGAAATGTGGTTTTGTATATGTCCTCTTCTTTTATGCGTACTTGATGATATCTTGATATCAAGTAAATCTTCGAGAACATTTTCACTCCCTTCAGTTGATCAAACAAAGCATCAATTTATGGCAAAGGATACATGTTCTTGATCATCACCTTGCTCAACTTCTTTTAATCAATACATAGCCTGAGAGTACCATCCTTCTTCTTCACAAAAAATATTGGTGCACCCCAAGGTGATACACTTCGCCTAATGTATCCCTTACCAACAATTTCCTTAAGTTGCAACTTCAGTTCCTCTAATTCTGAATATCTCATCCTATAAGGTGCCTTAGATGTTGGTGTTGCTCCTAGAATCAACTCAATAGAAAATTCCACTTCGCTATGATGCGGTAACTCTAAAATATTTGTTGGAAACACATTCTAAAATTGTTTCAAAACTAAATACCTTTTTAATACTTCAGTGTCCTTAACCTCCTTCCCTTTGTCGCTAGAAATATGAACTGGAAACAATACACATCCTTTCCTACAACTTCGCTTTTCCTGCATAGTTGTAACCATTCTCAGTTATGTTGGCTTCTTCTTACCCTACAATATTCTCCTCTCTCCATCGTCATCCAAGCACTCAATAGCCTTATCATAGTAATGTACCTTAGTCTTGTGAAGGTACAACTAATCCATGCCCAAAATCATGTTTTATTATACCAATGGAAGCACATTCAGGGTTTCATTACCATTCCAACCCTTCTTATGTTTTGACTTACGCTTAGACAGCTCATAATAATGCTTCAAATTCCCAATAACTTCCTCCAATGATCAAGGCTCATCATACTCAATCTGATCTTTAAATGCTAATGGAAATCCACTAATGAATCTTTGAACCTTTGTCTTCTCATCCTTAATATATGGAACATACCTCAAGAAATGTAGAAACTTTGTCATATATTATTCGTCCTCCATAGATCCCATATTCAACCCGTAGAAATATGTATCCTTACCATCATAGTATCTCTTTGACAAGTACTTCTTCCTGAAAATTCCCTTGAATTCATGCCAACTCGACTCCTTTGTCTTATACCCCTAACATGCTTCACATATTCCCACCAGATGTTTGATTTCCCTTTGAGACTAAAAATGGTTATCTTGGCCTTCATGTTCTCTGTATAATCATGCAACTCAAAGAAATTCTTCATCCCAAGCAAACATGCTTCTACATCTTCTAGTTTCTTCAACCCTCCATCAAAGTTAGGAGGGTTGATTTTGAACTCATCCAAAAATTATTGCTTCTCACTCTTCCTATAAGGATGATAACAGTGATGACCATGATGTCTCTCTAATCCAGAACTAGAATAGAATCCATAACCATTACCTCTCTTTTCATGTGTATCCAGCCATATACCACCTCTAATTGTGTCATCTATGTCTGACATGTTCCCTCCATGAGACTTGCTACCATATTCCCCATTTTTCCTTTCCTCGTGTTCATAGCATATCCTTGGTTGTCCATGTCACTGCAAATATGATAAACTTTGAAGGATCACTACATTTACCTCTGATTTCTTTTCCTGAGCTCAGCAAAACCTTTCCTATGACTGAATGGTCATGTCATTATCTGCTTTGCAACTTATAATTTCTTCCTTTAAACATCTCATGATATATTCTATGTCAGGAGAGTACTCATCTCTTTGTTTCTCATCTGATATATAAGGAGAGTCACGTGATGTTATGTAAATTTTATTAATTGTTAGTTAGATATAGTTATATTAGGTTTTATTAACTGAAAGGGCATGATCAAAGATCATGCCTCTTCACCAAGGGACACCATGAGGCCATATTTAAAGCCTCGGTGATTCCCCATTGTAAATCATCTCTTATCTTCATTAGTAATAATATATAATTATCAAGTTTAACAGAGTTTTTACACTCCATTGGTATCGGAGCGGTTGCTCTTCGGGATCTGTGTGATCACCCAGAATTAAAGAATTACAAAGAATTCCAGATTGCAGATTTTCTTCACCAAGTGCTTGAGCAGCAACCTTGGTTTAAAAAAATAAAAAATAAAATTTTGTGCAGATTTTTGCCCAACCCTTCTGCTCTCTCAACCCCGATTCTAACACGTAAAAAAATAAATAAAAAAATTTTTACAACTCTAAAATCCCCCCTCACGCTTGGCCTTACGTCCCTCACTACCTCTCCGACTGCACAAACCCTACTCTTCCGCCGTCCCACACGCACAGCTCACCGACCCCCTCACGCTAATACATCCGCCCCCATTCGGTGAAGAAAAAAAAAGAAGAAACATAGAAGCAAGATAAGAGGCCGAGAAGGACATAAAGGAATCTGAGATCGCAATATATTTGAAGCGGACGTGAATTGTTTTGCGGCTAGGTCTGAGCCTTGGTTCAGCGAATTCGTCGTCCTGTAGGTGCCTAAAATAAGCCGAAGGTGTTCAGCGTTCAATCCGAGCTATATATTGCGAGATATGGAGGGATATACTCCAACGTGTGACGGTTTATTACACACGTTTGGAATATTCTCTGCGTCTTCTACTTGCTACGAACTTCTTCCGCTGCCATTTTGTATCGATTCACCACCAACAGTCAACCATTTTGTAAATCGTGAAACAGGTTTACGGGTCAGTTCTTTGTCGTGCCCACAATAATTAAAAAAAAAACGTGAAACAGTGGTGATCCACGTTTTAATTTCTCTGAGCATCGTTGTATTTAAAAAAAAAAAAAAAACTTCGATTGTTTCCCCGACAAGAAATAGTGAAGCCAAAACTCTGTTCGCTGGAACTTCCGCTGCCCTACCCGTCCGCCGTCTGTCCGCACACTCCGCCCAACAAAAACTTGCGTTTAAATAAAAAATTCGTGAAACAGTGTGTCGTTTTAAACGGAACGGGCACATTTTTAAAAAACACGATTTTTTTTTTTAATTATATATAAAATATATATTATATAGTTTAATTGATAATTATATATATATATATATATATATATATATATATATATATATATATATATATATATATATATATATATATATATATTATAATTATATAGTTCAATTATATATTATATAATTCCCATTTAATAATTATATATATATAATAATTATATAATTAAATTATATATATTATATAATTTTTAATTAAAAATTATATATATAATAATTATATAGTTTAAAAAAAAAATTATTATTAATTAATTAATTAATTAATTCAAAAAAAAAAAATTAATTAATTAAATATTAATTAATTAACTTTAAAGAAAAAAGAGGAGAAAACTGGCAGAAAAATACTCCCCACCTCATACGCATTCGATGTCGTCATCAATGTCAATGGCTGAATTCCAGAAGAAACTAGTGGATCTCGAGAAACATATTAATAATAATTCCGAAGAATTCGGAAAGAGGTTAATCGATCTGGAAGGTACAGTTGCAGGGCACTCCAACGACATCAAAAAGATTCATGATACAACAAATCGAATAGAAAGACAAATGTGGCTAAATCATCACAAGGCCACAGAAAAGCAGAACGAACTCTTCAATAAGCTAAATGATAAGCTAGATAAATTAAGTCAGACGACACAATCCCCAATATCTCCTAACAAGGAACAAAATCAACAAAACAATTCCGCAGATTCAGGGAACTCAGAAGAGCATCAGGGAAAAACCGATTCCCCACATCATCAAGAAGATAGTAATGCAAATTTTCAAAATAAGCAGCTCTGGAACGCATTCGCTAATCAATATCCCCTTCTTGTTCCACCATTAGCATATCAGCGCAAAGCCAAGATCGACCTACCCAAATTTGATGGTAATGAAAAAATAGCGTTGCATGGCTTAATAAAGCAGAAGAATATTTTGAGATTTATGACATTACTAGTGATGACGAAAAAATTAACCATGCTTCCATGAAAATGGAAGGAGAAGCATATAATTGGTATATGTGGTGGAAAAAAACAACGCTCGCTATCAGTTGGAGGAAATTTAAGGATGCGTTCTTCAAAAGGTTTCAAGGCATAAAAGAAGAAAAGTTTTTTTCAACCGTTATCAAATTATGCCAAAAAGGAGATGTGGATGAGTACACTTGAGAATGGGAGACCTTGGCAACACGAGTACCAGGATTGTCGGAATCTCGTCTAATCTAGTCGTACATCTCAGGACTTAAAATCCACATACAGGAAGAGCTAGAACTACATGAAATTACGTCCGTAGAAGTAGCAAGGCAAAAAGCAAAAGCTGCTGAAAAGAAATTTGAAAGATTATCAAAACCAGAAAAAGTATATTCGAGACGACGGTTTCCTCAATCTGAAAATATAGATGACACAAAATATGTCCTTGTCCATCTTCGTGAAGAAGAAAAATCTAGTATGGAAAAACAAAGAATGCGAGAGGGCAAGTGCAAACGTTGCGGTGAAAACTGGGACCCTAAGCACATATGTGCTAATGGAAAAGTGAAAAATATATACAGTTGTGAAGCAACTAACGACGCTAACAGTATTGATTCATATATAGAAGGATTAGAAGACAACTTAGAGTTCTCTCCAGAAGTGGATGGCGAAACTATTCCCCAAGTGTCATTATCAGCTATGACAGGCATATCACAACCTCAAACCCTAAGGTTAAGAGGACATATTAAGAAAAACAATGTAATGGTTCTCATAGACACAGGCAGCACGCACAATTTTCTAGATTCAACCATGGCCTAAAGACTCAACCTCTTTACTTTTCCCATGCCTAATATGAAGGTAATGGTGGCCGATGGTAAGAAGATTGAACAAGTAGGAAAATGCCATAAAGTCAAATTGCAGATTAAAGACTTTCATTTAGAATCTCCATTCTACACAGTTCCATTACAAGGAGTATATGTGGTCTTAGGAATTCAATGGCTACAAACTCTAGGTACTTATTCTGCCAACCATCAGAAGCAGTTTATAAGTTTTAAGTGGAAAGGGTAGAAACACAAGTTGTATGGATTCCAAGCCCCCGAAGATCAAGTCGTATCTTCCTCTCTGATGACGAAGATGATTCAAATAGGAGCGCCAACATCTACAGTACAATGTCATCAGTTAGAAATGTTATCTTCAAAAGGGAGCCACGAAGAGTCACCAGAAGTCAAAACAGGATCCGACCTTGTCGATATCAGATATTTTCACTATCCAGATCAACAAAAGATTGAACTCGAGAATATGCTCCACGATCTTTTTAAAATGTGGGAAGCAAGAGCCCACCGCTCAAGAAACCCAGGCATTCGTCAACATTGTCCATCGTTACATATGCTTTGAGGACAAAGCATATTTAAGATAGGGGCAATGTTATGTAAATTTTATTAATTGTTAGTTAGATATAGTTATATTAGGTTTTATTAATTGAAAGGGCATGATCAAAGATCATGCCTCTTCACCAAGGGACACCATGAGGCCATATTTAAAGCCTCGGTGATTCCCCATTGTAAATCATCTCTTATCTTCATCAATAATAATATATAATTATCAAGTTTACCAGAGTTTTTACACTCCATTTTCTTCATCAAGTCTGTCAATGGTGCACCTAATTGAGAGAATCCCTTAACGGAAAACCTATAATAGTTGAAAATCCCAAATAATCAACACAACTTAGTAAGGTTAATGGGTGTGGGCCAATTCAATATGGCCTGTATCTTCTCCTCATGTACCTATACTCGATATGCATTGATCTCATGGCCCAAGCAAAGGATATCGGTCATCCCAAACTCGCACTTTGATGCAGTTGCATAAAACTGCTCCTTCATAATACTCAAATTCTCATCCAGAATTCCCAAATGCTCTTCCCATGTTTTATTGTATATGAGGAGGTCATAAAATAATATTATTAATAACTTCCTCAACTTTTTGTTGAATATATGGTTCATGCATGAATGAAAGATGACCAGTGCATTGGTCAACCCAAATTGCATGAACAATAATTCAAAATGCCCATAGTGGCACCTGAATGTTGTCTTATGCACATCTTGCTCTTGGAATTGAAATTGATGATAACTTGATCAGAGATCAATCTTCGAGAAATACACAACTCCATGAAACTCATCCAACATCTCATCAATATTGGGGACTAGGTACCTATTTTTGATGGTCTTCTCATTCAGGGCTCGGTAGTCAATGTACATCCTCCAGGTACCATCCTTTTTATTCACCAAAACCACTAATCAGGTGAATGGACTTGAACTAGGTCTGATGTGGCCCATGGCTAGCAGTTCATTGATGTCCTTTTCTATCTCATCCTTGAATTTATTCAGATGCTTGTAAGGTGTGGTGATCACTGGCTTAGCTCCATCCTCTAGCTCTATGTTGTATTCAAAACCCTTGTTAGGAGGTCTCCCTGGGTAAATTTATCCAAAAACCTGGTCATGCTTATTCAACAATAACTAAATATCTGTGTGATACTGTTGGCTTCTATCTGACGAATTTTTACTCATAATTAGACATTTTGCTGTGTAAGCTATATCTCCATGCCTGAATATAGCCTCCATTATCTTAGCTGATATAGTTTGAGGAGTGCTATTGGACATACCCCTGAACACTACCTTATTACCATTTGAGGCCCTGAATTCCATCTCCATTACTTGGTACTTCATTGAGAACTTGCAAAATGAGTATAACCATTGTTCTCCTAACACAAAATTGGTGTCTACAAGATCAACTACATAGAAGTCATTGGTAAATGTGTAATTTCTTAGTGTCACATTCAAGTGTGGAATTCTTTGTGTGCATTCATGTTGAATCCATCAACTACCACAATGTTAACACCCTCAAACTCTTTTGTGGGGATACCTCTCTTTGCCACCAAGGCAACATTGATGAAGTTGTGAGTTGTGCCACCATCGACCAAAACTGTGAATCATTGTATCTGTATGAACCCCATGATCTTGAATGTGTATTATCTAGAGACTAAGTGGAAATAGTACCACCCTTAATTCTCGTCCAAGGTATCTCATCCTCTTTAGCTTCCTCATGGGATTGCTCCCGCTCCAAACTGCTAGGTTCAATACTTGGTGCTGGCATTTTATATTCTTCATTTTCATTGTCTGACATCACCTCAATATAGTGGACCTTTCCCTTGCCCAAGAATCTGTGACTTGGTTCACATGGTGCCTTGCAACTGAAGCAAAGTTTCTTCCTTCTCAGCTTGCTCTGAGTCTCATCATCCAACTTGCCCTTCCTAGCCCACTCTCTCTAAAATGGCTTCTTATCTCTGTTCTCTTGTGTGATGAGTGGTTTGGATAAAAAATTAGCTTTAGGTTATTCATATTCCATGTGTCGTGCCCTAGTGATGGCATCCTGTAAGGTGGTGGGTTTGAAGGCCTTGACCCAACCACGTAGTGGTTCGACTAAACCTTCTGTGAAGAGAAATTTTTCAAACATACTTTGGGATAAAATCAACAAGGGTCCAAAAAAACAAAAAAAATTGTAAAATCGTGAAAATATATGTAAAATCAACATACATTAGCAAAAATGTGATACATCGGTAAAAATCGACAAATATTGGCTAGCCCAAAAAATCACATTTTCATGTTTTTTTCATAATAAAATAGGGATGTTTGCAACATTGGTGAATAACATGATCAACCTATGTTTTTCACCATAAAATCTACTCACTTAAATTCTAAAATATAGGCATCTGGTGTTCTATTTTTCTTGAGCTGTGCTAGCTCCCTGAAGTGTAACTTCAGATTCTTCCTATCAAATTGGTATAGTGAAGTCCAAATAAGAAGTAATGTTGGAAGTTCCTAGGGTGACCAATCCGTGGCACCATCATTCATGAGCTTCTCCTTCCAAATGCAACGTAGTGAATTTGATGGCCTTTGCTTCCAACATTGGGTTGACTTGGAAGTAAGTGTCTAAATTTTGTACCTGAGGCCTTGTCGAGTATTTGGATGACCCATCAAAGGAGGAGATGGAAATTTTCCCAACCTTGCGCAGTAGATCATAGTTTTGTTACATGCCCCTATTATGATCCCTAGGACTATTTCTATAATTAATGTTACTGAACTCCATAAAGGACATGTTTGTTCGAACATCCTCTCCTAGTGATGCATACTCCCAGAAATATTTTGAAAAATATTGATTCATTTCTATAGGTGCCCGTTCTACTGCTCGACCATCTATAAACTGGGGTAGTAGAGGTCTAAGGGTCCTCCAATTTGTTTCCCCTGTGTTATTTTGGGAAAATATGTTAAAAGGACTGTGATTATGGTTGTTTCTTCCTTCTGTCACACTTCGACCGCCTTCATTAGATCGATTAGCACCATCATTACCCTAATTACTCTGATTTTCCAAAACCTAGGTAAGAAGTTGGGCCATCTATTGTTTCCCTTGTGTTGAAAGGGGTAACTAGGTTCAGTCTTCGCCTTTATCATTGTACTTATATCATTATAAAAGATGAAAAATAAGAACAAATATTTATTATTATTATTTCATTAGTTAAGCATGTTCTTCATGCTTCTAGGATTTATTGAGTCAAAGAGTCAAAGTCCTAATTGGAATTCTTGTAAATATAAAGGAAAAAGAATTTTTAAAATGCAATTTGGGTCAATTCACTTGAAGAAGCCAACTCAACCCTCCTAGATGACAAGCCAGATCACTCAAAATATGTGTCTTTTTTCATATGAGAACAACTGTATGTTGGCATATGTTCTCCATAAAAACGAAAGCAATTCAATGATTTTCTATGACAAGCTCTGAGGTGGAGATATATGAAAATTAGAGGCTAATTTATGGTGAAGACAAGCTAGTTTCCCTGGGCTATGAATTTGAAGAAATGTGAGGTCTTTGTGGCAGAATATCTGAGGAAAATGCGAGTTTCCCTGTGGTAGAATGTCTGAGAGAAATGTGATTTTTTTTTTGGAAGATAATTTGAGATGATGCGAGTTCTCTATGGAAAATGATATGAGGATTTGAGGAGCTTGACTTGTATTCTTGGGTCTTGGATTTCTCACTTTGATATGATTCTATAAGAAGAGGATATTTTTTGGGTTCCCCCCTTGTGGGGTTTTTTCCCTGGCTTGGGGCCTATATCTTGTGTCTCTTGTTCTCTGTGATCTTCATATTTTTGCATTTTTGTTAATTGATTGATGAACAAAAGAATAAAAGTATAATAATAATAAGCCAACAATAATTTCACAAGTAATTATCAAGTAAGAGAAATCGTCATTTTTACCTTCCTATTAATTTCTCAATTGAGTATCAGAGTTAAGGCTAATGGATGGCGGCTTGAAGATCACATTCTATTGGAATTATTGAAGTTTCATCATCATTGTAGCAATATTCATGTCTAAGATATGAGGTCTGCAATTAAAAGAATTACAGTTGGGCTCGTATTTCACAGTGGTTCACATATTACATAGTGAATATTATATGATGACATTACAATGGTTCACATTATTGCTGAATTTGCTATTATACAACATATTCTCCTCTAATCTATGGAATGGCTCGCATTACTTATTTTATGGTTTGATATGATTCAAAATATACCTTTGTAAGGCTCGCATGATTCTCTAAGGCATTTTGTGGCCGTATTACTTGTCTAAGGATCAAAATTGCCTCCGCAGCTCGAGATATATACCCTGAGGCATTGCTACACCTCTGTGTCTCAAATAACCTATACATTAGCATTGATATGAATTTCTGGCTTGTATTTTCATCTGTAATGGAACATATACATAGTCTTATGGGTCATATTGTATTCAGGATGGCTCACACATCTTTCTATGATTCATATACATGATGTTTCACATGAATGACTGAGGCTTGATATATATATATATATATATATATATATGTGGAGGCTAGTATCTAATTATCTATGGCTTGATCCTTATTATGAATCACATCTAATAACTATGGCACACACTATAACTTATGTGGCTTGCATTTGGCACGTGTTAATATTTATGTGGCTTATAGATGACCTCTATGACTCATCCTCTGTGGCTTGCATCTCAGAGGCTCACTTTTGTTTATGGATCACACTCGGGCATTGGGCGTCATTGTTCACATACGTATCACAATGATATTGCTTATACTCTATGGCATACTTGTTTCATAACAATGACTTTGATTATACTCTGTGGCATACTTGTTTCATAATAGTTGCATCACATCCTATAGTGGTATCACATATATAAAATTAAATCATTGCATTTATAAATATACTATGAGGCTCTCGATCTTATATACTCTGAGGAGCTTGACATTACATAGTGGCTCAGGTTTGATATATATAGTAGTGATTACTGTACTCTCAATGGAACCCTGATGTTTGAAAGTAACCCTCTCAATATGAAAAAGTGGAGGCATGACAATGATATATAATTGTGAAAATGATATTGACTTGATTATGACAGTGGGTAGGCATGACTATGATCTATATATAACAATGACCTTTGATATGACATTACTGAAACCTTTGAATGGTAGTAACCTTGTATAGTATTTGATTTCACAAAAACGTAATATATGATAGTGCTCATGATTTATCTTCATGACAGTACTATGGATATGTGACAATGATGAATGAAATGACAATAAATCAGTTATGTAAGAATATTTGAGGGACATGAAAAATTCTGCTGAGAACATTGGTTTAAGATATATATAAAGTGTTTAATGCTCACTATGACATCTTGAAGGCCGAGATTGAAAGAACTATGAGAAAATGCACTAATATTAGAAGCATATATATTACCTCCTTTCAAATGCATAATAGAAAGTATAACTACATTAATGTAGCTGACCTAAAGTCTAGAAATAATAAAGTGACAAATATAGGTGAAGACCTGAAAATCCATTACTTTGAGGACGAATGTTTGGGATATGCATATAGCTTGTGGAAGAGACAGAAAATAGTGTAACACGAGACTTTGTGAACTGCGGAAGAACTATCTGTAGGATGATATGTAGTAGCATTATATTTCCTCATAGAGAGGAATGTGAAGGAAACTATAAAAACTTAAAGAAACATAGTTCGTATGGATGACTGGAGATCTGAAGCACCTTTGTTGAAAGAAGATGATAATCTCAGTTGCAAAAGGATCAAATCTTTTTAGATATAAGGTAAGGTTGTAGAGGTATGTACTATTTTTTTGTGTGCATTTCATTTAATGGGCCATGATGATGATAATTTGATAGATACCAAAAGGCCGTGCATATATATATATATATATATATATATATATATATATATATATATATATATATATATATATATATATATTAGAGATCATGACATACAAGCGATGGTTAATGTACCAAGTAGTTCTTTGCATATGAAAGCTAGAATAAAAGGCATGTAAACTATTAGGATTGTGCAATTTGAAGCTTGTTGATTATATACAAATATATTGAAGAGTTTTAATGTTACTATACTAGAAAATAATTATTTCATTCCAGGAACACTAATTGATGATTAGAAGTGAAAGAAAATGAAGCATAACTTTGTTGCAATATGAAGTAGACCATGCAAAGGAATGTTTACCTTAGAGGGAGAAAGCAACATCCCACACCTTGACTAGAATATTTTCTGATTTGGAAACTCTAATAATGATTTAATATGGTTTAGCTTCCTCGAAGGATTTATTGCAAAAGTATGCGAAGAACCTAGCAGTTAAGATAAATTGTTTGATGATATTGTACCAACAACGGTTTGATTTGATTTGGAGCACATATATTGAGTGGAAAACATTGATGATCACTTGTAAGATCATGAGGAAAAAATATTTTTATTTAAGGATATAAAGCATGAGCTAGCAACTGTGAGGAAGTTTGGCTCCTTGAAGATGATAAATGAACCATTTGATGAAAAAGTTTCATGATGATGATCAAGATCCAAAAATGTTGAAGTTAAATATGATGTGATGCTACAAGGAGCCAAGAAGACTTGCAAAGATATATAAGCCCTACAAACTACTACTAATATATCCACAGAAGAAAAAATAGTTGATGAATAACACAAGCCAAACCTTTTTCTTGTGTCTCCCTAGGTTGAGAGGAAGGAAGGATCTCCTCCCTGGTTGAGAGGGAGTGATGGTGGACACCTTATTCTCCATGTGTCATGCACTAGGTCAGGACTAACAACCATAAGTCTAGTGAATGCACTGGTAGGGAGAATGGAGGATTGGATAAACATCTAGAGGATTGAGAGTCCAAGATATGAGTAGTATCGAGGACCGATACTCTTTGAGGATAAGGAAAGGTATCCATGATAAGAGACCATGATATACAAGAGATGGTTAATGTACCAAGTAGTTCTTTGCATATCAAAGCTAGAATAAAAGGCATGTCAAATGTTAGGGTTTGTCAACATGCTTGTAGAATTTTTCAATTCTTGAATAATAGGTCTTGGTGACAATGGAGGATCTAGGGTTTGTAAAACTTAGCACAATTTTGAATTATAAAACCCTAAAAATCCTAACTATCAATTTCTCTTGTGAAAACAAAAATCTAGTGCTTGAGTTTGATAGGAATAACATCATGATGATGTGGAGACAAGGTCATCAAGTCTAAGATTAAGAGGGATCTAACCATATTAAAAAATATAAGTACCCTACATTTCTTTGATTACTTCTAATGCTATTCTATCTATATAATTTTACCCTTTTTTCTTTCATTATCTTATAATAAATGTTGGAGGTTAAAACAAGATTTATCTAAAACTTGACTAGTAGAAATAAGTAGAAGAACATGGAAAAGCATGAAGACGAAGTAGAAAGGAGGAATTTGAAGCTTGTTGATTAGATACAAATATATTGAAGAGTTTTTATGTTACTATACTAGAAAATAATTATTTCATTCCAGAACACATTAATTGATGATTAGAAGTGAAAGAACATGAAGTATAACTTTGTTGCAATATGAAGTAGACCATGCAAGGGAATGTTTACCTTAGAGGGAGAAAGCAACATCCCACACCTTGATTAGAATATTTTTTGATTTGGAATCTCTAATAATTATTTGATATGGTTTAGCTCCTCAAAGGATTTATTGAAAAAGTATGTGAAGAACCTAGCAGTTAAGATAACTTGTTTGATGATATTGTACCAAAAACGGTTTGATTTGATTTGGGAGCACATATATTGAGTGGAAAACATTGATGATCACTTGTAAGATCATGAGGAAAAAATATTGTTATTTAAGGATATAAAGCATGTGCAAGCAACTGTGAGGAAGTTTGGTTCCTTGAAGATGATAAATGAACCATTTGATGACAAAGTTTCATGATGATTGTTAGGATCCAAGAATGTTGAAGTTCGATATGATGTGATGCTATAAGGAGCCAAGAAGACTTGCAAAGATATATAAGCCCTACAAAATACTACTAATATATCCACAGAAGAAAAAATAGTTGATGAATAACACAAGCCAAACCTTTTGCTCATGTCTCCCTAGGTTGAGAGGAAGGAAGGATCTCCTCCCTGGTTGAGAGGGAGTGATGGTGGACACCTTATTCTCCATGTGTCATGCACTAGGCGAGGACTAACAACCATAAGTCTAGTGAACGCACTGGTAGGGAGAATAGAGGATTGACTAAGCATCTGGAGGATTGAGAGTCCAAGATAGGAGTAGTCTCAAGGACCGATACTCTTTGAGGATAGGGCAAGGTATCCATGATAAGAGTAGCTGAAGAGGACTGATATTATTTGAGGATTGGTAATCCAATATAAGAATAGTCTTGTAATGTCATACCTAGTGAACATTCAGATGGGGTATGTGCATTAAGAGGTGATGGTGGTGGTGTCCAAATGAATGCCTCCCACATTTTTCTCTAATCTAGTGGAGAGTTATATCTTGTCAATAAAGGCCTTGCTATTTTGAAATTAGAAATGATGGTTATGATGATGATGCTTATCAATCCAAACTCTTCTTATGAGAATATTTCAATTTGAGAGTATCCTTGTATCCTGTTATGTAATTATGAATACCTCCCTAGTTAAAAGGGAGTTTTAAAAAAGGTAACTAGGTTTGGTATTCAAAATTATCATTGTACTTTTATATTTATAAAAGAAGATAAACATTTTTTATTATTATTTAATTATTTAAGCATGTTCTTCATGCTTCTAGGATTTACTAAGTCAAAGAGTCCATTCTTATTTGGACTTATTGTAAAGAAAAAGGAAAAATAATTTTTAAAATGTAATTTGGGTCAATTAACCTCAAGTAACCAAGTTGACCCTCCTGTATGACAAGTCGAATCACTCAAAAGGAGTGTCTTTTCACATATGAGAACAACTATATATTAGCACACGTCCTCCATCAAATGGAAAGAAATTCAATGATTTTCTGCGAAAAGTTTTGAGGTGGAGAGATATGAAAATTGGAGGCTACTTTATGATGAAGACATGCAAGTTTCACTGGGATATTGATTTGAAGAAATGCGAGGTCTTTGTGGAAAAATATATGAGGAAAATGCGATTTTTCTTGTGGTAGAATGTTTGAGAGAAATGAATACTTTTTGTGGAAGATAATTTGAGATGATGCGAGTTCTCTATGGAAGATGATCTGAGAATTTGAAGGGCTTGGTTTGGCTTTTTGGAGTTTGGATTATTGGGTCTTGGATTTCTCACTTTCATCTAATTTTATAAGAAGAGGAGTTTTTTCTGGGTTTTCCCCCCTGTGGGGTTTTGGCCCTAGCTTGGAGCCTATATCTTATGTCTCTTGTTCTCTGTGTGTTAGAAAATCAGAAAGGAAGAAATATTTTCTTATGTAGATAACTAGGTGTGATATTATTATGTTCTTATTAACTTCTTTTATTATTTATTTATCTTCTTATCATCAAGAAATCATCAAATCAAAAACATGAAGATCAGGGACACCAGAAGTAGGCGCTCAACTAGGGATAAAACCCATTTATAGGGGAAAACCCATTCAGAAATCTTCCTTCAATAGATTCAAATTGGGATAGACCAATAACTTAGACCCAAAGACCTTCCTCCTCCACCAAGCCGACACTTAAAATGTTCTTCCAACCTTCAAAGACTGACTACAACAATACTACATCAACACTGCTTCAATAATGCATCAATACTACATCAAGGATAGATTTTCGACCCTAATGCATCAGAATTTCGGCCCAACTTCAAGACTACTATTTGGGCCCTCCTGCAACTTTAGTTCCTTCACATGTGTGAGATAAGAGAGTGAAAATTTCTTCTTCCTTAGCTAGATAATGACCTCCTTCTCCTTAGCTAACCCTTTCATTTTTGCTTCTTGAATTTCACAATTTTTCTGCTTCCAACTACTGCAATTCGAACTTGTTGAGTGAGTGTGTCAAATGAGGTTGAGTTGTTTCCTTTACATAGTGAGCATGTGAGGTAAATTTCCTTTATTGAGTCCGACTTGGTGAAGGAGGCCTAGAAGACATTATTTATATTATAATAAATTCCTTTCTTGACAAATAGATCCCAAGAAGGGTATTTTACATTATGAAATGGACAAGGATACTTGACATAAACCCTAGAAGTCTTCAATGGAGGCTTTGACTTAAAAGAAATTGACCCAAGCATGAAACCCATGCTTTAATAAGTCAATTCTTTTATTATAAAATTTATTTTTATTTCTTTTGAAAAATCCAATATATCACGAATCAAATACAATTATGAAGACTGATACTAGTTACATTGTTCCAAACTCCCTGTTAACTAGAGAGGTATTCATAGTTACATATATATATAGAGGTACATGGAAGATTTTAAAATGAACTACGAAGAGTTCTAACACACTCAATGTTGCGAACTAGAAACTTGAACAAAGTATTCTATTCGGGTGGGACTAAATGGGATTCAAGCTTTAGCCAACTTTAGGTACCATCAAGATTTTATGCTCTACCACCAACCCAGGGATCTAGGTGCATATCCAAGGTGAGAGCTCCATTAACAACACCATCCTCCCTCTTTGGGATCTAGACATTAACATATAGGCCGACCATATGTCCTCCTAAGAATCTTTCCATAAGATGCTTCATTTCTCCTTATAAAATAAATCAGATATATCTCCGCCACTCTAAGCACATTCACAACCCCAATCAGTAATAAACCTTTAAATACATATTCAAGTAAACAAAAATATTATGGGTCCTTAATCATTCATATGCTGCTTATATCATAATCAAGTTATCGAAATATATCTTGTAAGAAGATTTCTTCTTTCACTTATTCAACAACACCAAATATAACCTCAATACATCTCAAGTATTTTTTTTCAACATCATGAATTACGAACATTCATCAGTATTACTTTCATTCCTTTGGTTTAATTCTTACTTCAAGGTATTCATTGTCATAATATTCCCTCCCTCTCAACTGGGGAGTTATACCCTTTCTTCTATCCAAGCTCCCTCTCAACTTAGGAAGATCAACAACTTCATGATATCAGAGAAACTTCATTCTTTCAGGGCTTTATTTATTTCTTATGGCATCAAGGTCATCATCATTATTATAAATTCCTTCATCATGCTCACAATTAACCTCTTCAACTAATTAATATCTTGAATATTATGTACCTACAAATATTCGACAACAAGTACAACCGAAAAAAAAATATACATAATCATGAAGTTAACTATGTCATTACGATGGAAATATCAACTCATTCATCCTTTTAGACATCAAATACCTAAACCTAGTTAGGTTCATAATCAACAAGGGTCATATATTTTTATATACAAGAATTTAACTTCTTGCTAGGGTTTTTTCATAAAAAATAGACTCCATCTTCGAGACACAAAGCCTTAGATATCAACAATTCAATCAAATAACAATTATACTATACATCTAAGATTTCAACAATATTATTTTAGAATTACATATTAGACTTCTACTAGGGTTTTTTACAAACCCTTGATTTTATCTTCAAAATATAAATCATAACAATATCATCATATCCTAAAATATCAA
>CM076570.1:224564093-224667265 GCA_034641835.2 Pinus albicaulis
GGAAGCACATTCCGTATGTGTTGATGTAGGCATACCATTACTCAAACGTACAAGCTCTTACCCAATGGTGAACTTCTTCTTGGTACTTGTAGACAACTGTACTAACCAAGACTTTGCATGCACTTCTTTATTCAAACCACACGTATCCACCATGTCAGGATTAACATAACTATAATTATATCCAAGGTCAATCGAAATAGAAACAACTTGATCACAAATATTACCATCCATCTCGATAATATAAGATGCTTGATTGATTCAACTCCGCCATTATCCAATGTTTCATAAATTGAAGGGGAATGATTTTTCCAACTCCCCCAACTTTCTATTCCTCCCCGAAAATAAAAATATGAGGTCCGCCACCTCGATGTTGTGGACAATATCTCTTGAAATGATCCTTCCACAAGTCCAACACTACAAAGGCTTCCGCCATCACCCTTGCAGTTCTAATACTCGACCGAAATACCTATCTACTATCAACTACATCAAACTTCTTGTACCTGTTGTATTATCCTTTACCTCGCATCATAAGGACTTTGTCGTCTCTTATCCTTTGCACTTTCCTTTAGTCATTTCATTACCATTCCAACCCTTCTTATGTTTTGACTTGCACTTATACTGCTCATAACAATGCTTCAACTTCCCGATGAATTTTTCCAATGAACAAGGCTCATCATACTCAATCTGATATTTAAATACGAAAGGCAATCCACTGATTAACCTTTGTACCTTTGCCTTCTCATCCTTAAGATAAGGCACATACCTCAAGAAATGTAGAAACTTTTTCATATATTATTCGTCTTCAATAGATCCTATTCAACCCGTAGGAAATATGTGTATATCCTTACCATCATAGTATCTCTTTGACAAGTACTTCTTCCCAAAATTCCTTGAATTCATGCCAACTCCTACCGACTCCTTTGTCTTATACCCCTAACATGCTTCACATCTTCCCACCAGATATTTTCTTTTCCCTTGAGACTAAAAATGGCTATCCTAACTTTCATATTCTCTGTATAATCATGTAGCTTGAAGAACATCTTCATCCTGAGTAACCATGCTTCTGCATCCTCTATTTTCCTTAGCTCTCCATCAAAGGTAGGAGGTTTTTCTTTCTTGAACTTGTATGGAAAGTAATTCTTCTCACTCTTCCTATAAGGATGTTAACGATGATTACCATTATGTCTCTCTCATCCAAAACTAGAATAGAATCCATAAACACTAACTCTCTTGTGAGGTGTATCCATCCATCTACCACCTCTGACTGTGTCATATCTGTCTGACCTATGACCTCCATGAGACCTGCTACCATATGCCCCATTTGTCCTTTCCTCATGTCCATAACTGATCCATGGATGTGCATGTCTCTGCAAATCTGAAAGATCTGAAAAATCACTACATTGACCTTTTTTATGTGCCCTGGAAAGTATTTCCTGTGATTGAATGATTCTATCACTATCCACATTGCAACTTTTTATTTTTTCCTTTAAAATTCTCAAACTGTCTACTATGTTGGGAGAGTACTCATCTCTTAGTTTCTCATCTAATATATAAGGAGAGTCACGTGAATTGTAATCCACCATATTCCTTGTAATATTTGATATTCTTCCTGCAAAAATACCATGTCACATAAACCAAATATAAACATGATCAAACATACCTTAGTGAATTTCAGGGGAAGCTATCTTATTTACACAGTCAATATTTATTAGCACAACATATATATATATATATATATATATATATATATATATATATATATATATATATATATATATATATATATATATATATATATATATGTATGTATGTATGTATGTGTATGTATGTATGTATGTATGTATGTGTGTATGTATGTATGTGTATGTATGTATGTGTATGTATGTGTGTATGTATGTATGTGTATGTGTATGTGTATATGTATGTATGTATGTATGTATGTATGTATGTATGTATGTATGTATATATATATATATATATATATATATGTATGTATCATTTGTCTCAACATCAACATCATAGCGACACGAGACCGCAATAGTGACCATCACAATGCATGCATAGCTAACATATCAACAACTAACATCCATGCATAACAATCACACCTAGCCCATCTAGTCCAAGTGTTTGAACCTTGAAGCTCTCATACCACCCTGTAACCACCTCACCCCATATTTACCCACTTTAAACTGCTCACTAGGTTAAACACAAAGATGAGAATTACTATGCGAGACTTGATTTCCAAGATGCACTTATGGAAAATTGGGTCCATATGTTCAGAACCGGTTGCAACAAACCATTAACACATTCTCACACTTTTATCAGCCCAACTTGACCCAACATTATTTCTTTTCAGTTTTGTCTCCTTAAATTCAACATAAATTTCTATTTTTGGTAGTTTTTTGGGTTATAAACTTTTCCGGCCATTTTGAGGGCCTAAATGGAATTCACATGGAAAATGGAGAGACTGGAAAAGTGCAAGACTAGTTTATGAGTTTTTTTTCAACCTCCTCATGGAGATATTTGAAACAAGGTACTATGACATTCAATCGAATATCATTTTCCAAATTTATGACCCCAGGAAGTTGGAGGTCCAAATTACTCATTTATACAAGCACTTTATGTACATAGTACATGTAGTTTATAAATACATATTTGTTCATTAATTTAATAAGCTCACTAGTGAATCATCAAGAAGGCTCTATTCCCTCTCCATATAGTTGCAACACCACTTATTAGTCCATGCATTCATTAATTTATCAATAGCTAAACAATTCATGACAGCATCCATAGAAGATACACATCATATGAACAACATATAGCTAGAAAACAACCAACATATAAACCATGGAAACCCAGCCATAATATCACCAACGTAATGCCAACAATTATACATGAATCATCATAGAAGAATAGCTCTTATTAACATATTATAATGCCAAACAATTTGGGGACTTCCACATACCACCTGAAAATAAATTGGGCTGAACCAAATATCTCTTTCATCCAATCACCTTTGTGCCATACAAGGCTTCCAAAGGCCAAACCACCTCAACCCTCAACTAATGATTCCACCTCACGGTCGGACATCACTAACACCAACTAGATTGGTCTCTACCCAAGTTGTCCAGGGCTCCAGAACTAGTAACTCAACCCACAGACTTTTACTGCTCCAGATCGTTTGTCCAACCCAACTCCAAGGACTAGTAACTCAACCCACCAAGGGGTACAGATCATTTTTCCCAACCTAGGCTCCAATATTGGTAACTCAACCCAAGTTTTTCTAGGGATTCCAGAGCATTTGTTCCAACCCACAACCATAAGGAATTATGAGCACCAACTAGAAAAAAATCAAAAGGAAAAACCCACAACACCATGGTTATCCAGGAAATGGTAAGGCAAGGCTAAAACCATTTTCAGTCTAGGCAATTCTTCAGTCCAATGACAGCGCATAACCAAATAATCACATGCATACACCGTGCATCCATAAATCAGCAAGGAAAACACACATGTAACTTTTTACCTGCAAAGTAATCAAGCTATAGCTATTGATCCAATTGTTCCCTTATGCTTTCTTTCTTTCCTTTTTCCTTATTTCTCCAAATCCAAGTGAATACTAGAGTGCTCCAAGCATGCTCCAAGAATTCTCTAAGTGTGCAAGAGTATGAGAGAATGAGAGAATAGAAGAGAGCTCCAAAATTGAACTGACAAAAGGTTGTGAATTGATCCTCATAAGAATTTTTATCATTGAGGCTTTTATTTTCTTCATGTTCTTTCATTTTTCCTTCAATTTCCTCCTCATCCAAATTTGGGACCTTTCACCTCTCTTTTCTCCTATTTTCTATTATTTCATAAACAAAGTGTCAATTATTGCCACTTTGCCTTTGCTGATTTCCATATCCATTTATTTATCACCAGTGATCCCCACCACTATTTTTTTCCCAACATTCAAATTGGAATACATGCCCCATGACCTTAGCTATTTTTTTTATTTACATAGGAAATCAACCAAGGGTTGTTATAGGAGTGGGAATGAGAGACCATAGAAAGGTAGTTTAGCATCTATAATAGCATATCAAGCCAGGGGTCTTAGGCAAATCTACAGAGAGTTCCTTCTCCTTTGTAGCTTCATTATTTTCATTATATAGAAAGAGAAACGAGAGAAACTTCAACTTCTAGTTGATTTTTCTCCCAAAATGATTTCAAAAGTCATATCTTGGCATTCATTGTGATTGGTGTGTTTTTGTGTAATGTTCCCAATTTTTAGCCTCAAGCTAAAAGGAACATTATAGTTAGCAGTAGATGAATAAAATGGGTAGGGAGGCCCATTAACCTCTTTAGAAGGAAAAATAGCATCCCTCATGTGAAAAGGGGAAGAATAAGCAGTTGGATTGAGCACCTACAGGTGTGAACAGGATTGGATCATGTTGATCCAGTCATATTTGACCAATTCCACATGCACTGTCTAGATACATTGTATCTCCATGATGGACTGCGCAGTTCTAATGGAGGAAAACTTGCATGGGCTAGATGGCACATATGGATGGGACCCATTGAGGAGAGGAGAATTTCCTATATATGGAGAGGAGGGCAGCCATTTTATTCATTCTTGGATTATTATTTTCTTGGGTATGTTGAGACTTTGCTTCCTCTTGTTGTTTAGCAGGGTTGCAGTGCTGTTTAGCACAAGGGTGTTCCCGGTCGGGAATTCCTACCTCATCCTTAGGGAAGGAGAGGTTATTGAGCTAAATTTCCTCATTCCATAATTTTGGCCAAGCTACCTCCTCTAGCTACAGCACATTTTATGTTTAGATTTGGGTTGTGTTGCAGGGTGCAGCAAAGGAGGATCTCTTTAAGTCATTTCTGGGCTTGTTTTTCAGTGGGGAGCTTGTCTATCCGTTGGAGGATCAGTAAGAAGGACTCCTGGGCATATTTTCACATCTTGGCACTGGGCCAAAGCATATCTACACTTCTACAGTGTATTCCCTTTCAGGAACTGCGTCATTTTTCAAAGAGCTTCTGCAACAAGGTTTAATACCTTGATTTTGGGTTAGTTTCCTAGGGCAAGGGCCAACCCTTCCCCCGAAAAGCTAGAAAAAGGGATTCTCATCCCTATTGTAATTTATTCAACTATGTTCATGTAATTTTTTAGGGTAGTGCATTATTTTTCAGCTGAATATTCAGATCTATTCCTTTTGTACTTGAGCTTCCAAGAAACCCTTGCTAGGTTATCTTTACATTGTATAAAAGAGGCTAGATCTCTTTTTTTCTCTGTGATTTGGCTAAATAAACTCCAGATATGTTGTCTAAAACATATTTCTATAGAAACCCTCTTGTAATTATGTTTTTCTTGCTTCAGAGTTTTTTGTATGGGTTAAGCTATGGGTTTTCAGTGTTTTTAAGCCATATAAGAACCAAGAGATCTGTTTAACTTAGCTAGAATGATTTGTTTCAGCTCCCATTCTATATTTGAGATGTATATTGCATGAAATAAGGGATCCAAGTCCCATTTCTCATAGTTACAGCATTATTTTCTGGAAATAGCGTTTTTTTGGTCCAGATCACTGCTTTTCCCTGCTCGGAGATAACATATGGAGACATAGCTTTGCTGATATGCTCCTAATATGATGTAAATATTAAATTGACACAGCTTGCATATTGTGTTCAAGTATTTTTGGATCTCCAACTTTAGAATATCTTAAGATATTCTCATTGTTGTAGAATTTCCCTATTTTGGGATATTACATTTTGTATTTCACTATTCTCTTTTTTTTCATTTTATCTATTGCATGTGTAAGAAAAAAATTGTAATTAATAAATCTAGATATCGAAGGAAAATTAACCCTCATAGTATAGATTTAAAATTTCATTCTATTTTTCATTAGATCTATTGTGATGAACTATCCAGTGGATTATCCATGGAAGGTTATGAATAAAATTTAGGGTACATTTTGGTAGATGTGTAAATGTAGAGGTGTGGATCATTTGGAAAAATGACTTAACTTCACATTAGAGTTACGTCCGCAATTGATAATATGGATA
Organism: Pinus albicaulis; assembly: GCA_034641835.2. Classification (NCBI taxonomy): domain Eukaryota; kingdom Viridiplantae; phylum Streptophyta; class Pinopsida; order Pinales; family Pinaceae; genus Pinus; species Pinus albicaulis. Next base: position 224,570,136 of record CM076570.1, read on the forward strand.
AGTATGGAAGTGAAAAGTTAAGGAGATGCATACATGCAAACTTGAGGGCCTACAAAATTATAGACATGAAGAGAGATACTTTGAAGTCTACATTGCTAGTGAGGTGAGTCAAATTTGTGCAAGGTCAATATGGCACTTTTTATTTTGTTTTTCCCTTCTTCTTGTTAATAATTTAGGGGTTGGATCATCAAAATTGTATCCATTAAAAAATTTTAAACCATGTAATGGAACGAACATATGTCATTGTGTGTTTTCTCTAAGTTTATGTGGGGAAATAATTTTTTATAATAGTATAGTGGGAAAATCCTACATGATAAGGGTCACTGCAAAAAGGGAATGACACAGAGAAAAACCCAATATCCACAATATGCACTCCTGGTATAAAAAATGCATGCCACAATTTTCCAGTAATGCATGCCCATATGCACAAAAATGCATGCCCAACGCACAAAATGTATGTCTATCCATTTAGAAAATACCCACTAGGATTAAAGAGAAGGCATGCTCAGGACTAAGAAAAATTCCCATTGGGCTTCAAAGAAATGCATGTCCGACACTTAAGATAAATGCACGCCCTACATATCTAAGCAATCTTAAGCACTTATTCATTTTATGATTTTCAGAATTTGGAACACTATTCACTTAACAATATTTTGCACTCCTAATTTATGCAACCTCCTAACACTTCGTAATTTCTTATACTTTGTGGAATATGGAACATTCACTATGAAACTTCTCCCAACTCTACATTCCCACATTCTACAACATCCATATTGCAATTTCCATATTTTAAATTACAACTTTTAGACTTAGTCTCTTTTGTAGCCCCAATGTTGTATAAATCACTATTTTAAAAAAGGAAAATTTGTATTATTAGCTTATATTTTTCACAAATCAGAGGTATCGCCATACTCATACTTCACACAAAGGTTTCAATTGCTATTGATAACTCCATTTTTCAATACTATGTTCCATTACTATGAATTAAGGCCACTTTAGGGACACTTGAATATTTTCAAGATCCTTTTAATAATATAGTATTATCACCACCCAATGTTATTAAAATCGCTAAAAAAATATGGAAAATAGAAGAAAGGAAAATTTTTGTAGATATACTATTAACAATTTCGATTGAGAGAACCTTGAATTTCACTAGTCAGTTGCTTACAAATGGTACTCAGAACCGCTATAGGAAGAAAAGGATTCTAATAATATCTGGACTACTATACTTGCTAAAAAATGATACATGCTTGAAGCTTGTGATTTAAGGAAATAGTATCTCGATGTGCAAAGAAGTTTAATAAAGGAAAAATATTGATACAACCTGGGGAGAAAACCCATGTTCCATTAACTCTCTAGCTTTTTAAGAAGATGTTGTGACTACTTGCTTCAAATAAAATTTTAATATGGATGAAGCTATTTCCTTTTTATATACACAAGGTGGAGGAATTAATATTATAAATAATATTCTCGCTCAATTGCCTATTGGTTCAATGAATCATGCAAAAATTATGTTCATTTCATTAGCAAACCCATACCAAGAATTTGCATGGTTATCGGTATGAGTTGTTGGATCTACATACCAAATTTCTACGTTACTATGTTCAAGAAGGGTATATTTTTTATTGGGTTCATGTCATATCTAATGAATTCACTTATCAATTAGGGAATTATCATCAAACCAAATTTTTCTACATGACATCCTACCTAGTTTATGCTCTTATTTTTTGTAATGCATGTAATGAGTTGCCTTGAACATTAAACATAGATTTTACCATGGAACCTATCCAATTTTGGTACTCATTTGTATGGAAGCACAAATACCAATTATTTTTCTAGTGTGTTTGAATTGATGACTCTTTTTGTGAAGTTTAGAGAAATAATCTTTGGATATACTACAAAGAGGTTCTCTAAGTATGCCCAAGATTTTCTTCAATGATAAGAAGTATGTGAATTTGATTACAAATTATCTTGGTTCAAACTATTTATATTCAAAGGGAAACCCTTTATGCTTCCATGTTATGTTCTTAATAGGCTTTTTGTAGTTGAATATGCACACAATATAAACACTAGGAAAATTTGTTTGATAAGAGAAGAAAGAGATAAGTTATTTCATTTCCTATCCATATTGAAGGCATAAAAATAAGGATTTTACCTCATATTAATGAGATGGCTTCATATTTTTATTTATTTAAAATGATATAAGCTCAATACTACGATGGTTTTGACCCAGATATAAATTTTTTATCTCATATGCACTCTTTTGATTATGGTTCATCATTCAATAAATCATTATAGTTAAATGAAATTTTAGGTAATAGTCAAAGGGTACATGAAGATTTTGATGATGGATCTAATGAAAAAAATCCATTAGTATTATTTCCATGCTTTGATAATTACCAATAGCTAGGATCAACAGCATGGAGAATCAATAACTAGTATTGGTATTGGTTCAACAAAAGATCCCAAAAGAGTTCCTCAATATCCCATAAAAATAACGAAATTGTAAAAAGCAAGCCATGGAGCTCTAAAGATGTAGATATAAACCCTCCTCAAAGGACACTATTTAAATTAGTTCAAAAATAAAAAGAGATAATATAGAGAATAAAATTGAAAAGAAGAAAAAGCAAAAATGCATCGTGAAAATGTTGAAAATAATGCAGAAATTGTGATGTTGAATTGGGTAACAATGTGGTTAATTAAAATTAAATCTATAGCTAAAGAACTATCCCATGATGGACCAATTATTTTTGAAGAAGAGTCAATTACTCTTCACCATGCAAAATACAATAAGGAATTTAGGAAATTTCAAATTGATAAAGTTAATTTAAATAATAAATACATTATTGATTAATGGAATCCAGAGATAGATATTGATATGCATACTTCAAAGGTATTATAGTTTTACCAATATACTAGGGATTATTTGGCTTACTTAATAACGAAATCGGAAAAGAAAAATATTAAGTTAAAAAGGAGAACAGATGAACTAGAGACTACTTTATTTCCAAAACCACTCTTTGTTGAACCATTGGCCACTCCTAGACCAAATGAAATTCCTAAGAAACCAATTGAATCAAATTAAATACTAAAAACAACTTCAAGGCTTTTAAATGAAATAATGAAGTATGTTGCTAATAATATTAACAAACTACTCACCATAATCTTTGAAGCATGGAAAATAGCCACAAATCCAATCACTGTGGGATCAAGAATTTCCTCTTTTATTAAGTATATGAAAAAGGATTTTGAAGTTGATGAATAGTTTTATAAAGATTTTGTAAGTTTTTTTTTTTAGAGTTTCATACTTGAATGTGACAAAGAGGATAGAACAGAATCACCCATCCAAAATCAAATTCAAACATCTCAAGGCATGTTGGCTAGAGAGGATCAATGTGCTTTGACTATTAATTTATAAGTGTAATACTCTTAACGATAAAATACTTGAATTATTACTTAGGGTAATTGATATAGTAAAGGAATTGAATAGCCCACCTATGATAATTGATGTTATATTTTTTACCAAAGAAGTAATGCAAGAAAGGTTAGATAGTCTAAAAGTCTCTTGGGAAAATGATTTTAATCATATAAATGATTTTTATAAAGATGAAATAGAGAGGTGGTTAGTTAGTTATGTTAATAAAAATTAATATCAAGGAATTATTATTCATTAAAGGGGTTTCATGTCAAATAAAAATGAATATAAATGGAAACCTCTATAATCAAGCATGAGATAATGATATCATAGTTACATGAATTTATTGAACAATGGTTTAAGAATGTGGTTCAAAAAATAACTTATGATGATCCTCAATTGTGAAAAAGTGGTTATGAAATTTAAATGGATTCAAGGTAAAGGATTAACTTTTTCTTTTTCCAACATAGTAAGTAAAAATACACATAGAATATTTTATATATATTTCCCAATCACTTATCATCTAACCTTTCATTTCATAGTCTTTCTTAAAGTTAAAGGTCAAATTATAATTTCAATTCCTTCTTTATTCAAAGTATTCTTCACCATTATCTTTATTTGGTCCACAAAAGCCCCATCCTAGTCCATTTGGATGAACATGTTTATTTTTATGAATATTACAAACATTTATTGAGACTATTTAAGGCTCCATAGAGGACTCTTATAAGCACATAGCTAGTGTTATTTATGACATTGAGTTTAAAGCGTATAGTTGTGTGTGTTTTCATATCATCTTTGTGAGTTAATTTAATTATCATGTCAAGTTCTCTGCAAATGTGTTTCAGTCATTTCATCTGCTTCAATGATGTGTTATGATTTACTTCTACTATTTTAGAAATGATATGTCATAAAAATATTTCTCTTGTCTTACATTAACATTTGTACTATACATATTTCATTGTGTTGTATTTAAATTTCATCTTCCTAGATGATATGTTATGATTTATTTCTATTATGCTAGAAATAATATGTCATAAAAATATTACTGTTGTCTTACTTTAAGATATATACTATACATATTCCATTAATAGTAATTCATTTTTCTACTTCTTAAAAAGGGTCCTCGTTATATCTCGGGAAATTTGATATTTTTGAAGAAAAGTGTAGAACCACCTCTCAAAAAACAAAGAGGATATTTATCCTATAATTTTTTCTCAATTCTTTAAACAATCTCATAGATCAACACTCCCAAGGTGAGAGTATTGAATACAACTTGTAATACATATAGTGCATTATAATTGCTTTAGATGCCAAAACGAAGAATGTAAAACTACGGAATTACAGATCAATATTGAGGAATAGAATGGTAAGATATCTTCTATGTTGATAATTGAAAAATGGAAGTATCAAGGTAGGTGCATTTTGCATGTTGGAAAAATGCAGAGGTGTTTAGCATTTTGCAAGACTTAACTCCACATTTGAGAAAATAGCTTAAGTATCAAAGTACGGAGATATATTGATGCATACATGTGAACTTGTGGACATGAAGAGATATTCTCCACATTCCATGTTGTTAGTGATATCTCAAATTTCTAGAAGGTTGGGTGAAATTTTTCAGTTGAATGTTCCCTTGGTCTTGTCAATAATATAGGGATGTATTATTGAAATTTTATCCATTACAAAATTTTAAACAATGTAATGGAACAAGCATATGTGAAGATGATGTGTTGTCTAAGGTTAAGTGGGGAAAGAACCTTTTTTATGATAGTATAGTGGGAACATCCCACATGGTAAGGATCACTACAAAAATGGGATGAAACTAAGTAAAATCCAATATCCAAGTTTTAGCAAGTGCCAGAGTCATATTGTATAATTCCCCTCCTTTATAATAATTGTTTTTAAAGAATCTTCTTTTAAAAGGAGTGAAATAACTAGAATGCTATACACACTCATAAATTTTTATGCTACTCACCCATTGTTAATTTTTTAGTGTGTGTAGTTACTTATAAAATCCTATGTGGTTGACCTAGTAAGTTGAGATTTTGAAATACTTGGAAATGGTATTGCTTGAAAATATAATTTAGGGTATTATGACCATGTTTTTTTTATTTGTTAGACCTTAATGAAAGTGATTGAAGGATTTTATACAACACTAAATCTAGGATATAGCTTAGAAATACTATAACTAGGTCATATACCTAAGTATAATTCAAACAACATACCATTATTGCATTCACATCTGGTATAAACCATGTCATACCATAACATTGATGGCTCTCAGTATTGCAACAAAAATGTTGTAATTCCCAAGGGTCTCAACATTAATTATCAACATGGGGTTCATACAAACTAAGGGGTTGGCACTATATGTGAAGCAAGCACTTTATTATTCTCTTGTTGATATTTATGCATGTGGAAGTATTGAAATTAAGGTTAGATGGACAGATACCAATCTAAGTAAGCTATTCTATAGGAAAAATATATTTGTAGAAAATGACTTGTGGAAAAGGAAATGGAACAAAAATCTATGCTATTTGGAATGAAATAAAGAACACTTGTTGAATGACATGCAATTATATTCTATCTACAATAAATGGAAAATGACACTTGCTAAAATTAAATATTTAAAATAAAAACCCTAATTTGCAAGAAAAAGTAGTTTTCCATTTTGGACAAGGGAATCTATGAGGTACCTATGCTTCCAAGTTCCATTATCAATGTCCTAGAGTTGTTGTAATATGTCAAATAAGTAAAACCATGATTTTATTATGAATTTCAGTGAGAAAGGAGGGTTGGTTACAGGTTTCTATAGAAGTCTTTGTTTTTCTACAAGAGACAGTCCAACGATCATGTAAACATGGAAGAATATGAGTCTGAGATGAGGAAAAATTTTGAAAACATTAGGACATGATAATATTTAACTGATCAAATATTATGTCAACCTGATGCAATCCTATCCTAATGAAATAAAACGTTGTGTGTTTATTGTAATTGCAAAACTTGTTACACAACAAATAGTGAAAAATAAAATGTATGATAACAAGAGAAATAAAGTGAATGAAGACCTAAAATTGCATTCAGAATCGATTATCAATGTCTTGAACATGAGGAAATATGTCAAATAGGTCAAAGTGACAAGAAGAGAAATAAATTGAATGAGTACCTAAAATTGCATTAAGAAGTGATTATCGATGTCCTAGTGGTGAGTAAATATTAAGACCTGAAATTGCATTATCAATGTCCCAGAGATGAGGAAATATTTCAAATAGGTAAAAGTGACAACAAGATAAATGAAGTGAATGAATACCTAAAATCGCATTAAGAATTGATTATCAATATCCCATAGTTGAAGAAATATTAAGGCCTAAAATCGCATTATCAATGCCCAAGAGGTTTTGTAATATCTCAAATAAGTCAAACCATGAGTTTATTGCATTAAGAAGTGATTATCAATGTCCCAGAGGTGAGGAAATATGTTATATAGGTAAAAGTGGCAACAATAGAAATAAAGTGAATGAAGACCTAAAATTGCATTAAGAAGTGATTATCAGTGTCCCAGATGTGAGGAAATATTAAGAATTAAAATTTCATTATCAATTTCCCATAGGTGTTGTAATATGTAAAATTGGTCAAACCATGAGTTTATTGCAAATTTGAGTGAAAGAGGAGGGCTAGTTACATGTTGTTATAGGAGTCTTTGTTTTTATATAAGAAACAGTCCAACAAGCATGTAACCCAAGAAAAATCTGAGTCTAAGATGAGGAAATGTAAGGAGATGATAATATTAACTTATCAAAGCTTAAAGGAAACCTAGTGTAAGGCTACCCTAATGAAATCAAACAGTGTGTGTTTCTTGTAGCTATAAAACTAGTTATACAACAAAACAGTGAACAATAAAATCTATGAAAACAAGAGAAATAAAGTGAATGAAGACATAAAATTGCATTAAGAAGTGATTATCAATGTCTCTAAGGTGAGGAAATATGTCAAATAGGTCAAAGTGACAAGTAAAAGAGGATAAATAAAGTGAATGAAGACATAAATATACATTAAGAAGTGATTATCAATGTCCCAAAGGTGAGGAAATATTAAAACCTAAAATTGCATTATCAATGTCCCAAAGGTGAGGAAATATTAAAACCTAAAATTGCATTATCGATGTCCCAGAGGTGATGAAATATGTCAAATAGGTCAAAGTGACAAAAAGAGAAATAAAATGAAAGAAGACCTAAAATTAATTTATCAATGTCTCGAAGGTGTTGTAATATATCAAATATGTCAAACCATGAGTTTATTGCATTAAGAAGTGATTATAAATGTCCCGGCGGTGAGGAAATATGCCAAATAGGTCAAAGTGAAAAAAAAGAGAAATAAAGTGAATGAAGACCTAAAATTTCATTAAGAAGTGATTATCAATGTCCTAGAGGTTATGAAATATTAAGACCTAAAATTGCATTATTAGTGTCCCATAGGTGTTGCAATATGTCAAATAGGTAAAACCATGAGTTTGTTGTGAATTTGAGTGAGAAAGGAGGGTTGGTTACAGGGTTCTACATGAGTCTTTGTTTTCTACGATAGTCAATCCAACTAGCATGTAAACCAAGTAGAATTTTAGTCTCAGATGAGTAAAATTTGTGGAAATGTTAGGAAATGAAAATATTTAACTGATCAGAGCTTAAGGAAACATGGTTCAAGGCTATCCTAATGAAATAAAAAAAAAATTGTTTCTTGTAGCTGCAAAACTAGTTACACAGCAAAACAGTGAACAGTAAAATATATGACAACAAGAGAAATAAAGTGAATGAAAACCTAAAATTTTGCATTACTCCTAAATTTTGTGAAAACAAATTATGAGAAGGAATTGTTCATAAAATATTCTACTTAACCTTGCACAAGAACTTAAAAAGATAACTTTTAGAAATGTTGTAAAATGAATAAGAGCATAACACTAACAAAAGTACAATAGGGCTATAACTTATGAATCTCCTAGGGTGGGCCCAACCCAAGGATGCTTAGAGTCCTTTAAAGGAAAACCAAGCTAAGATATTAAATCAACACTGCTTTCATTAATTAGAAAAATTAATCTTTCTCTTATGAGGGTTTGCAATGTGTTTCAGTCTGTGATTGCGATTCAGCCTCCATGGCGCCCCCTTTGGGGGGGGCCAACAGCTCTTCTCAGCGACTAGTGCATAGATCTAGCTCCACGGCTAAAAAGAAGCCAACTAATGCATTTTCAGTCGTAGGCCCTAATAAGCAGCAGCCCTCATATTTGTCTTAAGAACCCATTGGTAAAGTAGCAAAACCGAACGGATCATGCCTCCCAAAAACCTAACAAGCCCCTTTATTGGAAATCCCACCTGAAAAAGTGGGTTTTACTTTAGAGAATATGAAATAAAATTTAATTATCTATAAATTTGTGAGACCTTGGCCATCAAATCGAATTCTTATTAACTGGATACGCAAAATTTGGATAGTCAAGGGAGATGTAAATCTCAAACTATGATATAGGGGATTCTTTACTGTAATTTGCACCAATGTCGAAGACAACGATCACATATTTCAAGAGGTCCATACTTCATGAATTTGGTTCGTCTCTTCATAAAACCTCGGGTTCCCAGATTGAATCTAAAGAAGGAGGATGTCTCCTTCCTTCTAGTTTGTATTAGGTTATACTCCCTTCCTAAAGAATTTTGGGATCCATATATCTTCGCTCACATTGGTAATAAAATATAGAAATTTATTATGATGTCGAATATCACAAATAAAAGGTGATATACCTCCTATGCCCAGTTATGTGTGTACCTAGATCTCCTCAAACCCCTGCCGACAAGTATCCTTACAAGTTTTGAAGACATTATGTGGGAGAAGTCGATCAATTACGAGTAGATCCATTTTTTATGTTTCCATTTTCATGCATATGGCCACCTAATCATAGACTTCCTTGCAAATCCACCCCAGAAACTTGAGTTAGGTACCACACCCACTCGTCCAGCTCCCCATGAAAATAAATTTACCACAGTGAGAGGTAGAAGTTGAGTTGTTAGAATATGAGGAGAGGGATCTGCGACACAAGGCGACCAAAGCAAAAATTGGTATACAGTTCTTCAGAACTTGGCAAAGGAGAATGTGTTTAACAAGGAAGTACCATCATCAAATCATCCTCTAGAACAGACTTCTCAAGGAAACCCCTCCAATGTCAAAGCAACTCAAGACTCTGCCTTAGGGGCCAAGGCTAGAGAGTAACTTCAATAATCAAGAGATACCAACCCCAATGGAGGAAGAAGATTTGGAAGATCCAGAATTGAAAAACATGGATCTTCAACAAACTGCGGAGGAATGGGAAAGAAAATACCCCACTGCAATCCCAAAATAAAAAATTCAATTGATTTCCAAAGCATATCTTTTCCATCTCGATCAGTTCCTCCATCGTTTTCATACACCAGATACTTCTTCTTCCTCTTACCCTCCCTTTTCTTTCAAAGGGATCAAATTTTTTGATTGAAGTTTTCTTCTTACTAAACCATGATAATAGACATTTGCATAGAAATAATGATCCTTCACTTGTGCTTTTATTTTCATCAATATTTCCTTCCCAATCTAAATTTGTATCTCTATTAGAGTGAAGTCCTTTATTTTTCAATGCCACATGCCAAATTCCAATGTCCCCTTGAAATATATATATATATATATGGTGACTTATTTACCTTTTTCTAAGATGGCATCTACATTGCATGGGTAATATTTGAACAAGTGGTCATGGTTATGAAAATTTCAACATCTAAAAGGTATGTGTTCATAATCCAAAGTCATGATCCACTCAAAGTCGTATAATTTTATGCTTTCCAATAAGATATCCCAAGGAATTTAAATAAACACACATTTTTCACTAGGAGGTGTACCTTGTATATTTGGTATCCTATAATATTTTGACAAAAGATACAATGGTATCACTTCTTCCTTGTAGTGTTTATTCCAAACAAAACTCTCAAGGAAGGGAGTACATGAGAATCTACACTAGGGCATCGATGAAATCTTATTTATTAGGAGAAAACTGTTATATCCAATAACATATGTGTAGGCATATCAAATTAAACAAATAATGACCTTCCTCAAAGATTCAATTTCTATCCTCAATGCAGATAAAGATGGCCATGAAGAACCCATTAGATCCTAGTTTAGGTCTATCTATATTTTGGGTTCCCATATGGATGTGACCCAACCTAATAAATCTTTCTAAAAGTTCTAGAGGCCCATAAAATTTCCTAAAACCATATGATGCTTCATATATATTATATATATATATATATCGATAATTTTATGGGGATGTGACTTCATGCCTTAGGACTAGTCTAGTTTTAGATAGCCATCTATTCTATAGCCTATTCTCCATATTTTTCTCTTGTTGGTCCTTACTATCATTTGGTTCCTCCTCCATTGGATCCAAAGTGAGTCAAATGTGTCTCCCCTGGGACTGCATCTTTGAAGGATCTATTGACTGCCTATATCTGAGTGCCCTATATCATTGATCACAATCATAGTTTTCCATCACTTGTTATATATCTCTATAATCAAAAACCTATCACATTGTTACCTGTTAGGTCCATATATTACTAGTGAAGTCCCTTATTGTTGCTAGTGTAGCTCCCTTATTATTTTTGTACCCATATTTTTATTATTGAGCCCCATAAAAATCCAATATTGTTATTGTTATGCCCTTACATTATTATTGTTTGGTGGGATAGGATTATATTGTGACCCCATGGACTCCTATATATAAAGAGGAGGTTTTTTCATTTGTATCATCCAAGAATTGTTCATTTATTTATTGTAAAGGAGGTTTCCCCCTCTAAGTGGCTGATTTCTAAGGCATTGATCTCTCTTTTCTTATATTTTTGGAGCTGGTTATAACATTTGGAATCAGAGCTTTGGATTCTAGGGTTTTGCTGCTTCAAATAGGTCATCGTGGAATTTTGGCTAGAATTTTTTTTCTATGAAGGCTCAAAAGCAAAAAAAAAACCTATTTTCAAAGAAATCCTGAGGAATGTCATGTAAAAATTTTAGATCTTGGTTCACAATATTTCTAGAGATATGATCTATGGAAGTTAAGGTTTTTGCATGCTCCTAAATTTCATCTCAAAGATTTGACCTTGGTTAAATCGCCATAACTCTCTCTCTCTGAGAATCGGATTGGAATTCTATAAAAATTGGTCGAAATTAAATAGACTGTAGTTTCATGTGTATCAATTTCAGAGCCGAATGAGGAAACGATGACATGTGGCACACCATACAAGTTTTATCTACTAGACCATTCCATAATTAGGTCATTGTGGGAGATTGGGCATAACTTTTCCTTGAAGAATCCAAATAAGGTCAGCCATGTAGCATTGGAAATAAGATTTATAGGGCTACTAAAGGACAGAAGATAAAATCTTGGGGATCTGAAATTACATAGATACATCAGTTTCAATATCGAGCTCCTCAAAATAAAGAAAAAGGTGTGTATTTTTTTTCAAATTGCATAACTCTTGTTTGAAAAATCAGTTTTAAGTGATTCCAAGGGAATATTGAAGCATAGATATCATTATTGGGTTCTAAAATTCCCCCTAAAAATAATTCAACACTTATCAAGCCCTCAGAAGGCTATACTATGACTCATGAAGAGGAAGAAGTGCAACATGATATATCAAAATTACAAGAGAAAGTCAAACAAATTTCGCTCTCGCAAAATGTAACCAAAAATGAAATGGATGGTTTGAATAAAGGCATGGAAACTAAAATGGAAGGTTTGAATAAATGCATGGAAGCTAAGATGAATATCACGGAAGCTAAGATGAATGGCGTGGAAGCTAATATGGATGGTTTACATAATGGAATGGATGGCATGGAAGCTAAGATATATGGTATAGAAGAAAAAATTAAAGACAACATGGAAGACATGAAGAATGATCTAAAATCAGACATGGAAGGTTTGAAGGAAGGTTTCACAAAGTTGATACAAGAAATGATTCCTAATAGCAAAAAGATAGTAGAGGAAACTCATGATGAGAACAAAATAAATTTTAATTGTGATTTCATAAACTCTAATGTTGGATTGAAGACCCACCATATTCCAAAGATCGATATGAGGAATTTTTATGGCAAGGATCCAGTAACATGGATACTACAGGTAGAGAAATATTTTGATCTCAATACACTAGTACATATGGTCAATTTTCTGACACTTTAGTTCTGAAATTTTTGACATATTATCGGAAATTTCCCAACTTTTTCTCATGTTTTTAATCTCGCCAAAAAGCATAGGAGCAAACATCAGTCTTGTGATGAAACTCTCTAAACGTGGACGTGCGACAAAAACGCTCCAACATCAAAATAGCAATGGAAGGCTCCAACCATCGGCATTGCGAAGAAAAGCTCCGAACCGTTGGTCTTACGACGACTTGTGATAGAAACGCTTCCAACGTTGGTATTGCGAATAAAATCTCCAACCGTCGCTATTGCGACAAAAAGCTCCAAACTGTCAGTCTTGCGACGATGCCCTCCAAATCGTAAGACCTGTGACGAAAGTGCAAATTTTCGATGAAGGTATCCAAACCGTGTGAGGGTCAGGTCGGGTCATGTCAGGTCGGGTCAGGTTGAGTCGTGTCAGGTCGGGTCGTGTTAGGCTGGGTTTGGTCGGGTCAAGTCAAGTCGTGTCAGGTCATTTTGTGTGAGGTCACCCAAGGAAACGTGTTTGGGTGGGTCAGTTTAGGTCAGGTGGTGTGAGGGCACCCAAGGAAATGCGTTCGAGTGGGTCGGTTTGGGTCGGGTCATGCCATGTGAGGGCGCCCGAGGAAACGTGTTCGAGCGGGTCGGGTCGGGTCAGATCATGTGAGGGCACCCAAGGAAACATGTTCGCGTGGGCCAGGTCGGTTCAGGTCATGTGAGGGTCAGATCGGTTCAAGTCGGGTCGTGTGAGGGAATTCAAGGAAACACGTTCGAGCGGGTAAGGTTGGGTCATGTCGTGTGAGGGTGCCTAGGGAAATGCATTTGGGCGAGTCGAGGTGGGTCGGGTCGGATCATCTGAGGACGCCCAGGGAAACATGTTCAAGTGAGTTGGGTCAGGTCATGTGAGGGTGCCCAGGGAAACGTGTTCGGGAGGGTCGAGTCGATTCGGGTCGTGTGAGGGTGCTTAGGGAAACGCGTTAGAGCGGGTTATGTCAGGTCGGGTCGTGTGAGGGTTGTCGTATCAAAAATGCTAAGTTGTGACTGCCTGTGTGTAGCCTTGTGCACGTTTGTGTGATCCGTTTTCCGTTTTCTCTCCCGTGCCTTCGTTCGGGTAGGTCATGTGGTGTCATGTGAGGGCGCCACATGAAACACATTCAGGTCAGATCGTGTGAGGGAGGCAGTCTCAAAAATACTAATTTGTGACCGCCCGTGTACCTTGTGCATGTTCGTGCAACCCATTTGTTGTTTGCCCCCTCGTGCCTTAATCGACGTTCAGGAGAGTCAACTCAGGTCGGGTTGTGTCATACTGTGAGGGAACCCAAGGAAATGCGTCCGGACAGATTGGGTCGGGTCGGGTCTTGCGAGGACACCCAGGGATCGCGTCTGGGTCGGGTCATGTCAAGTCGTGTGAGGGCGCCCAAGGAAACGCGTTTAGGCAAGTCGGGTCGGGTGGGGTCGGTTCATGTCGTGTGAGGCCACCCAAGGAAACGCATTCAGGCAGGTCGAGTTGGGTCGTACCATGTGAAGGCGCCCAACGAAACGCATTCAGGCGATTTGGGTCGTGTCATGTGAGGGTGCCTAGGAAAACGCATTTTGGCGGCTCGGGCCAGGTCGTTCCATGTGAGGGCGCCCAAGGAAACGTGTTCGGGCAGGTCAGGTCGGTTCAGGTCATGTGAGGGTGCCCAAGGAAACACGTTCGAGCGGGTTGGGTCATGTGAGGGTGCCCAAGGTAACACGTTAGTGTGGGTCGGGTCGGGTCATGTGAGGGCACCTAAGGAAATGCTTTCGGGTGGGTTAGGTCGGGTCGTGCATGCATGTGAGGGCGCCCAAGGAAACACGTTCGGGTGAGTCAAATCAGGTCCAGTCGGGTCATGCCATGTGAGGCTGCCCAAGGAAATGTGCTCAGCCGGGTCTAGTCAGGTCGTGTCATGTGAGGGCACCCAAGGAAACGCTTTCAGGCGAGTCGGGTCGGGTCATGTCGTGTGAGGGTGTCTAAGGAAATGTGTTCGAACGGGTCATGTCATGTGAGGCCACCCAGAAATATGAGTTCGGACAGGTCAGGTCGGTTCGAGTCGTGTCGTATGAGGCGCGCCAAGGAAACGCGTTTGGGCGAGTCGAGTCAAGTCATGTCGTGTGAGGGTGCCCAAGGAAACGCGTTCGGGTGGGTCAGTTCGGGTCGCGTTGTGTCGTGTGATCAAAGCACCAGGAAAACGCATTCAAGCGGATTGGTTCGGGTCGTGATGTGTGATACCACCCAAGGAAATGCGTTTGAGCAGGTCGGGTTGAGTCGTGTCGTGTGATGACACCCAAGGAAATGCGCTCGAGCAGGTTGGTTCGGGTCAGGTCGTGTCCTGTGAGACTGCCCAGGAAACACGTTTGGGTAAGTTGGGTCAGTTCAAGTCGTGTGAGAATGCCTAAGGAAACGTATTTGCGCAGGCCAGGTCGGTTCGGGTCAGTTCGTGTGAGGGTGCCCTATAAGGAAACGTGTTCGTGCAGGTCATGTCGAGTCATGTGAGGGCACCTAAGGAAACACGTTCGGGTCAAGTCGGGTTAGGTCGTGTGAGGGTGCCCAGGGAAACACATTCGGGTGAGTCGAGTCGGGTCGAGTCATGTGAGGGCGTCGAGGGAACCACATTCGAGTGAGTTGGGTCGGGTCGTGTGAGGCTGCCCGAGGAAACGCGTTCGAGCAGGTTGGGTCGGGTCAGGTTGTGTGAGGGAACCAAAGGAAACGCGTTCGGGTGGGCCGGGTCGGTTTGGGTCGAGTCATGTGAGGGCGCGCACCCTATGAAACGTCTTCATGTGGTGCGGGTCGGGTTGTGTGAGGGCGCCCAGGGAAACACGTTCAGTTTGGTCGGGTCGAGTCGTGTGAGGGTGCTCAGGGAAACGTGTTCAGGCAGGGCGAGTAGGGTTGAGTCGTGTGAGGGCACCCAGGAAAACGTGTTCGGCGGGTTGGGTCGGCTCATGTGACGGTGCCTGAGAAAACGTGTTTGGGAAGGTTGGGTCAGGTCAGGTCGTGTGAGGGTGCCCAAGAAAATGTGTTCGGGCGGGCCGGGACAGTTCGGGTTAGGTCGTGTGAGGGCGCCCTAGGAAACGCATTCATGTGGGTCGGGTCGGGTCGTGTGAGGGCACCTAAGGAAACGCGTCCAGGTCAGGTCGGATCAAGTCGTGTGAGGGCGCCCAAGGAAACACGTTCGGGTGAGTCGTGTCTGGTCGGGTCATGTGAGGGCGCCTAGGGAAACGTGTTTGGGCGGGTAACAATTTCCTGCAATCCAAGTAGATGCTTCTCCAGATACGAAATGATGGAATTATTGTATCTTCCTCCCCTCATATCCTTCATAATCCTAGAAATTTCAGTAAGTTCATTTCCTAGCTCTTTTGTAAATATGTGTTTCCGAGAACACATTGATCAGTAAGAACCAAATATCCAAACCTGCACTAAAACCATCTAAGTATAAAAATTCAAATCATAAGGTTAAACTTAGAATTTTTCCCTCCAATTAATTGTTGTTAAACCATAAATCTCTAAAATGAAAAAGGCATCCCAATTGAGTTGGGATCATATGAACATAGAGGGGATTTTCTCCAAGGTAAATTGATAAAATTCATTCCTACCGATGATGATCTCACCTCATCATCTTTAAAGCTCATTTTTCGTAGTTTGTAAATTTCTTGTTTTGAGCCATGGTTTTGCAAATAATTTTGTGAGAAGATGGGGAAGTATTTGTAGAAACAGAGAGAGGTAATTCTTCCCAACACTATCATATAAAATAACCTCTTTCAATTTTTAAAAATATGTTACTTTTTGGGAGATATACCCAAAACAAAGTGAGTTGTGCAGCCCTTTTCTACTGAGTCTCACTCATGTTTTGAGACTACCAACTGTCATATATTTAACCCATTTAACCCCCTAAACCCTAAACCTCTAAAACCTTAACCCCTAACCCCTTAGACCCTAATTCCTAACCCCTAACCCATTTAACGCTGTAAACCCCTAAAACCCTAACCCATTTAACCCCCTAAACCTTAACCCCTAAAATCCTTAACTACTAAATCCCATAACCCCCTAATCCTCTAGATCCCTAACCCATTTAACCCCATAAACCCTAAACCTCTAACCCCTTAAACCCTAATTCTCAACCCTTAACCCATTTAACCCCCTAATCCATAATCCCTTAACCACTAACTCATTATTCACCTAACCCCTAACTGCACCTAAATTCCCTAACCCCTAAGCCCCCAATCCCTAATCCCTTAACCACTAACTCATTATCCGACCCCTAACCCCTAAATGTGCCTAAATCCCCTAACCCCCCAATCCCTAAACCCTTAACCATTAACTGATTATTCCCCTAACCCCAATCCCTAATCCCTTAACCACTAACTCATTATTCCCCTAACCCCTAAATGTGCCTAAATACCCTAACCCCTGAGCCCCCAATCCCTAACCCCTTAACCACTAACTCGTTATTCTCCTAACCCCTAAACCCTAAACCTATAACCCCTAATCCCATATTCCCCTAACCCCTAAGCCCCAAATCCCTAATCGCTTAACCACTAACTCATTATTCCCCTAACCCTTATAAAATTCCTTAAAACCCGTTGGGATTAGTCATTCAAAAGAAGAGCAGTTCTAGTTGGGACCTACGATCGAGTAATTAATTCCCACTTATTGACAAGGTCGAATTTTTTCCATGTCAACAACCCTATAGTCCTTAATCCCTCTAACATATACTTATAAAACGCTCTTTTTTGTAAATGTGACCCTTGACTATGCCATGAAATCCCTCCAAAAAATTCTTAAATGATGGGAATTCCTACGCATGCGTGAAGCTAGTGGAATGTGACAAGTCATCCAAGATACATCCAAATATTTGATTTGTGCCTTGGGGAATGTAAAATAAAGGGGAAAGGGGACACAAGGGTTGCAAGGATGGGTATAATTCAGAGGTGTAAGCATGGTTTACTATGATCTATAATCCTAGCATTATAGAATGAGAAGGGGGCTTAGGATCTAATTTCATAGGGGATAGGGGACCTAGAGGGAAGGTAGTGAGAGAAATCGATAGGGGAACCCCCAATAATGGTGATAAGGGGATTAGGAGTCCAATTATCACAAACCATAAGCCCATAACCCATAACCATTGAATTCCATGTCCCCTTAACCCCCAATCCATAATCCCTTAACCCCTACACTCATAACACATAACCCATAAACCCCTTGAATCATTAAATCTTAAGAAACTAACCCCTAACTAGCTACAATCCATGAACCTCGTAAGCCTTAACTCCTTATCCTTTTAACCTGTGACCCTTAACCCCTAATCCTTCACCCTTAAGCACCTTAATTAACTTCTAACCCCTTAAACACCTAAATCCCCTAAATCTTAAGTCCTTAACCGTTAAATCCTCTAACCCTAAAGCCCTTGGACCTTAACCCTTGACCCTCGAAACCCTTAACCACTAAGTATCCAAGGCTGAAAATAACACCCCAAACCAACATATTGACCTCCTAGGAGAATCCTTCACCTCTAATTGAGCATATTGGAAACATTTTATTTTTAGAGAACTAGGTATTGGTTATGAGGGTATGTGTTTGTGGGTAATGCCATTATTACCATGTATACCAAACATAGAAAAATTAGATAATTTTCCAAACCTTGATTTGAATCGCTCACAATATCCACACTTCATGTTAAGATGGAGCTTGTATTTATCTCTCACACAAGGATTTGGAAATGAATAGATTACTCACAAAGACAAGGCCTCTCTAGCGATTAAAGTTGTAATACAATTCAAGAGATTTACACCTCCAATATAAATGACATCATTTTATGTTTGTGTCGGGTTTTTAGAAAGGTTATTTATAGACAATACATTCAATGTACTTGGACTTCATCTAATTTTTAGGGCCTCGACTATAATATGGATTTTGTACCAAGAACACTTAATGCTAATGAAAGGGGGGATTTTTGTATAACCACATACGCACAAGAACATCAAGTGTTGCCCTTCAGACCCCCCTTGGTGCGTTCAAAGTGGGTTTACATTCGCGTCGAGTTGGGGTGGGTCGGGTCGACATGTCAGGTGGGGTCGGGTCGTGTGAGGGCGCCCAGGGAAACATGTTTGGACGGGTAGGGTCAGGTTGTGTGAGGGTGTCTGTATCAAAAATTCTAACTTGTGACCGCTCGTGTTCCTTGTACACGTTTGTGTGATTCGTTTTCCATTTTCTCCCTCGTGCCTTCGTTCAGGTGGTTCATGTCATGCCATGTGAGGGCGCCACAGGAAACGCGTTCGAGTTAAACTTATTTGAACTCCAAAATAAGAATAAAAGTCAACTTAACAAGGAGAGGAGAGAGAAAAATGACGGCTAACTGCTACAAAGTAGGGAGGAAGTGCATACTCACTCTAGGAAGGTCTTTGAATTAGGCAGTATGAATCAATGGAGTAGAATTATCCATTTAATCCTCCAACTAGAGTCTAGTTAGTGCCACATGTCATCCTAGGTGGCACCCCATATTAAAATATAAAACCCTAAAGATAGAGAATTTGAGAAATGATAGGGAATGCCCAATAGTGAATGAAAAGTGGTCATATGTGCCCCTAATAATGTATTGAAGAGGGTCTAATGATGGCCAGAGTGTGTGCCTTAATGAACTAATGTGTGTAATGTACCCCAACACCACCCCACAACCCAAATAGGGAGTATGTTATTGAACAAGTCCTAGCAATTCTCAGCCATGTTAAGTACTCATGTACAACAAAAAACAATCAATGAGTCCCAATAATTTGTGGCCATGTCAAGTACTCATGAACCTAAACCTCTAAACCCCTAACCCATTTAACCCCTAAATGCTAAACCCATAAATCCTTAACCCCAAACATCTAAACCCTTAACCCCTAACCTCTAAACCCTTAACCCCTAAACCCTTAAAACCCTAACCCATTTAACCCCTAAACCCTAACCCCATTAACCCCTAACCCCTCGAAGGCATAAGTGAACAAATTAAAATGGGTTACACGAACGTGCACAAGGCACATGGGCGGTCACAACTTAGCATTTTTTATATCACCTCCCTCACACGACCCGACCCGACCCGCCCAAACGCTGGCACCCCACTGCTATACTACTTAACGCATATAAACCATAACCATAATACTATAACCATTATATCTCTTAACATTTTACCATCATAAACCATAAACTTTGTAACGTTTAATCCTTATCTCTTTGTAAACCCTAAAACCCCTAATATAACCTTATAACCCATATTTCAAACAATCCCTAATATTTACAAGCTTAGTCCTTATAATCCTTGCATTAAAACCCCTAACCTTATAATCCATATTTCCAATAATTCTTAGCCTTCACAGCCCTTACAATGCTTAGCCTAAATATCGCCTTTTTTTTTAATTCCAACAATGCCTAGCCTAATTACCTTACTGCCTTTTTTTTTAATTCCAACAATTCCTAGCCTAATTACCTTACCGCCTTTTTTCCAACAATGCTTACCTAATTACCTTACTGCCTTTTTTCCAACAATGCTTAGCCTAATTATCTTACCGCCCTTTTTCCAGCAATGCCCGACGACCATCACCTAAACCTATAGATCAATCACATTGCAGAATCGCTGAGACAGTAGTTGAGAAGACGTTGGTTCAGGGGTTTAGATAAGAAGACATTGGTTCAGTGTTTTTTCTAAGAAGACGTTGGTTCATGGGTTTAGCTGAGAAGACGTTAGTTCAGGGGTTTAGCTGAGAAGACGTTGGTTCAAGGGTTTAGCACGGGACCCATTAATTCGACCACCAGCCCCTTAATAGAGACAACTATTGGCTCGACCAAGGAATTAGGTGCAATCGGCCTTTGTCAACCCACAAAGTGGTAAGGACCCTAATAAGTTTGATTGGTCTTTATTTTCTATTTAAATTCTGCTTATGTTTCTGCATTTTCATTATTCTATACTTTCAAGGCATATGGTTGTATTTCTAAGATTCGGGGATCACGGGTTTGTGTTTTGAACTTAATAAAACATAATTGGTACGTACCTGAGCCACAGATAGAATACCAATGAAAAATCGTGATTTCAGTAAGACATATATATAACACAAATCCTAATGTACAAGAATCCCCAAATTTAAACAAAATTCCTAAATCCCACAATTCATCATCATTTTGTACCTTCTTATCAATTTATGCATAATTTATACATACACCAATTTATCATCTTTTTGTTTCAAAATACTTGTCACGTTGGTTCAATTTTCGATCCATCTTCATTCAAGTAGTCCAAGAGTACATCATCCTCTTTTCTGAAAAAGAAACATGTTATTGGTGATAGGCATGTGAAAACATATTGAGATATTGCATGATATTTTCCACACTATCATAAATGACCCACCATAGGCAAGAGGTTTCATTTAGATGTCAGTATAAATAATAGTGGTAAAGATCACTAAGATTTCAAAAGAAACTAAAGAGCAACTTCATGTGAAACCTTTGTTGTTGTTTTTGCTACTTTTGTTACTGAGGATGTCGTCCTTGCTTCACAGTCACGACTCACTGTAGAGTCTCTTTGAGAAATTATATGGCTCAAAAAGAACTGACTGTATTTGACTGCAGTTGTTGGGAAAGAAGCAGCCTCTTCATAATATAATCTAGCATGCTCTATACAACTTATTTTTTCTTCGGTAGAAATAAATATGTTCTCTCCCCCTCTTCTTCATATGATTTGATAATAAGGAGGATAATGTACAAATGGCATACTTGAACCTATGGTCAAGAAATAATTTGAAATTTCAACATCATGACTATCCCAAACAACAACCATTGACCCCTAAAAAAATACCACATGAGACGTAGACAAAGGTATAGAACCACTAGAGGCAGGGATTGTCAACCTTCTAAAATTCAACCTGATAGTTTCAACAATCCCTTCTATTATAGGACCCTTCCTCTTCTTTTTGTGTCTATGCTCAATGCTCAACTGTCCTTCAATTCCCATGCCACGATTTTGGGAATATATCTTATCATTAGTGCCAACCCAAGAAAAAGTAGTTCTAGTCATAGAAGAAGAAATAAAAGAAGTCAAAATTTTGATCATGTTATAAGGCACAAAAACTGCCAACAAACTCCAACCATTAATGGTTCCATGAATAGGTTTGGACACAAAAAATGGACAAAGTGACAATTTAGACTTAGATTTTTCTTGAGGAGTTACCAAGGGTAATGATGGACTAGAAGAAGTTCAATACATTTTTCTTTCCATTACACACATGTGAGGTCATGGGGTTAGAGAAATATTCCTTGATGGAGTTATTTTAGGAGAGTGTAAAGGTTCCTTGAAACATTGGTTTGTTGAACCCCTTCATGAATGGGAGTTGACATACTCCATATAGGAGATCGTGACCTAATTGGAGATGGTAAACTCATAATGGCTTATGGATTGTCCATATACCCAACCATGTCCATATTAGGAGAGCTTTCTAATCTACTAACTAAAAAAATGACCTTTTGCAACTGCCATGTGAACTTACCTCATGCCCATAACTCCTGAATTAGATAAAATCATGGCATGGTTGATAGTCCTCATACCATCTCCAAACATAGTGATAGCTAAAAATGATGACATAATCAATAGTGATTTTTGGGAGTGTGAACCTCACAAGCATTACTAAATATGTTCCCCATGAATTTTTGTTGCTGCCAAATTCCAAGATTGTTCCCACAACATATCCCTTTGATTGGATGAAACATTACCACTACAAGTTGTTGAAAAACCACATTGGTGACATTATCATATTTTCTGGATCACATTTAGTTAGGAATTTCAAGTTATATG
Organism: Pinus albicaulis; assembly: GCA_034641835.2. Taxonomy (NCBI): domain Eukaryota; kingdom Viridiplantae; phylum Streptophyta; class Pinopsida; order Pinales; family Pinaceae; genus Pinus; species Pinus albicaulis. The sequence goes on from CM076570.1 coordinate 224,592,591, forward strand.
AAGATATTCTTCACAACAAACACATTCCAATAATAAAAGTAACCAGAATTAGGAATGATAACAAACATTTTTAGTAAAAAAAATTATTCCAATAATATCATCGGAAGTTGTTGTCATCAAAGGTTCTTTTGGTAGAGATCCTTAGTTAAGAAAATAAATTCATTATATCATTAGCATTAATCTCTCTGAAGATCGTGACACATTCTTATTTCCTTCATTATCATCAAATAATAGCTATTCCTTCAACAATATTATTTCAGAAATATAACTCTCTATTTTCATGTTGGTTCTAGTTGTTCTAAAACTATGTTCAGATTCCAAGTTCATACGATCATATTTAGTAATACAATTGTTTATTTATATTCTATTTCTATTTACTTCAACATTCTCTCGAGATTCTGGATTCATATGAGCACTTTATTGTTTGAGATCATCCTCTATTTTTGTGGCAGTCCCCATTGATTTACCACTCTCTTCAAATTCCACATTCATAAGACCAGTATGCCTAACCCATGCAAACAACAATAGCTTAACCACACTTTTGAAATTATAATTTTGAATGTTCAATTTTCTTGGCACACCTATCGACTTTATTCATGCTCAACTGAGCAATTTTCATTGCTCGCTAATAACCAACTATCATAATTTTTTTCATAGGAACTATTAGGTCATTAAGTTTAGGATGATAGGCCAGTTATAGTGTAAGACAAGATTATTTATCAATCATTTCAAGTTCCTATACCAATGTATATTTCTTGTCAATATCTCCATTCTCTGCTACCATGCTCATTTTGGCTAAGTACATAGTTTCTACAAGCATCAATTGCATTTTCTTGCACATTCAATATTAGTTCATTAGACTGTTGTTTAAGATGAGGCTTCTAATCTGTGTTGATCGGTGGAGTGCCCAATAAAAGAAGAATGAGATATTATTTCCCTCATTTATTTTTAGACTTGATTATGAAGCTAAATACATTGCAACACTACAATTTATTTTCCAACAGAGTTGTACTATGCTAGGGTATTAACTATTTAGTGGTCAAATTATTAATTGTATTTTCTCACAACGTGGAAAGGTAAAGGCTATATTGAACTAGAAATATTTTTAGTCTCCAAGTTTTTCATTGCATCACTTTCACTCAAATTAGCAATGAAAAACTTGTCAAATTTCTTTGATTCTGTCAATAACAAAACACTCATATCCTGGACATTCTGGAGGGTAATTATATTAGTAAGAATATTTTTCATAATTTATGATCCACTATTATTATAGTGAGTGACTTGTTCACATTCCTTTCCAGCTTGTAATATGAAAGAGGAAAAACCTGCAGTGTCAGTGTTGCCACTTCTTCACAACCTAGGGAATTAGAAGTATACGTTATTACACATAACACACTTTCAATAGAAAAATTATTTTCGAGTTATGTTTTTCATTTGTGTGGAGAAGCATTACAATCTTCTTGTACTTCATGTCCTTGTATTGCAGATAGTGATTTTCTTTTTGCATAATTATCTTTACTTGTCTCAGTCATGTATTTATTGTATAAAAAAATATCCAATGAAGATTTCATAGGGGAAACAAAAGCAGTAGGACCAACATCATGTAGCCTTGAAATATATTTTGTTTCTTGAAATCCAGAGGTGGTAAAACGACTTATTCCACTACCCATGTAAATTACTCCTACTTTCTCCATAAAAGAAGCTAGTTTGTCGTTATATGTATGTACAATATTTTCAGTAGTCTTCAGTACCATAGAATACGACTCCTCTTCTATTTGACTCAAGCATTTTGAAAACTTTGTAACACTTACCTGAGCATATTCATGATTTTTCTTTTCCCAACAAATTCATTTTCTTTCTCCATTTCCACATATATGACTGCAAATAATTCTTTGATGAAAATTTTATATCCAGATCCTGAATATTTTAGCAACGCATCATTTTCATTGTTCTTGTTAACTCGAATTTTCGTCAGATATTTTCCTTTGGTAAACACGTGAGTAGTATGAAAATTTTCTAAAATCCATAGAGAATTGATTATCGTTTTTTCATTGTCATTTCCTAATAATTTCACTCCATCTAGATGACTCTCTTGTAAACCCTCAAATTCCTTCTTAGGAGGATTTTCATTTATGTGAATCAAAGGTTTTGAAACCTCTTGCAATCCAACCATTGTGATGTCTTCTTCAACAATCTCCATAGCATTCTTGTGTGGAATAACTTGAAGCTTTTTATTTATTTAAAACAAGTAAAATACGATTTGAAAAAAACGTTTTGAGAGAGGCTGGAACATAACAAAAACATATATGTGCCCAAAAGATGGGAATATCAAACCTAAACTATAGTGCTTCTTAATTATGCAACTTCGAGTGATAATGAGAACTAATTTTACAATTACCTGAATCTGAATTCATGTTGCATTGCTCATTACAATATTTTGGATACCTTCCATCTTGTGATGTTATTTTAGATGTTGTGCAGCCTACATTAACAATAAATTTAGATTCTTGGTTGATAAGACAATATTTCCAATCATGTTGGTTATACCTATCAAAAACTATGCTCAGATTCTAGGTTCATAAGATCATCTTTAGTAAGACTACTTTTTATTTCTATGCTAGTTCTGGTTACTTCAACACTCTCTCCAGATTATGGATTAATTTTAGCACTCTGCTGGTTGAGATCATCCTCTATTTCTATGGTAGTCCCCACTGCTTTAGCCCTATCTTCAAATTTCCCATTCATAAGACCAGTCTACCTAGTATGATCACTCTCCATATCCATGCTAATGACAAAATTTTCACAACTATTTTTAAATTATAGGTTTTAATTTTCAGTTTTCTTTGCACATCTATCCACTATCTTGATGCTAAGTTGAGCAGTTTTCATTTCTTGTTGATAACTATCAGTCATAATTTTTTCCATAGAAAATGTTATTTTATTAGTTATTGATCATAATTTGTACTCTTATATTGTACTACTAGTTAATGTATTTCTCTCATAGTTGAATTGGCAAAGAAAAAGTTATTAGAAACCCTAGGGCTAAAAATTCCCTAGGATATTGCAAACACCTAATCCATTAGGGTTATTATAAGCAATATGAACCATCATCATGGGTCCAAAATACCTTGGAAGATGAATCCAACAGTCATAAATACTATAATTATGTGATTATAATTGTTGTTAAACTGAAGATCTCTCAAATGAAAAAGGCATCCCAACTGAGTTGGAATCTTCCAAACCTCGCAAAAAGCCTCCAACATCTGCAGGTTTACGCTGAAGAGGTTTCAATCCATTTGATATGGGTTGTCACTCTCGCAACAATCTCCACACCTATTTCACTTCCATCTCGTCTGAAACTTCTCTTACATATTCTAATACAAAGAATTTCGTGAGCCAAGACAACCTCTTTTATAGTGGGTTACCGTGCTTGCTAATTTATAGGAACATGCTTCACTGCAATTATTTGAAGTTTTCAACATTGTTGAGATGCAATAGACAATTCCACATGGTGAACCTATGTTGTTGGAGAATCATCTATACTTCATGTCAACACCATCTTCCCAAGGCTTCTTACCTTCAAATAATACCTCTATTTTTGTCTATTTGTAGCTGGAAAAGTAACAAAGGCCACACAAAAAACATTACTACCAAGCAATGTGATCTCCTCTCACGTATCCAGCTCGTAAAATCCCTTTCTACATGAAGGAGGAAAAGAACTTTTTTTTAATTGATTCTTGCTAACTATTATTAGAAAAAATAAGATTGGAAAAGGTCCATAGCTTTTAGCACATAACAAGTCATTTTTTTCAGAAAGAAAAACACAGACTTGTTTTCATTATGAAAGTGAGAAAGTTTACATGTGTACACAGCTTCTTCTGGAAACATGAGCAAAACACATAAAAATTGGAACCCCTAGTAGCATCGTTCCACATCTCTATTACAATGAGCCTTCCCTATCTACTATATCTGTATCACATCATGTCCAAATAAAACACAAAAAAAATCATACGAAACAGAGGACCACACACATAATAAGCATAAAAAAAGGCACTAAAATCTGGTGAAATGCTTCAAATTATGATAATCCCCGATCTCTGAAACATTTTATTCTAAAAAATAGAGTATCTGATCAAACTGGACAACTCGCTACAACCATATTTTGAAATTTGATCAGCCAAATTATTTTGTTCCCTGAAGATGTGTGAGATAGATAATCTATTAAAGGACGTCATAAATGACCTGGTACCTTCCATCCAATTCACCAATGTTGGAGCCTCTAAAGCATGTCTCTAGTTTTCCCACTCAACAATCACTTTTGAATCACCATAGACATCAATCTCTGATATTTCCATCTATCTGGCACAAAAGAGGACGCCCCACACAGAAAGGAGCTCAGCTCTTGAGTTGGATCCTTTTCCACTAAACCATTTGAAAGAAAAGTAGTTTCTAGGCCTCAAAACTTTAGAAAAGTTTTTCTTTTTCATCTTCTCCTTAATAGGACATCTCTTTAAATAATGCCACATCTTTAATGGAGGTGCTCCTCACATCTTGAATAGTACGGTCAAAGATAATAGTGTTTCTCGCTCTCCATATGCCCCATATGACATAGAACAATAGTGCTTTGTATGACTTATATCATCGAAATAAAAGTGTAAGGCGGGAATCAATAGAGGGCCTATCCCATGATACTCTAATTTTAAGGATATGGCCTACCCCTATTCATATCGCAGCTGCAAAGGGACACCTTAGAAAAATGTGAGGCACATGTACACAGATCTTTCAATCCCTCTCTTCGAAGATTCTACTATCATCTATTACAGGTTGGGTACTTCAAGGATCATACATCGTGGAGCCAAGGGGTGGCCATATTGGTTTCCCCTCCTTATAAATGCGCCTCTAACTTGTTTTATTGTATGTTGATCTGAAAACTTAGAGAAGACATTGTCTTAATATTTATGATTTAATGTTTATTCTCTTTAAACTCGAATGTCATTTGATGGTAAAGTTGTACTCTTTAATGCACAAATTTTATGTATTAGAAAGGTAAATTTAGAAATTATTTCAGTTTTCATTTTGTGTTTTCAAGCTAGATATTGTTTTCAAGTTTTCGCATTTCTAATTTTATTGCAATGTGGCAGACTAATCGTGGCACAGGAACAACCCCAGGACAGGGAAATAAATAACAATTTCGGTTTCATATTAGTTTCTTTATCTTTAACAAAAAAAAATTATATGTTTCATGGTTCTTATTATTTTATAATGTGGCAGGATGATCGCGGAAAGGGGCCAGCTGAAGAACATGTAAAGTGTCAGCCTTGCTCTATCTTCAGGTATTTTAATTCTTTACATAATTGAAATAATGTTAATTTGGTTCAAATATGCAGACGCCTAGCCATGGTGGATGTGATGATTCCCTCAATGAGGAAGAGTTGTGTTCATCCCCATTTCCATTGGTGTTGTTGCGAAAAAATATTTTAAACGCAAACAAGGAAATTGAGCGTTTGGTAGACATTGTACCTCAAACACCTAAATTAGAAAAAAGGATAAGACAAGTTATGACGCAGCTAGATACATATAAGGTAATAACAAAAAATAAAAAGGATATTTTTATTGTTCTACATGATATGTGATAGGTTGATTTATAATTTTTACATTAACTAAACTAACAAAAAAAATCTTTTGTATGTAGCATTTTATGGAACTTGTTGTCCCCGGTGTTGGTGGTAGTGGGACACAAAGGCAAGATATTCCTGAGAAACCCTCTCGTACACCTTGTACACCTTTAGGTAGAAGCCAAGAAACGCACCCTCAAGAAGACACACGGCCAGCCGCTGAACGTGGTGGCAGTGATGAGGCTGATATGACCAACTTTATTATTACATTTCCTGGAGCTACACGTGTCACCTCCACGGGGACCATTCCAGGCATGTTTTTGGTGAACAATGAAGGTGTTCCTATAAAATAATTACAACTTCTAGGTAAGCTTTAATATTTTAATTGTTTCATGTACTTTATATAAAACATATTTTATCATGATTATTATTTTTAAATTAATGATAATATATTTTTCTGTTTAGGAAAAAATTATTTCTACAGGGTCTTGGAGAGCAAGGCGTTGGTAATTTTTGGCCCAACCATACACACAAGGTGGAATTCCCAGAATTCCAACATGAAAAAATAACTTCTATATTATCTATAAGGCCTTTTTGGGGTGGGCACATTTGATAGAACATCAGTCGCCAGGGCAGTTGGAAAATATCTGAAATATACGCGGGACACCTATAGGACACACTTGCAAATTAACTCTAGATACAAGCGTCCTCTCACAATTCCAGAGAGGGAGTGGAGAGCACTCATCGATGACGGAAAAGAGAAAAAGGCCAAGAAAGAAGGAAAAATGCTAACTAGACTCGCAAGGTAAATTACAACTTTAATTCAATAGCTTCAATTTTCTCTATGTCTAAAACAAAAGTGTGCTACGTAACTGACTTCAATATTTTGATGATAGGTTTCCTGATACCTTGAAGGCAACCAAAGCTAGGATTAACAAAAAAGGCCAGCACAAGCTAGGCCAGGGCGGCTACTTGAAATTAGTTGCAATAATTGTAAGTAGCTAAACATCTTATAATTAATTGTATCGCCTTTCAACATTTTTTTAATCCCATCAAATAACATTAAAAATACACAATCATTTGCAATGTAGGTGACGACTTTGGAACGGAAACCATAAAGGAAGACAGAGAGATTGCTTTTTGTTCTGGCTATCAAGTCGTAGTTGAACATCGTAAAATCTTGGGACCGGTCCCAAGATCGAGAATGTCCGATAAGGTAAAACGTTAACCTTTCAATATGTTTGTTTTGTCCATAAATTTAATTTCTAACAACTTTGTTTAAATCAGGGGAGCAACACTTTCAACGAGCCAAATAACCCAGTTGTAGAGCAGTGCGTTGAGAGTGAAATATTGCTAGAACATGGTCCTCACATGTAACCTAATCATTCGAGTGGGGACCAGATCGGAAATGCTTTTATCAATGAGGCCCATGATAGTAATTAATTTCTACTTATAATTTTTTCTAATTATACATTGAAGGTTGCGTCCTTATAACATTTTTTGTTTAAATGACAGAGAATTTTGTACTTGAGCATCTTACCACCAGAGAGGAACACAAGGAAATGGTTCCAACGGTGAAAACAAGTGCACTAGATAAATAATGTCATTGCAATTTTTTTTATTAATATTACTAAACTACTTCAATGATATTTTAAAACTAGAAATTAAAATTTTATTTTGTTTTGTTTTTGCAGGCGATGCCACGTCACTGCATGACACCAGACATCGTGAATACCCAACTAGGTCAGCTACACAAGAAACACACGAAACAGAAGTAGAGAACAATGATGTTGATGATGTAGTTAGGAGCTTTAGAAATAGGAATAAGAAAAAGAAAATTTGATAATGTAAAATATTGTATTATTATAAGACAAATGTTACCATACTTGGAACCTTTTTTGTGTTATATAAAAACTCATTTATCATACTATTTTTATGCCAAGCACTTTCAATGTTTTCTTGCGTACTTTTTGTTGCATTGCTTTTTAATTAGTTATTGAATATTTTTTTTTGTGCTTATGAAAGTAAAAAATGAAATATAGATTGGATATTTGGGAATTAAGAGTGATGTGAAGCGGGGGGAGGGACCATAATAGCTTCCACCTTCACGTGGTTGGCCCTATTTAGTAGAGAATAATTTATTGGAGCGATTTAATCTTGGATAAAACCTCCCTCGATCCAGCGTAGCAGCAAAAAAGTCACTGTTGACTTAGTTGCTACTCTTTTAGATCATGGGAGGCTTGTTCCAAGTTCAGGAAACTCCAATAAATTGTTCTTGAAACAAAGAGGAGCTTATTCAGGTATGTTTTGACATTGTCAACATATGTTCTAACATTATCATAAGAATGCATCTTAGAGTAAAAAATATTACAAATATTACTTGTATTTATTGTATGGATAATTATGGATTTTGAATGACTTCGCAGCGCAGGTACAATTCCTCTTGCATCATGAGCAATACAACTTGTCAACCAAGGTCATGTCCAGGATCTTTTTGCTTGTATGCTTGACCAGGTTCATAGTGTCACATTTTGTAAGTTCCTTTACAGTTCATAATTCAATATGAAGCGTGTTCATGATTATTATCTAGTTTTCTATATGTGTTTTTTCCTGTATTTGATTATAAGTTTGAACATGCTTTTAAACATTGAAACATTTTTTGTTTTTATACTATTATTTCATGTGAAGTTTCATGTGAATAAATAACATATTGTTACAATCATAGTTTAAAATTTTAGAGTGTGTAAGGTTTTAGCACCATATTGGTGGTTTACATCATATTTTGACTTGGAAGCATGCATTCTTCCTGTTTCGACTATGTGCAGGAAGAATGATTCTAGAATCATGTCCCCATCAAATGCTATTTTGGGACTCATAAAATAATATGGTGACATCATGGAATCATGGTATGGTGTCCCTGTAATAGGAGACCGAGTACACTTTGTTTCCTATACAAATTTTAGCGAACAACCTCCTTGACAGGAGGATCGAAATCCCTATAAAATCAAAAATTATCCCAAACTTAGGGCCTATTTCTTAGGTGTCTCTAAATCATACAAAAAGGTACTCGTAGTAGGTCGAGCTGTTTTAAATGAAGCACAAACATGTGTAGCTCCATAGGGAAGAAAAACAAAGTCCAAAATACTAGTGACATAATTGACATAAAAAGCACAAGGATGGGGGCATCTATTGATGTAATGTAACCCCAAAGAAATTTTTTGGCACAATGACCACATAACGGTACCAAACCACACATAGAATGGATCCAAACTTTGTATCATTTCAGGCACCACAGCCACCGAAATCTACCCCACAACAGTTTCCCATATATATAAAATATAGCAAGAAAAGAAACAGGGTAAGGTTAATACCCTTGTTTTCTTGGGCCCGTGTACCTATCTCGTCTAGTCCAGTAGAGAGTGAGTGCCATCAACGTTGACCACAGGGAACATAACACACTTTTTGGTATAGGGGTTGAGCACTTTACAAATCCCATAGATAATGACAACCACAATACTAAACTCACCTTCCTGGATGGACTCCTTGACCATGGGACGCTTTCGACCCAGTCGAAACTTCACTTGAGGGAACACTACACTTCCTTGACCCAACATATGAGCACTAAAGAACCCAGAAGCCTCACGCATAGTGTCATCTTTGGGAATAGCTAAGGGCCTACGCATGGTGGTTGTGCCATAAAAGAAAATGTATATGCATCATAAAAAATATATATCACATATAAAAGTGCATGAAAATACCCTTTTATCCTCCATTAATATTTTCATGTGAATGCACATAGAATCCAACATATTAATATAACAACTCAACCATAATATATCAACACATAACTTCAAAAATAAACATGCCATACTTTGTAAATTCATAAAAAATAGTGTTGTCATAATAACCATCACGATAAAAACCATATTATGAAAGAGTGCTGAAAAGTTTGTCAAAATATAAAATCAATGTGTTTCCAATGCATTATATGTATAATGAAACTAAAACTAAAATTTTTCCAAAAACTCATTATGTAAGTTCCATTTTTGTTCAAAACCAACAACCATCAAACATAAAAAAAAAAAAAAAAATAGTTAAAACTCATATCTGTTGCGTGATACAACCTTTCTTTTCTACTATTTTCTACCTATCCTTCTTTTCTGGCGTGTGAGCTTGACTTAGCACATTGTTGATCGTGATGATGGCCATGTGAAGTGATAGAATGAGAGTATTTATGAGACGATCTAGACTTAGTGGCCACCGCTTCTTTCTCTCCTTTTCTTGTCTCCGGTTCATGGGTTTTAGCTTTTCCATGCAGTGTAAAATGGACATGTGAGGCCATAGAGATAGCATGATGAACTAGATGTGCAGGTGGAGGAGGTAGTGGAAGTGGTAAATATATGTAAATCCATCCTTGGGATTGGTGTTGAGGATGATAAACAACATCCTTCCAGCCACTATTAGTTGGCATGATAAACTGACCTAGTGCATGTGGAGAAACTAGAATACCATTGCTAGGAGGTTTAGGAGGTAGGTGGTATGCTTGTTGGTATACCAAATTAAGGAAACTATTCTATAATAATTGGTTGAACTTGTCATAATATATATCAAAATTTATTTAAAACATCAATATTTTGTTTCCTCCTTACCATGGAATTGTCCCACTGCCTCTGTTATTTCTTGCGACAAACCTCTCTAAAGTTGTGTGCAGTGAAGTACAGTGTGAGAGGGAGTTGGTCACAATTGTAGGTGACAATGTCAAATTTGTAGGCAGGTCGCCGGTATGAGGATGGGTTGGAGGGGTTTTCCAACTCTATTTGTTGGGAAAAATACTGAGAGGGAGGGGGTGAATCAGTATTTAGAGTTTATAAAATAAATTTAACCTTTTCTTTGAGCAGATTTCCATACGCGGTTTTTATGACCTGAACTAGCGTATGCACGTGGAAATACAGAAGGAAACTAGTGTTTACTGATTTACCTTTCAGATTTAGAAAATTTTTCAGAAGTAGTCTTTTTAAACAGATTTATTAGTTATGTATCAGGCTAGATAATCAGAAGTTATGAGCAGTAATCAACAGTGTAAAGCATCACACACATGAACACCAATATTTAAGGTGGAAACCCAATTCGGGAGAAAACCACCGCTGCTATTGTCTCTATCTTCAATATTTATTATATAGAAAACCTTTTACAACATTGTACTGATGCAGACTCATACCAGTACGTAGGCTTCTACCTGCAGAAGGCTGCAACCTTCTCTCGTTTTCCAACTGCAACTGGAAGGGAGCTCCAACCCCCTGATCTCGTTTACCAGCCTCTTCTGGAAGGGAGCTTCGACCCCCCTGATTTTAGCACCAGCTTCTACTGGAAGAAATTTCCACTTTCATGCTGAAGGCTTCAACCCTCAGATCCACTTCATACCATGTTTCATCAATTTTCATACTGGATCAAAACAAGCTTCAATACAACCCCTTAACATCAACAACCATACTTTACCCAAAACTTCAATCAGAACAGCAATACCACTGTAACCAGAATATCAGAAATAACCCAGACTTCAGAGTAGATAATCAGATACACATTCAACCTTGAACAACCATTAATTCAGATACCATACGTTGTTTTTATTTACTGAACCCGCGTACATACGCTCTTTTCTGCACACCAACCTGCGTATGCTTCAGTGCATACTCATTTTTATATTCTGAATTAATACGCGAATTTTCTTTATCAATTCCTCGTATACACGTGTTTTTCCTTTTACCAACTAGCATATTCCTCTGTGTATGCTTTCTTTTAGAATTTGTTCAGACTCATATTTAGATCTGAAATCAGATTTTTGTTCAGAAAATCTATCAGCCATGCAAAACTGTTTAGACAGTCATTCTTCCCTCATCATGTTTTCTCAATCATTGATTAGATTTTTTCATTATCATATCAGCAGCATACATCATATTCAAATAGCCCAGAAATTCAAGAAGACTTCATTGACAGACAGCAGAGAGATAACAGAAATCACAGAAGTAATATCTGTGAAATAAGCTTCAGAAACCCTAACTTCCATTCACGCTTTTTTTTAAGCGAACCCGCGTATATATGCGCTTTTACCGAGACAAACTAGTGTATAGATCTGTAAAAGATAAACTTTGAAGAACAAACCAGATCTATAAACTTACCCAGATTTCTTCAATTTCTTCTTCAGACTTGCGCCAAGTCTTCATCATTTCTTTTGCAGATCATCCTAGAGATTTATCATTTCTAGATCTAGAGATATTGAACCTTCATCATATCCATAGGTGCATCATAGATTCAGATCAATAAACTATTACCCATTCCATCCAGATATACTTCAGAGTAAATTATTCATTAAACCCAGACCTATGCACACTCTTGCACTATGATCTTCTTCTCCTTATATAGATTTAGCCTTTGTCAATACCATGAGTCAAAACCACTCAACCGCTGACAGTATTACTGGACGGGATCAAATAGATAATCCAGCGCTCAATACAGTGGACCAATACCATGGTAATGCCCCTAGGTATCATAGTCAATATTAGAGGAGCGTTCGTATCCGCGTGTATACGCGATTTCTCTTCAAACTAGCTGCGTATATACTAGTCCTGAATGTATACGCGGGTTTCCTTCACAAAAGTAGTGTATACATTGAATCCATACGCGCAGGTTTCCTTCATAAAAGTAGCGTATACATTGTGACATATTATATTTATCATTTCTATGGAACTTACTGAAATTCATTTTTCTGCTGCTTCTGAACTGATCTGTAGATACATCATTTTTTACATCTTTAACAAATAGGTTGCTATCAAAACGCGACTCATCAAGTAGGTTTCCATCAAGGACAACTTCGTCAAGTAGGTTGCAATCAAGGACAACACATTGCATCATATTGCCAACAATCTCCCCCTTTGGACTTGATGGCAACCATGATGGTGTTTGATACTGACATCACCATTAAACACCATAATACATAATACTCTCCCCCTTTGACATCAAGGGCAAAGGGCGGATCAACACAAGGTTTTTCTTCCCTTGTATAAGGATGAGCTCTGTAGATCTGATGTGCACTGAAGGTATCATGCTCCCCCTGAGTTTATGCTGAATTTTCAAAACATATTTTTCAATGAAGTACATGACTCTATAACTTATCCTATCACCAAGGACTCATACTTACATCAATGATCCAACCAAGTGGATTTACATATTTGAACAAGTCCTTACATGACTGAATATTACAGTTTTACATCATAGGTCTTAACATGACCTTTTTATCAAATTATAGAAATAACTTATACAATCAAGACCAAAGAATCTCAAACATGAGATCAGACCACAGAAAATAATTAGAATGCCAACAATGCATCCTTTCCATATGACCAAATCTCCCCCTTAGCTTGTGCATCCTGAACACTTTCAACAACAAATCATCAAGGCATATTCATAAAATATCAGAGAATGAAACAGAAATATAAGAACTGGAACATCACCAGATATACCCAACAGCACCGCAACTCTTATGAAAATGCTGCCCCAGAAAATTGTGCCAGCAAAAACCCATACGCGGTTTTCTATGTATAAACGCGCATATATACGTGACTTTCCTCCAGGAAATCCATGTATCCAAGATAATCTTCTGTATTTAAGTAGATCTGATCTTCTGCATGGCAGAGACTACTCCCAGCTTTTGTCTGAGATATTCGAACGCATCCCTGGGTATAGGTTTGGTAAATATATCAGCAACTTGTTCTTTGGATGGAACATACTCCAACTTCACCTTTTGTTCAAGCACTTGTTCACGTAAGAAGTGATACTTGATGGGAATGTGCTTGGTCTTGGAATGCATAACAGGATTCTTTGAGATACTGATGGCACTTGTATTATCACACATAATGGAGATAGGAGGTGAACATTTGATTTGAATGTCTTGTAAGGTTTGCTTCATCCAAAGAAGTTGAGTGCAACATGATGCGACAGCCACATATTCTACTTCTGTTGTAGATAAGGAAATAGAGCTTTGCTTCTTGCTGAACCAAGATACTAACCGGGGCCCCATATAGAATGCACCACCACTAGTGCTTTTCCGATCATCAACATTTCCAGCCCAATCTGCATCAGTGTAAGCATGAAGAGTAAGATCGGCATTCTTTGGATACCATAGTCCAAAGTCTTGAGTTCCTTGTAGATATTTGAATATTCTTTTGACAGCCTGAAGGTGAGACTCTTTTGGATTAGCTTGGAATCGTCCAACAATCCCAACTGCATGCATAATGTCTGGTCTAGTCCCAGTGATATAAAGTAGACTTCCTATCATAGATCTGTATTCTGGTTGATTCACCGTGGGAGAATCATCATGAGAACTGAGATTACATCCGGTTATCATTGGTGTACTTACAGGTTTGCACTCTTCCATGCCATACTTCTTCAGAATTTGCTTAAGATATTTTTCTTGTGATAAGAATATGCCATATGTTGCTTGTTGCACTTGCAAGCCAAGAAAGAATGTTAGTTCCCCGAGTAAAGACATTTCAAATTCTTGCTGCATAACAAAATAAAATTTCTGACTCATAGACTCTTCATTACTTCCAAAAATGATATCATCAACATATACAACCACAATCAATAGTTTATCATTTTCAGTTTTTGTGTATAAGTTGCTATCAGCAGACCCCTTTGAAAATCCTTGTTCATGAAGATATTTGTCAAGACGATAATACCATGCCCTTGGAGCTTGTTTGAGACCATATAGAGCCTTTTTAAGTCTACAAACAAGTTTTTCATCATTTCCCAAAATGAATCCTTCTGGTTGTTCTATATAAACTTCTTCTTCTAGATCGCCATTGAGAAAAGCAGATTTAACATCCATTTGATAAGCTTTGATTTGTTGGAAGCTTGAAAAAGCAAGAAACATTCTTATGGCTTCAAGTCTAGCTACAGGAGCAAAAGTTTCTTCAAAGTCTATACCTTCTTGTTGAGCATACCCCTTGAAAACAAGTCTAGCTTTATTTCTTATAACATCCCCATTCTCATTTAACTTGTTTTTGAATATCCATTTAGTTCCGATGACATTTTTGTCATGAGGTCTTGGTACTAATTCCCAAGTGTGATTCTTTTCAATTTGATCAAGCTCTTCATTCATGGCTTGAATCCAACATTCGTCTTTGCTAGCTTGATTGACATTGTGTGGTTCAATAGTGGATAGAAATGCCAGATAACTAGAAGATCCCACAAGAGTCCTTCTTGTTTGTACACCTGATCCCTTATCTCCCAAAATTTGAGATTCTGGATGATTCTTTTGAACATATCTGGATGGAGCTTTTTCAGATAAATCATCTTCAGGTTCTTCATTGGGTTCACTGTTTATATCATTGCTATTTGATGTAGAAGGACATATGTCACCATCGTCTTCATTTTTTGTTTGTTTTTCTTCTTTTGGGGCTGCAGGAGACTCATCAATAACAACATCAATACATTCAACAATCTTCCGAAGTCTTTTATTGTAACATTTATATGCTCTACTCCTAGAGGAGTAACCAAGAAGTATTCCTTCATCTGCTCTGGGTTCAAACTTGCCAAGTTTTTCATCATTATTTTTGATAAAGCATTTGCTTCCAAAAACTCTAAAATTCTTCACAGTGGGAGGATTACCATACCAGAGTTCAAATGGAGTTTTATCACTGTTTACACGAACATGTGCCTTGTTAAGAATATTTACCGTTGTATGCGTTGCTTCTCCCCAAAATGTGTCAGGTGTTCCGGAATCATCAAGCATAGCTATAGCCATTTGTTGAATTGTTCTGTTCATTCTTTCTGCTACGCCATTTTGTTTTGGAGTACCAGCTCCGGAAAACTGTCTTTTTATGCCATGTTGTTCACAAAATTCAAAGAATTCATCTGATGTATATTCTCCTCCTTGATAAGATCTAAGACACTTGATTTTTAGATCTAATTCATTTTCAACCAGTGCTTTGAAGATCTGAAATTTCTCAAATGCTTCATCTTTGTGTTTAATCAACCCAATCCAACACATTCTAGAGAAATCATCAATAAATAAGATATAGTATTGTTCTCCACGTGGTGACTTTTTCCTCATAGGTCCACATATGTCAGTATGAATGAGTTCAAGAGACTTACTTGATGATCCTTCCTTGGCATTAAATTGTACTCTGGTTTGCTTTCCAAATTGGCAAGATTTGCATATGATACTTTCAGGTAGAGTAATATTGGGAAGATCACGAACAACTTTAAGTCTGCTTGTTTTGTTGATTTGAGAGAAGCTCAGATGCCCCAACCTTCTATTCCATAGCCAGTTTTCTAAAGATTTACTCAAGTAACATTGTTCTTTGCAGTTCTTCAATACATACAGGTTGCTTTGAGTTCTGTTTCCTTTTATAATTGTTTTACCTGTATCAAGATCACATACCACACATTCTTTTGAACTAAAGACAACTTCAGTTCCTTGATCACACATTTGACTTACACTTAACAGGTTATGCTTTAATCCATCCACATACATGACATTATTAGCTTTCACCTTTTCTTTTAGAAAAATGGACCCTTTTCCCTTAATGACAGCAGGAGTATCATTTCCAAATGTAACAGTCTTTTCTTTTTCTAGAGCACCATATGCAAGAAGTTTTTTTTTGTCACCTGTCATGTGTTTTGAGCATCCACTATCAATGTACCATTGATTTTCTTCACCTTCTGCAAATAAAGCTATGCCACAATTTTCAACCTGTAATTCATTCTTTTTCCACACTTTGGAGCTTGAAGGAAAATGCTCTTTTGGTTGGACTTTGCTCCTGCATTCAGATTCTTCATGGCCAAAGTTATTGCAATAAGCACATTCAACTTCATTTTGAAGAGGAGAAAAGTTGTTATATGTATTCTTATTTGTTCCAATATCAATCCTTTTCTTTCTTGCTTCTCTTGTCATGATGGTTTTATATGCAACACATTGAACAGCTTTATGACCAAAATTGTGACATGAGAAACATTTTCCATTGAAGAAGAAATTTCTACGATCATGAAATCTTCTACTTGAATTTACCTGTTGGTTGGTGTTTCTTTGAAAGGTATTCTTGTTAGTGTTCTTTGAATTTGGATGGTCATTCTTTACCTGTAAAGATTTTTTATTCCCTTGCTGAGTGGCAGAATGTTGTATACTGGCTGTAGCTGCTTTTAGATAATTTGGTGCTGAAGTCTAAGAAGATTATCTGATATATCCAAGACCTGTATTTATAAAAGGAGAACGTTGTACCTTGATAATCTCATCTAAGGTTTCAGATCCTTTAGCAAATCTAAGATTCAAAGTCTTTACTTTCTCAATTTCTTTTCTTAGACTTACTATTTCACATTCTAATTTCTCATTATGTTTCTCCTTTTCTTCAAGCTGGTTTTTCAGAGTTTCTGTGGATATTTTACTTTCTTCTAAGCATATTTTGAGTTGATTGATTTCATCAAGAAAATCATTGTCCTCTAAAGCATCCTTAAAAGTATATTTTTCTTCTCTAGACTATTTTTCAAATGCCATGAGAAGTCTAAGATCTTGTTCACATTCTTCCTCATTGTCTGATAACCCATCACTGTCTTCATGAGTATAGTAACTTTTTCTAGTGCTAAACCGATTCTTATTCCTTCTTGCTACTTCCTTTCCTTTTTCATATGTTTCTTTGTGAGGACACTTAGCAGCATAATGACCAACTCTTCCACAAGAAAAACATTTGAAAGGAAGCTTACCTCTGAACCGTCCTGTACCAAGTTGGAGTTTCTTTACAAAATTTACCTCATCTTCTTCTGAGATATACCCTGATCCTTCTGTCTCTTGTACTTCTTTCCCTTTTGTAGAAGCTCTAAAGACGGCTTCTTTGACTTCAAATGGTCCTCCTCTTCTCATTTCACATGCAGTTAGTATGCCATGAAGTTGCACCACAGTAAGATTTTGAAGATCCTGCTTTTCTTCAAGAGCAAAAACTTTTGACTCAAATTTTTCCGTTAGTGATCTTAAAACTTTCTCAACCAAAGTAGATTTGGTTATTGTTTCTCCCAGATTTCTCATACGATTTACAATATCATCAAGACGTAAAAAGAAATTGGCAATGCTCTCCTCATTATGCATTTTTAGATTCTCATATTGAATTCTGAGAGTTTGGAGTTTAGCACCTTTTACCTTTGCATCACCTTCATAACTTAGAATGATTTTGTCCCATATTGCCTTTGTTGTATCCAGCTGCATGACTTTGACAAATTCTGATTCAGTTAAACTTCCCAATAGAGCATTGACCGCCTTTGCATTTGTTTCATAATTATTTCTTGTCGTTGGATCTGTTGGTACTGCGGCTGGATATTGATATCCTCCTTCAACAATAGCCCATACATCTGCTCCCAGAGACTGAAGATAGGATCTCATCCTTGTTTTCCAAAAGATTAAATTGTTTCCGTTGAAGAGCGGAGGCCTGATAGATGTTGTTCCATCTTGATTGCTCATCTTGTTTGATCTACCTTCTAGCGGCTAAGCTTTTTCAGAAGAACCTGCTCTGATTCCAATTGTTGGGAAAAATACTAAGAGGGAGGGGGTGAATCAGTATTTAGAGTTTATAAAATAAATTTAACCTTTTCATTGAGCAGATTTCCATACGCGGTTTTTATGAACTGAACTAGCATATGCACGCGGAAATACAGAAGGAAACTAGCGTATACTGATTTACGTTTTAGATTTATAAAATTTCTCAGAAGCAGTCTTTTTAAACATATTTATCAGTTATGTATCAGGCTAGATAATCAGAAGTTATGAGCAGTAATCAACAGTGTAAAGCATCACACACATGAACACCAATATTTAAGGTGGAAACCCAATTTGGGAAAAAACCACCACTGTTGTCGTCTCTGTCTTCAATCTTTATTATATAGAAAACTTTTTACAACATTGTACTGATGCAGACTCATACCAGTACGCAGGCTTCTACCTGCAAAAGGCTGCAACCTTCTCTCGTTTTCTAGCTGCAACTAGAAGGGAGCTCCAACCCCCTGATCTCGTTTACCAGCCTCTTCTGGAAGGGAGCTTCGACCCCCCCTGATTTTAGCACCAACTTATACTGGCAGAAAGCTTCCACTTTCATACTGAAGACTTCAACCCTCAGATCCACTGCAGACCACGTTTCATCAATTTTCATACTGGATCAAAACAGCTTCAATACAACCCCTTAACATCAACAACCATACTTTACCCAAAACTTCAATCAGAACAGCAATACCACTGTAACCAGAATATCAGAAATAACCCAGACTTCAGAGTAGATAATCAGATACACTTTCAACCTTGAAAAACCATTAATTCAGATACCATACGCTTTTTTTATCTACTGAACCCGCGTACATACACTCTTTTCTGCACACCAACCTGCGTATGCTTCAGTGCATACTCATTTTTATATTCTGAATTAATACGCGACTTTTCTTTATTGATTCCGCGTATACACGCATTTTTCCTTTTACCAACTAGCGTATTCCTTCGTGTATGCTTTCTTTCAGAATTTGTTCAGACTCATATTCAGATCTGAAATCATATTTATGTTCAGACAATCTATCAGCCATGCAGAACTGTTTAGACAGTCATTCTTCCCTCATCATGTTTTCTCAATCATTGATTAGATTTGTTCATTATCATATCAGCAACATACATCATATTCAAACAACCCAGATCTGTATGAATACATCATTGACAGATAGCAGTAAAATAGCAAAACAGATTAGACATTTCATTCCACATACTTCAAAAAAACCCTAGATTCCATACACGCTTTTACTTCACTGAACCTGCGTATATACGCGCTTTTACAGAGACAAACCTGCGTATAGATCTGCAACTATTTCAGAACTGACCTTTGATTTCATACGCGTTTTTGCTGAAACGAACCTGTGTATATACGTGCTTTCGCTGAGATGAACATGCGTATAGATCTGTAACTTTTCAGAACTATGCATCTCTTCATAACAGATAACTCAGATCTCACCCTTTACTTCAACAAAGATTCGCCAGATCATAGATCTAAACATTCCATAAACAGATCTAGAAAATATATAGTCATTTCAGATCTAAAGATCCCTCTTCATAATTTTCTTCATAGGTGCATTATTAATTTAGATCAATCAATAAATTGTTTCCCATTCCATCCAGATATACTTCAGAGTGAAGTATTCATTAAAACCCAGACCTATGCACACCTTGCACTATGATCCTCTTCTCCTTATATAGTTTTAGCCTTTATCAATACCATGAGTCAAAACCACTTAACCGCTGATGGTATTCCTGGATGGTATCAAATAGATAATCCAACGCTCAATACTGTGGGCCAATACCATGGTCATGTCCCCTGGTTTTATAAACTTAGAGCGCAAATAGGCATACGCTACTTGGTACGTACTTTTACGCGTACATACGCTACTTTGCCTTTACAAACCCGCGTATGCTTTGTGGCAGATCTTATTCATCATTACTCCTTGCTACGGGAATTTATTTCTTTGTTACTTCTAAGATTCTACGTAGATACATCATATTTACATCATTTAACAAGTTCATCAAGACACATTCCATCAAGGACAACTTCATCAAGTAGGTTGCCATCATCTTCATCAAGTGGGTTGCCATCAAGGACAACAGTCTGCATCATATTGCCAACGAGATCTTCATTAGTAAAATTCCCATTGAACACGTTCAAATAGGAAAATTTTGAGAAAATTGAAAAGTATCAGCAAACTAAGAAAATGTGTCCTATGCGCAATGCCACTATCCTACGCACAATGCCATCATCAACTTCACTTTTGAGGGGGTTCCATGTGTCCAAATTGAGATCCAGATAGTTCATTGGAAAGCCTATCATGTATACTATCAAAATCTCTTCCTATTTTAAAAAATGGTCGAGGTTTGACCCTCCAAAACTTCATTCTCCCAAGACTGGTGAAAAGCACAACGACAACCTCCAAAATAGAGCAGAAAGGTCATTTTTTAGTGTTTTTTGACCTTTTGACTACCTCTTTGACACAAAAAAGTTTTGTAAAGTTGTTTTTATGACTCTAATTGGCATTCTGAATCCAATGGTGGTTTCACTTTCTCCATTGGAGGTACCTAGGAAAAATGCAACACCTAGAGCGCTACACTTTTTCCAGTTTGACTGTGTCAAATTGCCAAAATCACAAAACTTCCGAAAAATTTCAAAATTTTCCCAAATTTCTTCAAATTTTTTGTTGTGGGATTATTATCATGTGTAATAGGCTATGAGAGAATCCTCATCAAGAATATCAATATTTCCCCCTTCATTTTTCTTGGTTAGGGTTTTAAGACTTGATTTGACCTTTTGTAGCTTTGAGCTTGCAATTTGGTTTTTCTTGAAGTAATTATTGGCCCTCTTTCTCAATATTTCATTGTCCTTATTTTACTTCTCTAGGAGATTTTCAAGATTTTGGTTGGCCCTATCAAGCCATTTCTCCCGGTTCTCATTGAAAATCATGGAAAATTGTTCATTCAATGTAAGCTCATTTGCAAGCTCAACCTCCTTTTGCCTCTCTAGTTCTAGAGATCTTTTCAACCCTCTAGTCCCATGTCTTATTTTTTGCACTTGTTATTCTACCTCAATGGTTTCACCATACCTTTAATAGGCCTCATTAAGAAAGGAATTTTCATTTTTTTCTTCTCTTTTTTCCTTGTGAAGCTGAATCTTAATGATGTTCTTCTTGGTCTTAAGTTGTTCATTTTATTTCTCATTGTATGTAATAACAAACTTAGATATCTCTAAGTTGGTCTGAAGCTCCCTAATTTGGGCATCCTTCTGCTTGATAATCATCTTGGTGGCCTCATCATCATGCTCATCATCTAAATCAACAAGGTTAAAATCAGTCTCTGTTTCATGGAGGTCAACCTCATCATGAATTGTTGTCTCATGTATATCTTCCTCTGCCATCTTTTCTTTTCCATTCTATACCTTCTTTGTTGGTGAAGAAGGCAGGGCTCCTCCAAAAAATTGTGGGGAAAACACCTGCCTATGCCCTCTCTGATATGTCTTTTCCATTGTGCTCATTTCAACCTATTTAGGCTTAATAACCTCAAATCTGCTAGGTGACTCATGCTGCTCATGAAATGTTGATGATGGTGGTGATGGTGATGGAGTATGTGAAGTGGAATAAGGTGATGAAAGTGGCACTGTGGGCTAATATGGAGGCATAGATGTAGAAGGGTGAGATGAATAAATCACATTTTCAGCATGTGGAACTTTTGGAGCAATGAAGATTTCATTTGCTATGAATGTGTCCCATGAAATGTTCAACTCATTAAGCCGATGGAGGACAATTATTTTGATCAGGGAGTGGTGGAAAAGAATATTCATTTTCTTTTCAAACTCTCTCTTTTGCACAAAGTATGCAATTTTTCTATGATCTTGAATAAAAATTATGGGATATTGAGCAATTTAATTCTTGTGAAGTGCATGAGAAGTCCAATGTGATAAGTGTAAAGTCTAGAGAACTTTCCTTCACAAGAGAAATACTTCATGACAATCTCCATCATGGGGGCATACCTATTGAGAAGATAGCTGAAAGGAAATGCCCTCTTCCTCCCATTTATGTACATTGGTTTGATGAATGGCTCATAGTATTGATACTCAAAATCTTTGGATTTGAACCACCTCTCACCCATGTTTGGAATCCCTGTGGTAGCAGCAATGATGGATGTAGACACTCTGAAAGTCACACCTGCTAGGGTTACATGATTATTTTTTAGGTTTACACTGAAGAGCATTCTCAAAACAGGGTGATTTTGTACCCTTTCAATCATTTTACGAAACTCTAGGCAACCAACATGTTGAAAGCATGAAACTGCCATTGGTGAGGCTATCAATTCTCTAGTGTTGGTGGGCTACAACTTTATGATTCTCACTCATGTGTGTGGCCTTCATTTTTTTCTGTCATCCTCCTCTAATCTGTCTTCTTCCTCTTGCCTATATTCCTCCTCTTCCATATATTATATATCTTCTTCCATGGTGTCTTGGTCTAGAAACCCTAGGGGAGGAAATGGGAATGGCGATAGGTCTAGGGAGTAGGGATCAGGGTAGGAAAATTTAGGGAGATGAGGGATGGGATTAGGGAACTTTGAGGGG
This sequence comes from Pinus albicaulis, assembly GCA_034641835.2. NCBI lineage: Eukaryota > Viridiplantae > Streptophyta > Pinopsida > Pinales > Pinaceae > Pinus > Pinus albicaulis. The sequence goes on from CM076570.1 coordinate 224,615,371, forward strand.
TGATAGGAAGTCAAGATACATAGGCAGTTGAAGATTATAATTGGATTATAGGTTGGGGGTAGTGGCTCCCTAGGAATTTTAGCAGCCTAGGAATTAGGGTTTTATAGGGAAGGGTTTTAGGGATTAGGAAAGAGTAGTGTAGGGGTATCGATGGGTTTAATATTGATGTAGGAAGGTGTAGTAGGGTTTATGGGCATCAAATTCATAGTGTGGGAATGATATTATGGTTTTTATCTAGATAATTAGTTAATTTTTCTTATGAAGAAAAACACCATGAAAATGTGATTTAGGAAAGCAAGGAGGAAAATATTTTTTTTTACTTGATAAAGGAGGAACGAAGCCTTTGTTGGGATTTTGAGAGACATTTGAGTTGTTTTGATGTTTCCAAGGCCTGCAAGTCATAAGCGCAACGTATTGGGAAAAAGTGTAGCACCTTTCCCAGGAGCACATCGCCTGAGGTAAAAAAGGCAGCACCAAATGCCCTACGCACAATGCCTCTCTCCTATGCACAATGCCACTTGCATATGTGCAGTGTTGAAAAAAATTTCCTCTGACTCTATGACTTGACTTCTTCGGGCTGAGGGAGTCCAAACTTGACCTTTGGATGTGCAAATGACTTTGAATGGGATGTCTTTCTGGTCTTATACTTCATGAAATTGATGATTTGGGCCTTGAGACCCACTTTCCTCCTTTTTTATTCCCTTAAACTTTTGAAACTTTACCTTTTACTTGAATCTTTCCTTTAACAAATTTATCATTTGATGAGTTTGAGAAGTTTTTGAATTTGACTTTTTTGTGCTTTGGCATCTTTGGAACACTGAGTTAGCAACTTGGGATGGTGATATTATTACATTTTAAAAGACATAAAATTACATAATGAAAATAAAAATATTACATATTAGAACTAAAATTACATGCTAAAACAATAATTTTTCTTTACAAGTATTATGCAGTCGAATGGAGTTTTATTGGACCTTGGAAACCCTAATTACCTAATGAGACCTTGAAGGATTGAATTTCAAGATGACATGATTGATATTGATGACTTTGACCTCATGACTGATGTATTGACATGATGACATTAACTTTATGGATGGTGTACAGTCAGCAAGGTACAAAACTATGCCAGCAAGTAATTAAATTTGAGAAAGACTGATGTTTTTGGACTAGGGCTACCATCAGTGACTAATTTTTTGCATGACCTAGTGGAATGATAAAACATTTCTGAGTGGGAATCCTAAAATGATATGAAAAGATGATTTTTATCACTAATGGTAGGATGCAAATACTGACACTAACAAAAGATACCTCTTCCTTGCCTTTAGAAATAACATTCTTGTCAAGTAGAGAGGTTTTTTTTTTCGAATTTCTTGCATGTTATTGCCTGAAGGAATCCAAGGTTTATGGTTCCTTAGGTAGCCTTCATGTATGTTGGGAAAAATACTGAGAGGGGGGGGTGAATCAGTATTTAAGGCTGAACAAATTTTCTTTCCTTTCTCTTAAAAAAAAACATATGTTACAGTACTGCATTCAACATGTATGTCCAGATATCTTATTATGTCTTTACTTAGAGAATTGCATCAGATAAGCATTAAGCATGAACAAAACACATATGGACACCAGGATTTAAGGTGGAAACCCAATTCGGGAGAAATCCACCGCTGCTGTAATCTCAGTCTGCAATATTTTATTATAGAGAAAACCTTTTACAATATATGCTGGTGCAGACTCACACCAGCACACAAGTACCCACTTGCAGAAGGCTACAACCTTCTCTCGTTTACCAGCCTTTCCTAGAAGGGAGCTTCAACCCCCTGAACATAACACCAGTTTCCACTAGTAGAAAAATTCTACTTCCAAAATGAAGGCTTCAACCCTCAGACTCATCGGATTCATATGTTTTCTTCAGCAGTCATGTGCTAGTTTTTCATCGTTTCTTCGTCCGTCGTTCAAGACCAGAGGTTCATTCAGATTTTCAGTTAAGAACAGAGTTCGCCCATCCAGACATTCCTTCAAGAGCTTCATTCATTCATCACCCTTATGCATGCACATGTTCTTCATAATTGCGTTAGTCGATATGATCATCATATTTACAGGTGCACCATCGATTCATATATATCAAGGGTTTATTCGTACAGATATCTTCAAAGGAGATTCATTTTATTATCAACCCTTTTTCACACACACCTTCTTCATAATTCTCATCACTTTATATAGATGTCGCCTTTAGTAAAACCATGAGTCAAAACCACGAACCGCTAATGGTATTCCTGGACGGGGTCACAATAGATAATCGGGTCCAACAATCTACTATAGTCATGACCTCCCCAAAACATACAAAATTTCTTTTACAACACGAAACGACCCAAAAAGGAACTTTATCTCCGCCATATAAATTTATGATTAATAAATCATTTACAATGGATTAGCGTGGTCATAATCTTTAAAAAATTAGCTCCGGCCCCCCACCTACATGGTTAACAAGCCAATCAAATTCCCTCTCCGTACGCTGGATAATCCTTCGTGCATCTTCATCAAGCGAACACCGTCCGATGACCCCTTCCCAGATCAACGGTGCTCATTAATTTCGCTGGACATCTGTGGTCGAACAATAACGCACGATGGCGCATAGTGACAGGCGGTTTTGTAGAGTCATACAGGGACACGTGTTACCCGATCAATGGAATCGCCACCCAACCAAAAATTACCGCTTATCCCCAAAAGGCGGTGCGAAATGGGCAAACCGGCTTCATAAAACCCGCACGTGATTCCTTTCCTTCGCTTAGTGCCGCTGACTTAGCAATAAAATATATTCATATAACCTTTCGGTTATTTTAAAACTTTACACTGCCTCCATAACATTACTTTTAATCAAATTTCAATTAACTTTTAACCCGGACTTCAATCTTTAAACAAACGAGATTTCATTATTTGACCCCGGGCCCACATCGTAGTCAGAACACTTGAATGTGCGATATTGCGATCGTGCGATGGCGCGATGATCGCACGTCGCAAACAACGGAACTTGCGATGGCGGAAATAACAAATGTGCGATATTGCAATAATCGCATATCGCAACAATCAACAAACTCTGGCTTGGGCAGAGGGTGATTTTGCAACATTGTGATGTTACGATGGTGCGATGGCACGATGATCGCACATCGCAAATATCCACATCAACAAGACATTTAAACTTCAAAATTTGCGATCTTGCGATTTGCGCTAAGTTGGTGGGGACCACTTGATCTTTCCTTTTCAGAAACATAAAGGACCTCCACTGTTTTAATCAATTTCCTTCATACTTGGTTGTTGAGGGCTTAAATTCCCGAAATGACTGTTTTTAAATAAACTCTTCTCCTCCGTAGTCTGGAACTATGAATGTCTTCATTCCACTGTAAAACGGCGCTACCCAAAAAAAAATTAATTCTCCTCTGCAATACTTGGCTGCGGCCCATCAACAATTAATTCATCCTTACATTTTTCCCATCCTTCTTGAATGCGTGTTGTTGTTTACCAAAACTCTGCTGCGCCTTTGATCTCTTTTCTTTGCCATATCCTTTGCCATCAATTACAATATTCCAACAATCTCCCCCTTTAGCATTGATGGCAATACTCTTCCTTTGATGACCTGATAGACACCCTTTGTTGCGTTTCCTCCCCCTTTGACATCAATGGCAAAGAGTTTGATCAAGAACCGACAGTCCCATGCTCCCCCTGAGATCATCCTGCATCTTCAAACATAATATGACCAACAATTCATCCTTTTCACATGACCAATGCTCCCCCTGAGCACCTCACAACCAATTGAGTTCTTCTGTAATTAAGTAGACATGATCCTCTGCATGGCAGAGACTACTCCCAGTTTCTGTCTGAGATTTTCGAATGCTTCCCTGGGTAGAGGTTTGGTAAATATATCAGCAACTTGTTCTTTGGAGGAAACATATTCTAATTTCACCTTTTTCTCAAGCACTTGTTCTCGTAAGAAGTGATATTTGATGGGAATGTGCTTGGTCTTGGAATGCATAACATGATTCTTTGAGATACTGATGGCACTTGTATTATCACACATAATGGAGATAGGAGGTGAACATTTGATTTGAAAATCTTGTAGGGTTTGCATCATCCAAAGAATTTGAGTGCAACCTGATGCTGCAGCCACATATTCCGCTTCTGCTGTAGATAAGGCAATGGAGCTTTGCTTCTTGCTGAACCAAGATACTAACCGGGGCCCCATAAAGAATGCACCACCACTAGTGCTTTTTCGATCATCAACACTTCCAGCCCAATCTGCACCAGTGTATGCATGAAGAGTAAGATCATCATTCTTTGGATACCATAGTCCAAAGTCTTGAGTTCCCTGTAGATATTTGAATATTCTTTTCACAACCTGAAGATGAGATTCTTTTGGATTGGCTTGAAATCGTCCAACAATCCCAACTGCATGCATGATGTCTGGTCTTGTCCCAGTGAGATAAAGTAGACTTCCTATCATAGATCTATATTCTGGTTGATTTACGGTGGGGGAATCATCATTAGAACTGAGATTGCATCTGATTATCATTGGTGTACTTACAGGTTTGAAATCTTCCATGCCATACTTCTTCAAGATTTTCTTGAGATACTTTGCTTGTGATAAGAATATACCATCTATTGCTTGTTGCACTTGCAGGCCAAGAAAAAATGTTAGTTCTCCGAGTAAAGAAATTTCAAATTCTTGCTCCATATCAGAAGCAAATTTCTTACTCATAGACTCTTTATTACTTCCAAAAATGATATCATCGACATATACAACCACAATCAACAGTTTGTCATTTTCAGTTTTTGTGTACAAGTTGCTATCAACAGACCCCTTTGAAAATCCTTGTTGATGAAGATATTTTTCAAGCCGATAGTACCATGCCCTTGGAGCTTGTTTGAGACCATATAGAGCCTTTTTAAGTCTACAAACAAGTTTTTCATCATTTCCAAAAATTAATCCTTCTGGTTGTTCTATATAAACTTCTTCTTCTAGATCACCATTGAGAAAAGCAGATTTAACATCCATTTGATAAACTTTGATTTGTTGGAAGCTTGAAAACGCAAGAAACATTCTTATGGCTTCAAGTCTGGCTACAGGAGCAAAGGTTTCTTCAAAGTCTATACCTTCTTTTTGAGCATACCCTTTGCACACAAGTCTAGCTTTATTTCTTATAACATCCCCATTCTCATTTAACTTGTTTTTGAATATCCATTTAGTTCCAATGACATTTATGTCATGAGGCCTTGGTACTAACTCCCAAGTGTGATTCTTTTCAATTTGATCAAGCTCTTCATTCATGGCTTGAATCCAACATTCATCTTTGCTAGCTAGACTGACACTGTGAGGTTCAACCATGGACAGAAATGCCAGATTGCTAGAAGATCCCACAAGAGTCCTTCTTGTTTGTACACCTGATTCCTTTTCTCCCAAAATTTGAGATTCTGGATGATTATTTTGAACATATCTAGATGGAGCCTTTTCAGAAAGCTCTTCTTCAGGTTCTTGATTGGGTGTACTGTTTGCATCATTACTGTTTGATGTAGAAGGATATGTTTCCTCATCATCTTCATATGTTGTTTGCTTTTCTTCTTTTGGGGCTGCAGTAGACTTATAAATAACAACATCAATACATTCAACAATATTTCGAAGTCTTTTATTGTAACATTTATATGCCTTACTCCTAGAGGAGTAACCAAGAAATATTCCCTCATCAGCTCTGGGTTCAAACTTGCCAAGTTTTTCATCGTTATTTTTGATAAAGCATTTGCTCCCAAAAATTCTAAAATGCTTTATAGTGGGAGGATTACCATACCAGAGTTCATATGGAGTTTTATCACTATTTACATGAACATGTGCTTTGTTAAGAATGTTTGCTGCTGTATGTGCTGCTTCTCCCCAAAATGTGTCAGGTGTTCCAGAATCATCAAGCATAGCTCTAGCCATTTGTTGAATTGTTCTATTCATTCTCTCTGCAACACCATTCTGTTGTGGAGTGCCAGCTACAGAGAACTGTCTTTTTATGCCGTGTTGTTCACAGAATTCAAGAAATTATTTGGATGTATATTCTCCTCCTCGATCAGATCTAAGACACTTGATTTTTAATTCTAATTCATTCTCCACTAGTGCTTTGAAGATCTGAAATTTCTCAAATGCTTCATCTTTGTGTTTAAGCAGCCCAATCCAACACATTCTAGAGAAATCATCAATGAACAAGATATAGTATTCTTCACCACGTGGTGACTTTTTCCTCATAGGTCCACATATGTCGGTATGAATGAGTTCAAGAGGCTTGCTTGATGATCCTTCCTTGGCATTAAATTGTACTATGGTTTGCTTGCTGAATTGGCAAGATTTGCATATGATATTTTCAGGTAGAGTAATATTGGGAAGATCACGAACAACTTTAAGTCTGCTTGATTTGTTGATTTGAGAGAAGCTCAGATGCCCCAACCTTCTATGCCATAGCCAATTTTATGAAGATTTACTCAAATAACATTGTTCTTTGGGGTTCTTCAATATATACAGGTTGTTTGGAGTTCTTTTTCCTTTTATAATTGCTTTACCTGTATCAAGATCACGTACCACACATTCTTTTGAACTGAAGACAACTTCAGTTCCTTGATCACACATTTGACTTACACTTAGCAAGTTATGCTTTAATCCATCCACATACATGACTTCATTAGCTTTTACCTTATCCTTTAGGAAAATAGACCCTTCACCTTTAATTACCGCAGGAGTATCATTTCCAAATGTAACATTCTTCTCCTTTTCTAGAGCACTATATGCAAGAAGTTTGTCTTTATCACCTGTCATGTGTCTTGAGCATCCACTATCAATGTACCATTGGTTCTCTTCATCTTCTGCAAATAATGCTATGCCACAATTTTCAACCTGTAACTCCTTCTTTTTCCATACTTTGGATCTTGAAGGAACATGTTCTTTTGGCTGAACTTTGCTCCTACATTCAGATTCTTCATGGCCAAAGTTATTGCAATAAGTGCATTCAACTTCATTTTGAAGAGGAGAAAAGTTGTTATAAGTATTCTTATTTGCTTCAATATCAGTCCTTTTTTTTCTTGCTTCTCTTGTCATAATAGTTTTATATGCTACACATTGAATAGCTTTATGACCAAAATTGTGACATGAGAAACATTGTCCATTGAAGAAGAAATTTCTGCGATCATAAGATCTTCTATATGAATTTATCTGTTGATTTGTGTTTCTTTGAAAGACATTCCTGTTAGTGTTTCTTGAATTGAAATGATCATGCTTTACCTGTAAAGATTCTTTATTCCCTTGCTGAGTGGTAGCATGTTGTAAACCAGCTGTAACTGCTTTTAGATAATTTGGTGCTGATGCCTGAGAAGATTCTCCAATATATCCAAGACCTGTCTTTATAAGAGGAGATCGTTGTACCTTGATAATCTCATCTAAGGTTTCAGACCCTTTAGCAAATCTAAGATTCAGAGTCTTTACTTTCCCAAGTTCTTTTCTTAGATCTACTACTTCACATTCTAATTTCTCATTGTGTTTCTCTTTATCTTCAAGCTGATTTTTTAGAGTTTCTATGATTATTTTTCTCTCTTCTAAGAAAATTTTGAGTTTATTGTTTTCATTAAGAAAATCACTGTCTTCTAGAGCGTCCACAAAAGTATCCTCTTCTTCTCTATATTCCTTTTCAAATGCCATGAGAAGTCTCAGATCTTGTTCACATTCTTCCTCACTATCAGATAACCCATCACTATCTTCATGAGTATAGTAACTCCTTTTAGAGTTAAAATGATTCTTATTCCTTCTTGCTACTTCCTTCCCCTTTTTATGTGTTTCTTTATAAGGACACTTAGCAGCATAATGACCAACTCTTCCACAATCAAAACATTTGAAAGGAAGCTTACCTCTGAATCATCCTGTGCCAAGTTGAAGTTTCTTTACGAAGTTTATCTCATCTTCTTCTGAGATATATCCTGATCCTTCTGTTATTTGTACTTCCTTTCCTTTTGTAGAAGTTCTAAAGACTGCTTCTTTGACTTCAGATGGTCCTCCTCTTCTCATTTCATATGTAGTTAGTATGCCATGAAGTTGTACCACAGTAAGATTTTGAAGATCCTGATTTTCTTCAAGAGCTGAAACTTTTGACTCAAATTTTGCTGTTAGAGATCTTAGAATTTTCTCAACCAAAGTGGATTCGGTAATTGTTTCTCCCAAATTTCTCATGTGATTTACAATATCATCAAGACGTAGAAATAAATTTGCAATGCTTTCTTCATTAAGCATTTTTAGATTCTCATATTGGATTCTGAGAGTTTGAAGTTTAGCACTTTTTACCTTTGCATCACCTTCATAGCTTAGAATGATTTTGTCCCATATTGCCTTTGTTGTATTCAGTTGCATGACTTTGACAAATTCTGATTCAGTTAGACTTCCTAATAGAGCATTGACTGCCTTTGCATTTGTTTCATAATTCTTTCTTTCCGTTGGATCTGTTGGTACTGAGGCTGGATATTGATATCCTCCTTCAACAATAGCCCATACATCTGCTCCCAGAGACTGAAGATAGGATCTCATCCTTGTTTTCCAAAAGATTAAGTTGTTTCTGTTGAAGAGTGGAGGCCTGATAGATGTTGTTCCATCTTGATTGCTCATCTTGAATGATCTTCCTTCTAGCGACTAAGATTTTTCAGAAGGACCTGCTCTGATACCAATTATTGGCAAAAATACTGAGAGGGGGGGGGGTGAATCAGTATTTAAGGCTGAACAATATTTCTTTCCTTTCTCAAAAACATATGTTACAGTACTGCATTCAACATGTATGTCCAGATATCTTATTATGTCTTTACTTAGAGAATTGCCTCAGATAAGCATTAAGCATGAACAGAAATAACAGAACAAACCATTAACCATGAACAACACATATGGACACCAGGATTTAAGGTGGAAACCCAATTCGGGAGAAAACCACCGCTGCTGTAATCTCAGTCTTCAATATTTTATTATAGAGAAAACCTTTTACAATATATGATGGTGCAGACTCATACCAGCACGCAGGCACCCACCTGTAGAAGGCTAAAACCTTCTCTCGTTTACTAGCCTTTCCTGGAAGGGAGCTTCAACCCCCTGAACATAACACCAGTTTCTACAGGCAGAAAACTTCTACTTCCAAAATGAAGGCTTCAACCCTCAGACTCACCGGATTCATATGTTTTCTTCAGCAGTCATGCGCTAGCTCTTCATCGTTTCTTCGTCCGTCGTTCAAGACCAGAGGTTCATTCAGATTTTTATGTTAAGAACAGAGTTTGCCCATCCAGACATTCCTTCAAGAGCTTCATTCATTAATCACCCTTATGCATGCACATGTTCTTCATAATTGCGTTAGTCGATATGATCATCATATTTACAGGTGCACCATCGATTCAGATATACAAGGGTTTATTCGTACAGATATCTCCAAAGGAGATTCATTTTATTATCAACCCTTTTTCCGCACTCGCCTTCTTCATAATTCTCATCACTTTATATAGATGTCACCTTTAGTAAAACCATGAGTCAAAACCACGAACCTCTAATGGTATTCCTGGACGGGGTCGTGATAGATAATCGGGTCCAGCAATATACTATAGTTATGACCTCCACAAAACATACAAAATTGCTTTTACAACATGAAACGACCCAAAAAGGAACCTTATCTCTGCCATATAAATTTATGATTAATAAATCATTTACAATGGATTGGCGTGGACATAAAAAAAACTTAGCTCCGGCCCCCCACCTATATGGTTAACAAGCCAATCAAATTCCCTCTCCGTACGCTAGATAATCCTTTGTGCATCTTCATCAAGCGAACATCGTCCGATGACCCCTTCCCAGATCAACGATGCTCATTAATTTTGCTTGATATCTGTGGCCGAACAATAACGCGCAATGGCACGTAGTGACAGGCGGTTTTGTAGAGTCATATAGGGACGCGTGTTACCCGATCAATGGAATCGCCACCCAACCGGAAATTACCGCTTATCCCCAAAATGCGGTGTGAAATGGGCAAACTGGCTTCATAAAACCCGTACGTGATTCCTTTCCTTCGCTTAGTGCCGCTGACTTAGCAATAAAATATATTCATATAACCTTTCAGTTATTTTAAAAATTTACACTGCCTCCGTAACATTACTTTTAATCAAATTTCAATGAACTTTTAACCTGGACTTCAATCTTCAAACAAACGAGATTTCATTCTTTGACCCCAGGCCCACATCGTAGTCAGAACACTTGAATGTGCGATATTGCGATCGTGCGATGGTGCGATGATCGCACGTCCGCAAACAACGAAACTTGCGATGGCGGAAATAACAAATGTGTAATATTGCGATAATCGCATGTCGCAACAATCAACAAACTCTAGCTTGGGCGGAGGGTGATTTTTTGTGACATTTGCGTCGCTGCGATGGTGCGGCAATCGCGATGATGGTATCGCAAATATCCATATCAACAAGACATTCAAACTTCCGCTTGCGATCTTGCGATTTTCACTTTGCACTAAGGTGGTGGGGACCACTTGATCTTTCCTTTTCGGAAACATAAGGGACCTCCTTTGTTTTAATCAATTTCCTTCATACTTGGTTGTTGAGGGCTTAAACGCCGAAATGACTATTTTTAAATAAGCCTACTGCTCCTCAGTAGTCGGAACTACGAATGTCTTCATTCCTTTGTAAAACGGTCTTGCCCATAAAAAAAAATTAATTCTCGTCTGCAATACTTGGCTGCGGCCCATCAACAATTAATTCATCCTTACATTTTTCCCATCCTTTTTGAATGCGTGTTGTTGTTTACCAAAACTCTGATGCGCCTTTGATCTCTTTTCTTTTCCATATCCTTTGCCATCAATGACAATATTCCAACACTATAAAATTTTGTTCTTTGGTTTCATCATAGGAATAGGAGTGGTGGTTTTGAACCCCTAGCTCTCCTTGGCCCGAGTTCCTTTTATGTCTTGCTTGATGGTGAAGAATATTAACAGGTTTGTGAAGGGGCCAGTAAAGGTGCAGGGCTTGAATATTCCTCCTGGGTCTTGTCTTAAAGTCCTTCCTACCTTTCTCCTTGAATTAACGCTGCTGAAACCCTCATCTGCTAGGAACTTGTTCCATGAGGTTTTGTTGTTCTTTAGATGATAAACCACCAACATTTTGACTAACCCCATGTGATAAATATTGTGAAGAGAATAATCTAGGGTTCTTTATATTTTTTGAGACATTTGCAACAGATATTTGTAGAGGAAGAATGGGAGGTTCGTAAGTCTAGAGCCTGAAATATGAGCTAAGAATATCATCTGATACTGATGCACTGTGGGGAACATACCTTCACAGGTGATATAACGCTGCACTATGGTAATAACATTTTTCCATTCAAGCCTAAAATAAGAAATATGTACATTAGAGGTCCGATCTATATTTTCATGCTGATGATTAAGATATGGATCTAAATCCTCTTGAAGAAAAGTTTTTCTTTTATACCATGAATCTATAGTTGACAGTTGGGTAGCTCATGCTATGATGGTATCTATGATCTTGAAGGTCTGAGACCGTATCTTGACCCGCTCTCCGTTGAAATACTCAAAAAATGCCTGAGCAACTGCAACATTTTCTCTTGAGAACTTCTTCATGAATCAACACCATCCTACTACTTGGAACTGTGCCTTTCCACGGTGATCAACAAAACATGTATTAGCAGGTTCTAAACAGTTTACCTTACCACCCTTACCCATTCTGTTAACAACTAACTCAACTGCTAATGCACACCTGTAAAAATATGAACATCAACCAGCCACGAAGCCTTAGCTACTTGCACAAACATAACAAACTGCTTGCTGGAGGAAAATAAACTGCTTTTTTGTATCTTTCTTGGCGTAAATGGGAAATGTTGATTTTCATTCCCTTAATCACGGTGCGGTTAAGTGACATGAAATCAAATAATACAAATTTTGGTTTCAAATCTCTCCACCGAACATTTCACTCCATTGAATAATTAACTAATTGCTACTTGTACCTTAACCTTGATATACTTAAACTTTAATGAGTAGCATTAGATTAACTATCCTTAGCAAATAGAATAGCCAAGCCCCTTTTAATGAACCTGCAATTAGAAATATTCACCTTTCAAAGGGGTAATAGCTCCTATTTTATCAGACCTTCAATTATTCCAAAGAGCAGTGTCTTTTTACCTAAGTAATGTCTTTTCACCTCCTTGTAGAAATTATGAAGAAAATAACTACATTTCTGGAAATGGTAGTTATTTCTGTGTTGCTTATGAAACCAAATTTTCTGATGAAAGTAGATACTTTTTTGGAAAATGTAGCTATTTCTATGTTATTCCTAAAATAATAGATGATTGTGACATTTTCTCCTTAGCCTTGGATAGAACATATCATTTGGAATAAATAATACTTCTGAAACTAAACCCATGACCTTAACTACTCAAAGTAGTTAAAAGACTTATTTAAAAGAAAATTTACCGTAATAACTCTAAGACACAAAACAAACTATTGGACTCAAAAAATTTTGATTTTGTTAAAAATGATTAAAAAAATTGAAACATTTTAACCCTTCAGGGCCTTTAACCATATGTTAGGCGACAAGAGAGGATCAAAGACATAAATACAATGGTGACCAGACTTTGAAATTTTGAAGTGCCTACAAGAAGGAAGTCTTTTGAACCACTTTTGTGCTTCTCCATCCAATGGTTGTAACTATAATCTCATCACTACATCCATATATTCAACATTAAATTTCTTAGAAAAAGCACAAAAAGAAGAAACATGCTTTTCTGTTGTTACTTCATATTCCCTTATAAATCTAGGAGAGAATTTGAGATAATATTGGGGCATGGAATTCGTTGGTTGAGGATGATTTAATGGTGCATATATGTTCAACAGGAAAGCTGGAATTATCATATTTTTATTTGGAATATTAACAAGAGACCCTCCTGCCTGGAATATAAATGGTTGAAGTGGAATAACTAAAATAGGAACTAGCTGACTGACAGTAGAAAAAGTTGGATGAAAAACTAAAAAATCATCTGTTTGGATTTAATTAATTTCAGGAAAAGAAAATGACACAGACTCAAAAGATTATTCTTCCAATGTGGGTTATGGAAAAATACTTTGAGGATTAAAAAATACTTGAGAAAAATCAAGATTCTTTCCAACTTCTTCTCAATGATAGGTTTTTGGAAACTGAGAAACATAACTCGTAACAAGGGCTGATATAGTTTCATTTGGAGTTATTGGTGTTTTCTCTCTCCAAACTCTCTGAGAATCTAACTTCTTTGGGTCAGAAAGAATATGAACTTTTATGTGGTATCGGGCGGGTAATGAGTTTCCTTTTTGATCCTAGAAAGAAGGTAAACCTACTCTGGTCCTCTTATAAAAATAATGGTTGAACATAATTACAATTTCTTTCACTTCAAGAAATTTTGTTTATGTTGTTTTCTGGCACAAATTCTTTAGAATCATCTTATTAATTTCTAGGACATATTATGCCCTATCATCAATTTTTAATTTCTTTAGTTCCTAAGATGATCTTGAATTGAGAAAAGAAATCATATTTTTGGAAAAAATGGTGCGTTTTTGAAGTCTCTTCTTACTAGTAGCAATCAGAATTTCAAGGTCATTTACTATAGTTTTACATTCTGATACTATGGACAAATACTCCAACATATTCTGCACAACATGGATGATTTCATTCCAAATTATTTCCATTTCTTGGATAAGGGACATATTTCCCTTCACGTTCTCTTTCAACTCTTTGATTTCTTCAAAAGCTAAATGGAAAATTTTTCTATATTTATTTTCATTTTATTGAGAAATGGCCATATCCCTTTTAGATACCTTTAGTACTTTCATAGCATCATCATATTTTTTTTGAATTTTTTTCATTTCACTTTTAGAAATATTTAATTCAATCATAGCTATAGTTAGGTTGTCTACTAAGTCTTCAGAGGCTACTTGCACTGGAATAGTACAAACTTGAGATTCAATTTTATGTTATAAAACATAATTCATCTCCTTCTGTATAACATTTTCTTCACTTCTCTACAAAAGTTCTCAAGTCATAATTTATTTCTGTTTTCCTATTTGAGAAGCTTGTGGGGAAATGGTATGTTCTACAGAAGGAATATTTATATTTTTACTGAGAACCTGAATCTCCATTAAAAAAAAAGTTTCTTAATACAAAATATCTTGTTATAATCTTTAGAGGAAAAAATGAATTATTGTGGAAGGATAAACAAAAAGGAGCCCATCATTAAGGTATTTTTTTATTAAATCATAGAAATCAAAACTTGAAGTTTTAAATCTTAAAAGGCCAGCAACTTCATTACTCCTTTCTATTGAGGAAAAAATTAAATGGAAACAAAACAATAATACATCACATACTCAAAATGTGTCTGGAATCACTCTAAAATCTTTATTCATGTTACATCTAAGAATTTTTTGATCCATAACCTTGTCTTGAGGATGAACCACATTAGATGGTTTGAAACATCGACCAGTTCAGAACAATGTGATTAATTTGAAAGGAACTTATCTAAATATTTGTTTATATCACCAAGAATATCTAGAAATACAAAATACTTTCTACTTCTGAGGTCCAAAATTTGTAACCCCACTTTCTCTTCCAAAAATGCTTATATACAAAATTACAAAAGGGATAGTTATGAAACTGTCAACTGTCAAAAAATTTCAATTCACTAAAATTCTCTTAAAAATACCTATCCTACCAAAGCTTACATTCTTTATGAAAAGAAAAATTACATTATTACAACATTTTCAAAAACTTTTCTAAAAATGTTGCTAAAATATAGGTGGCATTAAGTCACTGAGTGGGTTGGGGCTTTGCTACAACTAAAGTTCTAGCTTCTTCCCTTGTCACTGTTGGTCACATAATTCTCTACATATTTTCCAAATATTTGTATCTACATTCATACTCTTCACAAATCTAGTCTAAGCCATCCTAAAATATGGGATTCTGCTATAGGTTCCTGTCTCCATAAACATTGTCCTCATCAACCACAGTAACTAAAAATCTCTTTGAAAATAGTTTACAATGGTTGCTCCCATCGATATTGATGTATTCTCATATATGGAACCAATATTTCTCTTAGTTTCCATCAACGTGGTCTCATATGTCTCCTAGGGTAATAAGTTTCCCTGTTGACCCCTGTACAAATTATATAAACAATATGTATTCCAATGGATTCAATATGATCATGAAATATAGTAGAGAAAGATACTGAATCCTTCTGCAATTAATTCTACAGAAATTAAACATGATCGCACAATATCATCAAGTAAAAGAAAGAAGAAAATAAATCCACAACACAAATATTTTTCTCGGGGAAAGCTTGCTGCTCAAAACCCCTCTATCTATATTGTATAATGAACCAACAAATCATGAAAAAATTACAATGCACTCTTCTCACAAGAGTCTCTTGCACTTTGATAATTGTGTCACACTAATTCAGACAAAATCGGGCCAACACTTAGCCAATTCTCAGCATGTCTTCAGCCCACCTTTCTCATGCAATCCCTGTGGAATGCAATCCATATTCCTTAGGAGTTCAACCTTCCTTGATTGCGCAAGTATCATGGGAAACCATGTGGTGTTTTAATTACATCCAGGAAGTTTGCTTATAATACAACTAATAGTCAACTTCCCTTTAACCTTTGTCTCAACTGGGTCTCCACTGGAACTGACATGCATGCAGCTATTAATAGTAAATAATCAGTTGCATGGAATATCACTGCATGTGAATTAAATATGATTTAATTCACTTGATCTCTCACTAGTGCAACAAACAATTATAACTAGTTCAACTCAATTTAACTCAATACATTGAGTTAACTAATCTCTGATGCATTAAATTAATGCACTAACTGCAACTTGAACTCTAAAACACATAGAATCACTCTGCATGCCTCACCAACCACCCTCAACTCAAAATTCATGAGCTAAATAAGTTTATCACACTCAGTTAACTATTACAAGTGATTATGAGATAAGATTACATTTTATTGTCCAATTTAATTAAGGGATAATTAAATTAGAAAAAATTCCAATTTATTAAATAAATTGAATTGCACACTAATGTATAGCTAGGACCCATCACTACACGACCTATGGTCCCACACTAGTGTGTGTGTTGTCATGTTGTTTCTAGATGCCAATTTCACACTTCCTTGTTGAAGATTTCAACACTCCCTCTCAACAAGAAAGGAATAAATCTGTCTCGATCCAGTACCTCGGAATGTCCTTGCATGCGCACATGCACCTCTTTCATGCAACATGCAACTCTTTCATACAACACTTCTCTAGCGTTGTTCGCACATGCAACACTTCTCTAGTGTTTCTTGCACATGCAACTCTTGGATGCAACACTTCTGAAATTTAATAACCTCTAAACAACTGAATCAGTATAATGCATGTCATTAGAATATTCTGACTACTGCTAGCTACTGCACATGTCTACTGGACTCTTTGTGCTGCTGAAATATACATCCATGCACTCTACACTATTGCCAACTCTAATCTGCGCTCTAGTATCTGATGCCTATCCCTCTATTTTTAGTATTCCTTATATTTAACTGCATCAATCTAAATGATCTTTCTACTGCTTTACTCTGGGCTCCTCGTAGCCAGATTCGATTCATGAGACACACGATCTCTAAGACCCTGCCCATTTTATTCTTGGGATTAATTCTACACATCGCTCCACCTCACACCTAGAGGTATAGCTACGTGTACTCCCTCTGCCCATATGGCTCAAAATTTCCCTGTCCTGGAAGTATCTGCATGAGTTGTTTCTTTGACTTCATGATCCTTATCTTGTGGCTCCTCCACATCTTGAGGTTCATCTTTAGGAACCAAGAGTTCCTCATCTGCATGCAAATAAAGCTCCCTCTCAAGGGACAATCACATGGCTTTCTCACACTTCCCCATGGTACATCCCTTGCATATG
Organism: Pinus albicaulis; assembly: GCA_034641835.2. Lineage (NCBI taxonomy): Eukaryota > Viridiplantae > Streptophyta > Pinopsida > Pinales > Pinaceae > Pinus > Pinus albicaulis. The sequence continues at coordinate 224,632,394 of CM076570.1, forward strand.
TCTATATCCACAAGATTACCTTTGGAAGCAACGTAGAAATCCGCTACATGACCTTCAAAGCTCCGTGGTGTAGATGGCCCAGTCTCTTGTGCCATAACTCACGCTCATCCCCGCTCACCACTTTGTCTGGTTTACCCATCAGTTCTTCGCAACCATATACATCAAGTTTATAGATATTATTCACACGAATCCCAAACTTTTTGGCTTGTCCTATGGCTTTGTGTCGAAGGAAATATTTCCCTTCACTGAAAATGACATCATATCCTCTACACTCCAACATTGCGACTAGAACTAAATTCTTTTTCAAGCCTCGTACATGCATTACATATTTTAATAAGAAGGGTTTACCTAACTTTCTTTGGAAGGTAACTGTACCAATCCTGATAGCATTGTACCACCCATCATTACCCATTTCGATATGCATCTAAAGGTCATTCTCCTCTAAGCTACTGAAAAGTTCTTTGTCCCCCGTCCCGTGGAAAGACACACCAATACCCAAGTACCACAATGATCCCATCGCACTTGACACCATGCATGCAATGAGCCAGAAGTCCAACTCAAATTGTGAGGCCAAAGCCTCACCAACTGCAGATCTTGAACATTTCTTGTTATTATTCTTTTGTGGACAATTAGTGGTGTAATTTCCATGCTCGTGAGAGTGAAAACATTTCACTCTGGACATGTCATGCTCCTTGCCTTCTTTTTCAGACTCAGATTTGGAATAGGATTTATTTCCCTTCCCATTTTTTGCCTTACCATCCAAAGCAGAATTTTCTACATCAGCTGTCTTAAATGAAGATCCATCCCTAGTATTCTACCTAAATTCTTCCAACTCTTGAGAATTCCTAGAAGATATAGGCTCACCAAGTCTTCATTCATGACATTAATTCCGACGTTCCCAAGCTCATATCAACATTAGACAAACTTGGTTAAATATTTTGAAATATTGTCACCTTTCTCCATTTTTATTTTCATGAGCTTGTCCTTCAATGTCAATTTTCTATGGTCACTTATACTCTAAAATAGATTTGTCAAAGAATTCCACATTACGTATGGATTTTATTTTCCATGGAGACTTGAGACAATGTGGTTTCGCACTCCCTAAAATAAGATCGTCCTCACCCTTTTTACCTTGTTTTTCCACGCATCAAGAAGAGCGACATCTACTTCTACGGGCTTGGAAATATCATTCTTAATGAATTATTTCAACCCGTTTTACTCCAACACTGCCTCCATTCTATCTTTCTATGCAATATAATTAGAGCTTCCCTCGAGTGCATACTCCAATATCAAGCCATTGAAAGCCATCTTGATCTATTGTCGCACCAAAGAATACTTCTACAAATTCGAATGTTATTCAATCACAAAATCAATTTCTTCTCCACTATTGAGATTTCTAGCGCTCTGATACCATGTATAAATTATACAAAAAATATGTATTCCAATGGATTCAATCTGATCCTGCAATATACTAGAGAAAGATACTTAATCCTTCCACAATTAATTTTGTAGAAATTAAACATGATCGCACAATCACACCAAGTAAAATAAAGAAGAAAATCAATCCACAATACAAATATTTTTCATGGGGAAATCTTGTTGCTCAAAAAGCCTCTATCTATATTGTATAATGAACCATATAATAATGGAACAATTACAAAGCATTCTTCTCATAAGAGTCTCTTGCACTCTGCTAATTGTCTCATACTGACTCAGACAAAATTGGGCCAACACTTAGCCAATTCTCAACCTGTCTTCAGCCTACCTTTCTCATGCAACCCCTATGGAATGCAATACCTATTCCTTAATAAATTCATCCTTTCTTGGCTGCGCAAGTATCATGGGAAATCATGTGGCATTTTAGCTCCATCCAGGCAGTTTTCTAATAATACAACTAATGGTCAACTTTCCTTTAACCTTTGTCTCAATTGGGTCTCCACTGGAACTAACATGCATGCAACTATTAATAGTAAATCATTAATTGCATGGCAGATCACTGCATGTGAATTAAATCTGATTTAATGCACTTGATCTCTCACTAGTGCAACAAACAATTACAACTTTTCAACTAACTTTAACTCAATAAATTGAGTTAACTAATTTCTCATGCATTAAACTAATACAGTAACTGCAACTTGAACTCTAAAACACATAAAATCACTCTGCATGCCTCACCAACCACCCTCAACTCAAAGTTCATGAGCTAGATGATTTTATCACACTCAGTTAACTATTACAAGTGATTATGAGATAAGATTACATTTTATTGTCCAATTGAATTAAGGGACAATTAAATTAGACACATTTCCAATTTATTAAATAAATTGAATTGCACACTAATGTGTTGCTAGGACCCATCACTACATGACATGTGGTCCCACACTAGTGTGTGTGTTTTCATGTTTTTTCTGGATGCCAATTTCACTATTTCTTGTTGCAGATTTCAACAATCCCAGCAAGAAGGTAAAGATGCTCTGGTCCTATTATCAAAATAATGGTTAAGCTTAATTACAACTTCCTTGACTTTAGACAATTTTGTTTCAGTTTTTTTCATGTAGAAATTATTTAGAATCGTCTTATTAATTTCTAGGACATATTATGTCCTATCATCAATTTTTAATTAATTTAGTTCCTGTGATGATCTTGAGTTGAGAAAATCTATCATCTTTTGGTGAAAATTGGCATGTTGTTGAAGTTTCTACTTACTAGCAGCAATCAGACTTTCTAGATCCCTTACTATAGTTTTATGTTCTCCTACTATGGAAGAAAACTCCCACATATTGTGCAAAGTATGGATGATGCCATTCCATATTATTTCCCTTCACTTTCTCTTTTAAATATTTGATTTCTTAAGAGGCTAACTGAAAATCAATTATATATTTACTGGAATTTTCTTGAGACATGGCTAAATTCATTCAGTAACCTTTAGTACTTTCATAACATCATCACAATTTATTTGAATTTTCTTCATTGCACTATCAAAAATCTTTAATCCAATCACGACTCTAGTTATTTTGACTTATGGGTATTCAGAGTATGCTTGCACTAGAATAGTATAAACATGAGATTCTATTTTTCGTTGTAAAACAAAATTCATCTCCTTTAGTTTAGAATTTTCTTCATTTCTATAAAAAAGCTCTGTAGTCACAATTTATTTCTATTTTTTTATTTGTGCAACTTCTGGGGCCATGGCATGTTCCATAGAAGGAAACTTTAGCTTTTTCCTGAGAACTTGAATTTTTGTTTCATCTCCCTGTAGTAATTTCTCGACATCACTTCCATCTTATGGGTTCATACCCACTTTTACAATGATTTTCTTCAATTCTTCATTTTTTGTATGCAAATGGTTTTAGTTATTTTTTTATAATTTCAATTGATTAAATAATTTCTCCAATAAGGCTTCATATTTGCTAGAATCTACAAAAGTATTATTTAAATCACTAAAAATAAAATCCTTTTCTGTCTATGAAAGTTTATTTTATCAGGTAATGGGATCTATATAGCATCCATTGTTAATTTTACAGTCTTGAAACCTATTATAGATGATACAGTTAAGGCAGAAGGATGAGAGAAAGATAATCAGAGCTAGTTTCTATAAAGATCCATAGTAGATATTAATCTATTTTGATAATCAAAAATTCACCATGTCTCCAATTAGGATTACATGATTTCTTTTAATCTTATGTTATTTTCTTCTATCTTTGAATATAAGTGTGTTATGAATGGAACAAAACTCTGAGAGGCATCTTTTGGAATAGGGGAAGAAGGTGTGAAAATGACTTCCCCCAACTACAACTGGAAACCTCCTACTATTGGAAAACTACCCCCTTAGACAATTTAACCCTTTTGGATCCCTTATATATCTCTTCATCCATGTCAATGATATCCTCACTACCTATTTTCAATTTTTTCTCACTAGGAAGAGGGATATCAACCTCCATTCCTCTTGATGCAGTATTTTATCCTCAAATTGCTAATTTTTCAACATCTCGTCGAGGCTCATGAACAAAAGGGGCATAATCATTCTGCACTCCCCTGTTTTAAATGACACGATGAGGGTCATAGGACCATTTCCCACTTGTTTGCAACTTCAATGTAGGGATATTCTACCACCTTTCCCATATCCTCACTAATATTCACAACAATGGCTCTTTTGTCTTGGAAAATTTGAACAAATCCCCTTTGTAATGTTCCCAATTTAGCCTCAAGCTAAAATGGAGCACATTATAATTGGCATATTTTTATTTTTTTTAATAAAATGGGTAAGGAGACCCCTTAACCCCTTGGTGATAGAGAAATAACACTCCTTATGAGGAAGGAGGATAAATAAGCAGCTGAAATAAACACCTAATGGTGTGAACATGATGAGGATCACCTTGAGTTGGCCATCTTTGACCAAGTCAACAGCGCTACCTTAGAGGGGTGGCTTGCTTGAGAAGACAACACAGTTTTTGGAGGGAAAGCATTCAAAAGTGAATGGAAACCCTAATTGTGGGACCTATGGTGAGAGAGAGTTAATTTAATTTATAAGAAAGAAGCATCAGCTCATTTGGTTCATGCTTTGATTCAGAAATTTCGTAGTGAGGCCAAGGACTTGCACATCTAGGCTATTTAGTAGGATTGCAGTGCTCTTGAGAACTAGGGGTGTTCCCGGGAGGGGATCCTCCACTTCTTCCTCATGGGAGGAGAGGATTTGAGCTGAATTTCCTCATTACAAAAATTTTCCAAGCTCACTCCTTCAGTTGCAGCGTTATTTCTGTAGCATAATGGTGCTGTGTAGCTGGGGTAGCAACAAAGGAACTCATTGAGTCTTTCCCTACTTGATTTTCAGTGGAGGAATGATTTCTTCATGGGAAGAGATGTAGAGAGTGATCTTGGACTTCATTTCAGATCTGTGGCATCAGGCCACTCATTCACCATCTCCCACTGCACATTCATTTGGAGAAATTGTGTTATTCCATGAGGGAAATGTTGAGGGAGATTCATGTGCTCATCAAGAGGAGTGATTTTGAGTAAAAGGGGATCATCCCCTTTTCCTTGAGGGAATTATCAGAGAAGGGCATCAGCATTTCAGATCAGCCACAGCCTCATATTCATTTGGTTTCAGTTGCAGTGACAATTTGTTTGTCACTATTGTATTTTATCCGGCATTTCTAGCAATCTCCCTAAGATTGGCTAGAAATCCCATATTGAGCCCATTTTCCTCTCTTGGGCCATTTTCCTTGTATATTTCAGCTACATTATCATTTTTTATGTATTCAGCAGCTGCATCTCTCATAGAGACTGCGCAGTTATGGTTTTTCGGCATTCTATGTAGCTGCAGCTACTCCGGTATTACATTGTTTATTCATTGGAGGTTGGTTCTAAAGCTTGAGGTTTATTCCCTCAATTATTTCACGTATATTCATGCTAAAATAATAATATAATGTTGTATGTACCATTTCCCCTCTCATGATGCATTTAGATTTGTAGAGTTTCATATTGATATTTTTCATATTCTTTTGTAGCTCACTCTTGGGCTGATTTATGGTGTACCTATGGTGGGGAGATCTGTTTAACTCACGTAGATCTATTTGTTTCAGCTCTCTTTCTGCATTTAGACTCCATATTATATGTATCAGAGGATTCCATCACTATAAAACGTTTTATTTGCAATTATTTTCTTATACAACATTCCTATGGGAGGCATTATAGAAATTCCTTGAAGGGAACTATTAGCTCTCGACAAGTTCTATTGGCAGAGTCTGCTAGTGGGCTAGGTAGCCTCTGGATCTCATCTTTCCTTGTGAAGGTGAAATATCCAATAAATGCCCCTAACAGTCAATCTCTGAAATAGTTCAGTGTTGATTTTTAATACTCCTGGAGTTGGAAAAATGGAATATCTCAAGATATTCCCGATGGAGCGGAAAATTTCCCATTTGGGATATTACAGTGGTATCAAAGCATGATCTTGGCTCAGCCTGTGCCCAAGATCCATTGCTATCAGAACAGGAGCTTCTCTCCAAGGAGAGGAGATTTACAAGGAGACAAGGAAAGAGGAATGAAGGAAGAGGAGGTTTCCCTTCTTCTTTTCTAGACCAATGAGGAGATCATTGAAAATCTAATGAAAGGGAAAAGCGGAAGATTTTCTGAGAGGGTTTGTTGATGAGGCAAATCCTAGTTATTTCACATGAAGGGTGTGGGAATTCAACCACACATGTAGATCCACAGTGTAGTCCCTTGTTCACTTGCATTGCAAGGGAGTAGAGGAAGAAAGGAGGCCATGGGAGGAGCGGCACTGCAACTCAAGGTATGGCTCATGATTTTTGGTTTGGAGGTTCCATTTTTCATTGTCATGCAAATGCAATAACAGGTGATGCCTTCACTAAGGGTTTGATGGGAAAACTTAGTGAAACCCATTGTGGCATAAATTCAAACACTTTGCATGCATTGGGAGGAACCAACAGCGTTGTCACTTTTGGAGGAGATCCATCACCACATGGGGATAAAAAGGGAACCAATGCTTCCACTAGAGGAGCCCTTGTGTCTTTTCAAGGAGTTCCAAGTATTTTGCATGTGGGTACCAAGACACAATTCCAAAGTCATATGTAGCATTTTTTGGGGATTGTGAGATGGAGAAAGAAGAGCGGGAGGATCAGCATGGATGGATGAAGATCATTCTCCCTTATCTATCCCAAGAAGTTTCTGCACAAAGAAAAGAGACTGCACTGCGTAGAGGAGGAAGGGACAAATCAGTCCACTCATACATGCAGTCTATTTTCAGATCTTGATGTCTCACTTTTGGTGGCTTTCTATCTAGGAGGCCATATGATCTAGAGAATATGAGAGGAATCATGCTATTTCGTTCACCACTCATTGGATTCCGGAGGGGTGGAGACATTAGAGGAGTCCATCACAGTGCAGTGAGTTTGGGGATAAACACAAGGAGGAGGGATACACCCTCTCATTTTCAGTCTCACCCACTCTAATCAGCTATACTGCACAGATAAAGCTTGCTGCAGGGACGGGGGATGGCTACTCCATGGATTTGGTGGGAGAGGATACTTCCTTTGAGGGAAGAACTCTTTCATGATTTGGGGTGGATGAAGGCCAATCATGCTTACATTACCCAGGATCGAGAGATTCTTTGGAGGTGATAGTCTCTCATGGGAGGCTCATTTTCATGGGTCCCTATTTCTATTTGAGCATGAGCAGCTGCATGATGGCATGGCAGCAACTTGGAGGATGAATTTGGCATGAGGGGATGTCAAGGTAGCAGGCAGCAGCGTGAGGGAGCACCTTATTGCATAATACCAGCGCTGTCTATGTGGAGGATTGATCCAGGATGGAGGACTCAGCTTTGGTTGAGTATTCCCCAGGATCCTGATGCATGCATGATTCTTGATGACCAAGAGGGAGATGACTAATACCAAGTTTATGATATGGTCATCTAGCACTATGACAGATTCTTCTTGGCTAGAGCTTCTAGTCTCAAGAAGAAATTATTGCATGCAACATATGAGGGCTTCCTAGCTATGCACTTGGATGCATACTTTGATTAGCTAGAGGAGTTCACTTGGGAGGGCATTCATCGTGACACCTATCAGAATAGGGAGATGCATAGCCCACTTTTTTATGGTGGAGAGAACATTATAGCCACTTCCCTACTCATTGGAGGTAGATGGAAATTATCAGTTGGGCCATTTCAGCTCAAGAGCTCAAGTACAAATAGGAGAAGGTATGATATCACATTTTATTTTGTACTCTTCTTCCTTGTTTGAGTAGCATGATGAGTCAAGAATATTTGATTCCTTCTTGCATGATGTACAAATATTTATTTGTAAACTTTTGTAGCAGAAGAATGGGCCATTCTTATGGTGGTTTGTGGAGGGAGCCACATGCTCCTTGGTGTGCACCATTGGCACCAATTTATATTTTCATGTTCTTATCTTTTTAGATGTGTGTGGCACCAAACAAGTGGCTGGGAAAAGCACTTGTTATGTATATCCTTGATGAAGGAAAGAGGCTCACTGCGTTGGTCCCATGAAAGGAGCAGTGACCCACTCTCTAGTTGTCTTATGGCAGCTTGTTTTCATTGTATTATGCTACCTTGTATTGTTGATGCTTATTTATTCACAGGGAGCACTATTTTGAGAGTGACTTATATGTTGGGACAGCCCATTGGGATCACCATTCTTCCCATTATACATGTTCTATATTGCAGGGGATACCATGGGCAAACCATGATTGCCATACTATTACTTTTCTCTTCTTGTGGGGCAAACCACTTGGAGAATTTGCAGAGGCATTTCATGGCTGGATATTTTGATGGGGTATCTTGGGCCACTCTTGGAGGCCATACCATTTCAGCCCAAGGATAGAGGCAGCCCCATAAGGACTACAGAAGGAGAGAAGAGCTTATTGGGATGAAGCGGCACAACTCTCCATTCAGCCCCATTACATTGCAGAGTCGGGGGCAAGATTTCCATTTGGATGAGAGCATGGATGAGAGGATCACTAGTGGGATTATATTTTCCCATGCATGTCATCACTCCTACCTTGAGGAGGCCATGGTTCAGCAAGGATATTTCCACCTACACCTTCTATCTTTCCGTAAGGTGCACCATTCCGATTTGCTTACTTGGGAGGAGGCATTGGAGAACAGTTTATATTGCAGTATATCTTGAGTAGCGGTGGAGATTATTGATGAGGAGGCCACAAGATAAGAAGGGGGAGAAATTTTTCTCTCTCTATGCAGTTGCTTGAAGACAAGCAACATGTGGGAGGGGAGGACTGTAATATTCCCAATTTTAGCCTCAAGCTAAAATGGAACATTATAGTGGCATATTTTTATTTTTGTTTAATAAAATGGGTAAGGAGACCCCTTAACCCCTTTTTATGGAAAATAACACTCCTTTTGTGAAAGGAGAAATAATGAAGTAGCTGAAACAAAAACCTAATGGTGTGAACATGATGAGGATCACCTTGAGTTGGCCATCTTTGACTAAGTCAACAGTGCTGCCTAAGAGGGTGGCTTACATTAGAAGATAACAAAAAATTTGGAGGGAAAGCATTCAAAAGTGAATGCAAACCCTAATTTTGGGACCTATGGTGAAAGAGAGTTCATTTTCTTTATAATAATGAAGGAGCAGCTCATTCGGATTATTATTTGATTCATTCGTAGTGAGGTCAAGGATTTGCACATCCGGGCTGTTTAACAGGATTGCAGTGCTGTTGAGCATTGGGGGTGCTATCGGGAGGGGATACCCCACCTATTCCTAATGGGAGGAGAGGATTTGAGCTGCATTTCCTCATTCCAAAAATTTTCCAAGCTCACTTCTTCAGTTGCAACATTATTCCTATAGCAGGTTGATGCAGTGTAGGTGGGGTAGCAGTAGAGGAACTCATAGAGTTCTTCCCTACTTGCATTTTCAGAGGAGGATGGATTTATTATTTGGAGGAGCTGCAGAGAGAGATATTGGACTTCATTTTAGATCTGTGGCATCAGGCCACTCATTCACCACCTCCCACTGCGCAGTCACTTGGAGAAACTACGTTATTCTATGAGGGTAGTGTTGAGGGAGATTCTTGTGCTCATTAGGATGAGTGCTTTTGAGTGAAAGGGGGATCAACCCATTTTTCCTTGAGGGAATTATCAGAGGAGGGAATTATCATGTCATATAAGCCACAACCTCATATTCATTTGGTTCCAGATGCAGTGAAAAATTATTTGTCACTATTGTATTTTGTCCGACATTTCTAGCAATCTCCCTCAGATTGGCTAGAAATCCCATATTGAGCCCATTTTCCTTTCTTGGGCCATTTTATTTGTACTCCTTCAGCTACATCACATTTTTATACTATCAGAAGTTGCATCTCACATAGAGACTACACAGTTATGTTTTCCCGTCATTCTGTGTAGCTGCAGCTACTCGGACATTGTATTGTATATTCATTGGAGGATTGGTTCTAAAGCTTGAGGGTCTTATTCCTCATTAGGATTTGTATATTCATGATGAAATCATAATATAATGTTTGTTGTACCATTTCCTCTCATGATGCATTCATATTTGCAGAGTTTCAGATTGATGTTTTTCATATTGCTATAGCTCACTCTTTGGGATAATTTATGGTGTACCTATGGTGGGGAGATTTGTTTAACTCACCTAGATCTATTTGTTTCAGCTCTCTTTCTGCATTTAGACTCCATATTATATGTATAAGAGGATTCCAACACTATACAGTATTTTTTTTGCAAGTATTTCCTTATACAACGTTCCTATGGGAGGCATTGCAGAAATTCCTTGAAGGGAACTATTAGCTCTTGACAAGTTCTATTGACAGAGTCTGCTAGTGGGCTAGGTAGCCTCTGGATATCATCCTTCCTTGTGAAGGTGACATATCCAGTAAATTACCCTAACAGTCAATCTATGAAATAGTTCAGTGTTTATTGTTAATACTCCTGGAGTTGGAATATTGGAATATCTTAAGATATTCCCAATGGAGCAACAAGTTCCAGATTTTGTTAGACATTACACCCTTCTTGTGGGACAAAATGTATTAGACTTACATTTAAACGTTGTATAAGAAAAACTCCAAGGAAAATAGTATCATTGGCACAAAAATATGAAGTGCAGGGGGAGCCTGCCATATAATATTATTTCTGGATATTCTTCAAATAGAAATGAATCACCCAACTTTACATCCTTACTGAGTTGAAGAAGAGACTGTGCTTTTGGTAAAATACATAGTGAAGGAGAATTGTTAATAATTAAGAAATTGAAAGAAAAGAACTAGTGAAATTCTTAAGGCCTTCAACATTTGAATTAATTATTATAACATATGTCCAGAAAATCACTAACTTGTAGTTTTTATGAGGATCCATGATGCTTAGATCTAGGTGCATAAACTTGTCAACGTTAGTATAAAAAAAGAGATATGTGACCAATGAAGGAAATTTTAAGCATCCACTAAGGGAAATATCTGTTAACTATGAGTTGACCATCCTCTCCCAACAGGAAGGAATATCAAAAAATGTGTTTGGATGCATCGTAAAAGTAAACATTCCCAAGATAGCCTTATCAATAACAGTAGTATCTTCTCTCCAGAAAATATTTTCCATGACTTGAAGGATGTGTCTCACCTCCTCAATGAAGGGCTCTAGAGGAAAATGAGTAGGTTCTAGAGGCAAGTGCTTCCCTATGGGCATCAAAAAGAAAATTAATTGGGAATAAATAGATGTAGACAAGCTTTGGAAAGCCAACAACAGGGTTTCCTCTGAGAAAGAGGTGTAAGACTCCAAAGAAGGAAAACACACGACTTGTTGGATTAGAAGGGAGGAAAACTCGAAGATATTCTCTCCCAATTTTTTCATTATTTTTTTTTTGTGGGTACAGAGAAGAAAAAATCCAATAGATGGATCCTTGGAAAACATATGTTTAGGGAACCATTGTAGCTAAAACGCTAGACCTAATAGCTACAACATAAACTAGGGAGTCTTCTTGATTAAGAAGGACATTATAGTGTAATTAAGTTAGGTTCAGTGAGAAAATTTGGTCAAATACATCTCTTTCAGTGTCCATTAAGGGAATGTGCGAGGAAGAACTTGTTAACATAGCTTTATTTAACATTTTAACAACTAGGATTAAAAAGATGATGTGTAATATACCTGGACACTAGAGGTTGATGTTGACTGGAGTTCCAAAGTGTAAGATTTGAATCCATGGGGACTAAATGGAAAGAGAATCATGAAATTAAATGGGGAAGAATAGCGATATTTAAGGAAAAAATGGTGAAAATAGAGGGAACAAAAAAATTGATGAGCACACGGGGTGTTATATTTCATGAGGTGGCGACACGATAAGTTGAAATGACAAGGATGATGTGAAGGATGAGGTGGTGGGAAATGACATAAACAGAATGGTGACAGGGTGATGATAAAACAATCAAAATAGATTTGTGCTTGCTTGATAATGTCGCAGGATCTCTTGTTGACGGGATGCAGGGGCAGGCTCTAGTACCATGGAGTTCTGATGGAGTCCCCCCGCAATCAATCTCCACCGTATATCTACTTGTCAACGAGACTCGAAAAATTATTTGCGGAGGCACTTGGCGGAATAACCATTGGGCATGTAGTGTCGTCAAGTTTCCACCATCGTCTTGGCCCCTCACACTTGTTACATCGCGCCCAAAAAACTGAGCGGAGTCTAACAGTACATCCGACTTAAGCACACGACTCACCAAGCTTACACTTTATTGTTGTTGCACTAAAATTAATTAGTGATATTAAGGAACCATTACAAAAATAAATCAAAATACTAACTTTACTTTTGATTTCGATTTTTTTTCACATATATATTTTTTTATTTTTTCTCACTTGAGGAAAATAAAACGAGCTACAACATACCCTAAAGAAACATTTGGAGGGGTTTGCATACAATTTTTTCTCCTACAATATTTTAAGCACCCTATGTACATGTTGAACATGATATTTTCAAGACTTGTTGTATATTATTACATCATCCAAAAATTGCGACACACATTTTCTAAGAAATGGTTTGAAAATGAAATTCATCAAACCTTGAAATGTTGAAGGCTCAATAGTAAGGCCAAAAGGCATGACTAAAAAATCATAATGACCTTCATGATTTCTGAATTTTGTTTTTGGAATGTATTTTATGTTCATTATAATTTGATGATATATGTAATTAATATCGAACTTGGTGAAGTAAATTGATCCATGTAATTCATCTAACAATTAATAAATGATAGTAATGGGAAATTTATCTTTAATATTGAGCTTATTCAACTGTATATAATATACGAAAATATGCCATGATCCATCCTTCTTGTGCACCAATACTACTGGAGAAGAGAAAAGACTTTGGCTAGGTTAAATTATACTTTCGTCTAGAATTTTTGAAACCATACATTCAATTTCACTCTTTTGGGAATAAGGATATCTAAAAGGTATGATGTTTCGAGAAACATTTCCTAGAATTAAGTGAATAGAATTATCATGATTGTTGGGCACAAAATCTATATACTTTTCTCTCCAATTTTCACCCACCTTTCTATCTCTTTGTATCGTTAATTTTTCTAAAAAACACGAGGTAAATCCCTTCCCACTGTATTATATGGAATATTTGAATAATGAAGTAATAGTTGTGGAGGTTTTACTTATGCAAGTATTAACTCCATTATTTCCACAGATTCAAAAAAGTAAAGGGATTACATTTGCAAGCCATGAAGCAACTCCAAATTCTCAGCGCTATCTCAACATGCTACAACAACACAACAGATTCCAACTTACCCCAGATCTATTTCAGGCTTTTTGTGGTTTCCTTTTGGCAACTAGTTTGCTATTGTAACAATTGTATAACTATAGATATCTATTTGTTAGAGGGAAATTACGGTTTTCCTGAACATTTGTATAAAAAGGGCCTCAGGGTTGTGAATTGGGGTTAAGCAGAAAAAGATGGATATTGTAACATAAGTGTTTTTAATCAATTGAATGCACAATGTTATGTTGTTCCATTTGTGAGTTGTGAGTTTACCGCAACCTTGATCAAAGAGTTGGGCCCACTCTTCTAATCAGGTGTTGCGTTATTTTTTTTTGTTGATTTCGCATTTTTTATTATTATTGTAACTTCTAGTCTAGTATGATTCTGTAATTGTTGGGAATGCTTTTATAATTCTGAAATTTATATTTAATTGTTGTTACAGTAGTTTTCTTGTTTTCATTGATTAAGCCTGTGATTCAATAACGGATTATGATGTTCCTCTTTCATATACTGTGTGTGTTAGTCTTTTAATAACCAACACACCCGGATTGATAATTAATGTAGAAAAAGTGTTTGAATATTTGTTCACATCTGGACACCAACATTTTGATGCCATTTGTTCATGGTTTTAGGAGGAAAGACTATTTCCTCATGGGATGTGATGAAGGAAGTATTTTTGGAGAAATACTAGGATTACTGTAAATCTCATGACATCAAGGAGGATATTTTTCAGTTTGTACAGAAAGAGGATCAGAATATGGAAGATTTTGTGGAACGATTCAAATATATACTGCAAAGATCAGGCCATAGTGACCTGGATAAAGATATTTTGAAGATCATCCTTCTTCGGCCACTTAGGGAAGATTCCCTGGAAATTTTGAACATAGTAGGAAAGGGGGATGTTTCGAAAGAAGTATTCGACACCATCTGTGAGTTATGCATTTAGTGTTCACGAGGGGCTGCAAGAAGTGGACAAGGAATTCGGTCATTAAAGACTTCTAGTGGAGGGGTTACAAAGGCAGAAATCAAAAACCTACTGGATAACCTAAGAACTGATATCGTATGCACATTATCCACCCAGATGAACACTTTGCAAGTGAAACAGAAACAAATAGAGTTGGAGAATACTATGGCTATATTCTTCCCACAGTGCAGAAAGAAGAATCTGTTGAAAGAATGCCCATTAAACACAATTTAGGCCTGCGCAATTTGCGAACAGATCCATGCGACCAGCTCGTGCCCTTCCTTGCTAGGACTGAAGGTAGTTTTTAAAGGAGTAAATGAAGAAAATTTGGTAGATCAACTGTACTTCATGGGACCGAAAAAGCTATGGCAACCTCAACCACCAGCTATGGATCCAGGTATGCCTCAGGACCCATCTCAGTATTTTAATAATTTTAATATGGGTCCCCAGTTTGTACCTTTTTCACCAATGTGGTATCATTATCAATATCCCCCATAGCAACAATGGGATCCCTAGACTAGTTTGAATCCTTCATGGAATCAAAACCGGTGTGGACCCTCTCCTACTGGAAAATTTCCCCAATCTGTGCTTGAACAACAACTTCAGTTGCCCTCCAATGTACCTCCAGGAAACCCATCCCTTCGACCCCAACTTCCTATCTAGCCCAATAAGAATCCTAATAATAAATGGGTCCAATAAAAAAAAACTCTTAACCTTCCATCATATATCATTTATACCGCATGACTTAATGAGATAAACTTACGATATGGGCGGGTAGTAAATTATCTGACTTCACCTATTATCATAGAACATATTAATAGTGTATTTATAGAACCAGAACAGAGGACAGTTGGGGATAAACCAGACCAAAACATGATAAACAAAACACCTCCCCAAACTGTTCTTAACTAGGGTCATCCAATTACTCCACCATATCCTAAAATCTTAATCTTGAATAAACAAAGCCCTCAAGTATAGTTTGATTTTCTGGGGGAATTGAAAAATATTTTTGTTAAAATACCCCTGCTCCAAGCTATGAGGGATGTACCTATATATGAAAAATTTCACAAATATTGCTGCTCTAAGAAACCTGGGAAGAAACTAAGGGATCTATTAACCATTCATGTAATGGGTAGATTGTCTGACATCATGCTAGGAAAGACCATGGCTGCAAAATATGGGGACCCAGGGAACCCAATTCTAATAGTACAAATCAATGTGGTTGAAATCCAAAATGTACTAGTAGATTTGGGTGCTACCATCAATATCATTACCTCTAAAACAATGAATGCATTAGGTCTTTGTTTGGTCTTGTTTGGTCAATTTAGTGTGTCCTAAATTGCTAACATAAATTATCAACCAGGGATTCGTAAGCTGACGAAGTGTGGCGCACTATATGTGCAAGATAACCTATCTCTTACTTTTTGTCATTTTTGGATTTTTATGAAATTCTAAAAGACAAGTATGGTTATGGATATTCAAGGAAATGATGTCCTTTATAATGATTTACCAACTTGAAACTGAAAAAAGAATTTGAAACATACAATGACAAAACTTGAAAGGAAATGAAAATGTGCTACTGAAATGAAAAAGGTGCTGCTAATCTAATAAATCAAAACAGTGAACTAGTGAGCATGAAACCAAACTATTCTTGCTGCTGTCTAAACACAAAAGAAACTATGCTGAAAGAAATCCAAAAGTTGCAATAAAGTAAATCTAAATCAAATTACTTCAACTTGTCTTCTGATCCCTCATCATTAGTCCAGCTATGATTTTCGGAAGTAACCATAAACAACTTGAGTAACTGATATCTAACTTGCAGAAAGTAAACTAATATCAAACCATACATTCATAATTCAATCCCTCACCATCGGTCCAGCTGTGGCTTTCGGAGGTAACTGAAGATGTCATGCACAATTTAATATTTCTAACTTGCAGAAAGGAAACTAATACCAAACTACACATTTCATAATACAATCCCTCACCATCAGTCCAGCTGTGGCTTTCGGAGGCAACTGAAGATGTTATGAGAAGTTTAATATATCTAAATTTGTAGAAAGGAAACTAATACTAAACTACACATTTCATAATACAATCCCTCACCATCAGTCCAGCTGTGGCTTTCGGAGGCAACTGAAGATGTTATGAGTAGTTTAATATATCTAAATTTGCAGAAAGGAAACTAATACCAAACTACACATTTCATAATACAATCCCTCACCATCAGTCCAGCTGTGGCTTTCGGAGGCAACTGAAGATGTTATGAGCAGTTTAATATATCTAAATTTGCAGAAAGGAAACTAATACCAAACTACACATTTCATAATACAATCCCTCACCATCAGTCTAGCTG
This sequence comes from Pinus albicaulis, assembly GCA_034641835.2. NCBI lineage: Eukaryota > Viridiplantae > Streptophyta > Pinopsida > Pinales > Pinaceae > Pinus > Pinus albicaulis. Next base: position 224,648,973 of record CM076570.1, read on the forward strand.
TGGCTTTTGGAGGCAACTGAAGATGTTATGAGCAGTTTAATATATCTAAATTTAACTAATGAAGCAAATCAGCAAAACTGAATTAAACAAAAGAAATCACAAAAATTAAAAACGAAACTAAGAAAAACAAATTAGCGGGGAGAACAATGTTAATTACATGTCATTAGTCAAAAAGTTATGCAAATGCCAGTACACTTATATTTATAACACAAACAAGAGAACCAAGAGAACAACTGATCGATCCATCAATAACATAAACATGAAAGACAGAAGTAAAATGGAAAGCATAAAAGATTATAAACAGAAATGAAGCATATATACCATGAAAGATGCAATGTATAAACATGTGAATGGATTATGGCACAATGAGCTCTAAAGAAATAAAACAAGAGCTATACAATAATGCACAGAACCTTGGCAAGTGCAAGGGCCCTCTACACCAGCCTTGGCAACAATCTTCAAGTACGAATTACGTTTGGAAATAGTCTTTTTATATTAAAATGCAGTCATAACAGAAAGGTTATATTACGACACAGTGGCAACGTAATTACATTACAGAGCTATCTCCAGACTAATCGAGACTAATCTAATATGCGTATACAAACACGTTATTTATAACAAAAGAAATATAACTGACTCCTAAAGTTTATGCTGATGGAGAACACGTAGACCATTACGTCCACAGATCTAGGATCATGGCCATATTGAAGAGTAAATCTATGAGGAGTGGATGTTTGAATTCGGCTATGGAGCCGTGTACAGATGTTGATTTGTCCCCCGCAACTCAGAAACGGCCATATGAACCTTCACGTGACACGAAACAGAGTCTTGTCACCGTGGGACTCTACGGTTGACTTCCATTTGGACACCTTTGACCGCAGCCTCTTTAGATGAATTTGCTCGAGCCAATAGGACACGATCCATGTCCACATCATTTCTGACTTGCCCATGTGGCTCGTTTTTCCTGTAGACACTTGTAACATAGAGTTTCACAAAATGGCTGCGGAAAGTTGCAGCAGCTGCGGAAAGTGGCAAGATTCCGCAGCTAAATGAGAAAAATCTAAATCAAACAGCAGACACAAAAATATAATTAAAAACCATGTTAGATGCTCTTTTTCAATTAATATACAATGATATTGACAACTTGGGAGGTTCAGGTGGATGAAAAAGGTATAGAAAAGTGTATGGAAAAGATGCAGATTTTGAGACTCAACATACCCCCACTGTGAAGGTGTTGCATGTCCTCATGCAACCAAAATTTTGATAATCCTTCCTCAGTTCATATGCCTTGACACTTCAGCCAATACATCCAATCCTCTCCTCTTCTTCCTTGGTGCTGCCAACATCCTGGGCTTCTTCATTAAGCATCTAAATTTGATATTAACCAGTGCTCTGCTTAACTTCTGGCATTTCTTTTTCAATTTCTTGTTCTTCTTATGCCATATTCCCAGATGTAGCATGGTATTATCATGAATGATTTTGTCCAATTTACTCTGTTCCTTCAATGTCTCATTTTCATTTTTAATGTGTTTATTTAAAAGCTCTAGCTCAAAGACTTCCTGTTTCAGTGATTGGACTAAATCATCTTGTACTGTGTGAGGCTGAATGGACGAAGTACTGGGACCTGTAGCTGCTTTTTCCAAAGATTCTATATAATCATATACTTCTTGCTGCTTGGGGTCTATTTCAGGTGTCATTTTTATTGGGTTGTCCCCAAAATGCCGTGAAGGAGAGTTGTCCTCAAAATCTGGCTGAGAAGGGCTCACATCAACATCTGGCTGTGAATGGGATGGACTATGTTCAATGTCTGACTGAGAATGAAATGAACCAGGTTCACTAACTGATTGAGAGTGAGATGGACTATGGTCAGCTGGGGACTGTTCAGATGTTTCTTCTCCCAAATCAATGAAATGGGGTCCCTTTATTTGCGTTTTCCTCAATTTCCCCTTAAGTCTGGAACTTCTTCTCACACGCTGTGGACCACTGTCCTTTTGCTTTTGTTTTCCTTTCTCTGTCTTCTTGGCCATAGATGATTGTTTTTGAAGATAAACTAATCTTTCAGATAACACTTGATGATCTTCTTCTTCGGAAGAAGGGGTTTGATGTATAGCCTCAATATTTTTTCTCTCTTTTGGTGTTATTGGCTTCTTACCCTTGATTTCTTTCTTCTTCCTCTTTGACAGTCTCTCTTCCCTATCAGTTCTTTCAATTGTAGTAGTAAGAGTATTTTGAATTTCATCAATTGTTCTTTTTCTCCTACTTCTTCTTGCTGTGCTACCTTCAGGAATTTCTTGAGTAGGAGTAATTTGGGTTTCATCATTTATTCTTTTTCTTCTACTCCTTGTTGTACTACCTTCAGGAATTTCCTGAGGTTCCTCAAAGAAATTTCTAACCAGAAATTGTTCCCATGTGTCTTTCTTTTTCTTTAACTCCTTTTCAATCAAAATTTTTACAAGGCCGTGGTGATATAGCTGGGGTTCTACATCTCCTAAATGTTTCTGAACAGTCACGGACATTTTCTTCAAACTATTGAATAGAAAATATGGGAGATTGAGAGTTTGATTATCTAGAAAATATATCAGTAACTTGGTATGGTACATATACATGGACCCAAAACGGCCTTCACATGTAATGAATTTTTGAACAACTAGCAGCAAAGTAGCCCATTCCTCTTTCAATGCATGAACATGAATTCCTCTTTTAAAAATAGTTATGTCCATACCTTGGTTTCGTAAGATTGTTCTCCAGGCTTCATCACTAATGCTTTTATTTTTAAACCAACGCTCACCCTCTTGAGGAAGTTCCGTGGCAGTTGCTACAGATGCCTCGTTCACTACAAACTTAAGGTCTCCAATCTCTACTTCCAGGCCATTGAACGACCTTGCAAATGCTTTTGTCACTTCTTTATGATAACCTCTGAACTTTTGGATAAACTGCAACCACTTTGCTTTCTTCAATACATCCCTTACTTGCGGATATCCCTCCATGAATTTAGGACCTTCTGGTTCTGCTCTTAGAAATTTACCCATCTTTCTTTCTGCTCTTCAAAAATTTGCCTGCGTGAGGGTTCAATGGAAGCAGAACGGATGAATGCACAGAACTGAGCACAATGACTGTAGGTAGATATCAGAGAGTGGGTATACAGGCTATAGCGTAATAGAGAATGAAATGGAGTGAGGCGGAACAGAGAGGGGTTTTGTGAGCACGGCAGAGATACGGCTGTGAGATTAACAAAACAATAGGAGGAGTATAACACATCCGACAGTGTTTTGAAATTTGGTGGCTGCACAATAAATGTGAGCACGTTTAAACAACGGCTATGGATTTATGCGGCTGTAAGAGTCCGTGGTCAAATCAACTACGTCTCATTGTCACCGGTGGAATATCGGAATATGAGTGAAGATCGGGGGTTTAATTATGGAACCGTTTGAGAATGGATGCGAGAAGATCATATGGAGATCATGAAAGGGTTACGGAATTTGTCAATATAATCATTGCACATAATGGATGGAGCTTGTGGTTTAGAACTATATAAAAATGTGTTTTTCAATGCTATTTGAAATGAATTTTACTCATACCTTGGAATCTTTTGCCTTTTTCCTTGGTCTTCAACTAGTTGCTCTTCATTGGTGTCTTGAATGCTCCATGTCTTCATTTTTTATCCTCTCACCTGCATTTTATTTCATGATTATAGAAATAACATCTGACTGTACATTCTTTTGAAAACAGAGTAGTAGCTGCGGAATCTGCTTCTGGCTACGGAAACTGGAGTCAGCTGCGGAAACAGATGTCAGCTGCGGAAACTGACACAGCTATTATTTGGATGAATGGAGATGAACAGATGACAAATGACCAGATGGAAATGGTCATGAAAAAGAATTTTATTGATGAAATGGAATGAAATGGATAAAATGAAGTGGAATGGAGTGAAATGAAGTGAAATGAAATGGAATGAAGTGGAATGGAATGGAGTGGGTGGTCACAAAACTTATGAAATGAAAGAGAGAGATTTTTTTTGGAAAATATAGTGTCAGGTGTTCCTGATTTTCACCCTATATTTTCTGTATAAGACTGCCAATCAGTGATTGGTTTTCAGGCTTATACCATTTTTTTTTTATTTTTTTTATTTTTATTTTTTAACTGAAAAGAACAAAAGCTAGGCTGGTGGAGAAGAAGAACTCTTCTGTACCAGCCTGATTGTAGAACTTTATTGAAACATTTTGACAAAATCCTCTTTTGAGAGTGGCTTATGATAAACTTTCAATCTATGGCCATTCACAATAAGAGGAGTTTGAAACTCATCAATGGTCTTGATTTTTACCGCTCCATTGCTAAAGATCTTGTCAATCTCATATGGCCCAAGCCAATGAGTCTGAAATTTTCCTTGGAAATCTTTAAACTTGGAATCAAATAACAATGCCCAATCTCCTTCTTGAAACTTCTTCTCTTTGATGTACTTGTCATGCCATTTAGCTCTTTGATATTGAACTAGATCGGTTCTTAAAATTGCTTCTTGTCTGATCTCATCTAGCTCATTCAACTGCTCCATTCTATGCTTTTGGGCTTCTGATAAGTCCATCCCCAACTGAACTGCTATCTTGAAGGTCTTGACTTGGAACTCAATGGGGAGCGGGACTTCTTTCCCATAAACAAGTTCATAGGGAGAATGTCCTGTTGTATTTCTCCATGTAGTTCTGTAGGCCCACAAGGCTTCAGGAAGCCTTTCTGCCCAATCTCTTCTATGTAGATGAACAGTTTTGGTGATGATACTTTCAAGAACTTTGTTTGTGGACTTCACTTGACCATTTGCTTGTGGATGGTAAGGAGTAGATCTTCTGTGCTTGATTTTGTATTCTTCCATCAACTTTTCCACCAAATTGGATGTGAATTGGCTCCCCTGATCTGTCACAATTTCTCTTGGAACACGAAAGCGAGTAAAAATATCCTCATAAAGAAAATGAACAACTGAATTTTCAGTAGCAGATACTAATGCTTTAGCTTCTACCCATTTAGTAACATAATCAGTACAAACCAATATATACTTCTTTTGCTTAGATGGTGGATTAATAGGTCCGATGAAATCTAAAGCCCATTTTTCAAAGGGTTCAATGAGTACCTGTGTTTGCAATGGCATTTCATTTGAAAGGGTAGGTTTCCCTACTCTTTGGCAGCTGTCACACTTTTTGACATATTGTTTTGCATCTTTGAAGAGGGAAGGCCAATAATATCCTAAAGAGAGGATTTTATAGGCCGTCCTTTTGTCTGCAAAGTGTCCGCCGCATGGTTCGTCATGACATGCCTTAAGAATATCAGGCATTTCATCTTCCCTGACACATCTTCTGATCACAAGATCTGGCCCTGTTTTAAACAATTCATTAGAAATCCATGAATATTTTGAACTCTCCTAAATAATTTTTCGTTTTTCACTTGGAAATAAATGTGAAGGCAGTTTCCCTGTAACCAAATAGTTAGCAATATCTGCATACCAAGGAGTCTTAATAGTTACTGCAAACAAGTATTCATCAGGAAACTTATCCTCTACAGGAGAATCTTCTTCAGTATTATGAATCCTAGACAAGAAATCAGCTACTGTATTTTGTTTCCCTGGTCTATCCAACAGAGCAATATTGAATTATTGTAAAAGTAAGAGCCATCTTGTCACTCTGCCATTAGTAACAGGTTTATTCATTAAATATCTAATTGTAGAATGGTCGGTATGAATAAAAGTTTCATAGCCTATTATGTAATGTCTAAACTTATTAATTGCATGAACAACAGCTAAAAACTCTTTTTCAGTCACAGTATAGTTCAACTCTGTGGGAGTCAAATTTTTACTGGTATAATAAATGGCATAAGGAACTAAATATTTTTGACCCAACACAGCTCCCAGAGCTATATCTGAAGCATCCGTACAAATATGGAAAGGGAGTTTCCAATTTGGTCCTCTCAAGATAGGTGCTTCAGATATTCTTGTTTTCAAAGTTTCAAAGGCTGATTGACAATCAGGATCCCATTTAAATTCACAGTCTTTTGTAAGCAATTTAAAGAGTGGAGATGCTATTTTAGTGAAGTTTTCTATAAATCTTCTATAGTAACCAGTAAATCCTAGAAAACTTCTAACATCTCTTTGACACAACTTGGAGATGACTTCAACTTTTGATCTATCAACCTTAATCCCATCTCCTGAAATATGATGCCCCAAAACAATACCTTCAGTAAACATCATAAAGAATTTTTCATGGCTTAATGAAAGGTTTGTTTCTTTAAATCTTATAAGGACTTTTTCCAAATTTTCTAATGCCTCTTCAAATGAATTACCATAAACTGTAAAATCATCCATATAAACCTCTACACAATCATGGATTAGATCAGAAAAAATTCCTAGTACTGCTCTTTGGAATGTTGCAGGTGCATTACATAACCCAAAAGGAAGCACTCGGTAGGAAAAAGTTCCCCATGGACAAGTAAATGTGGTCTTATCTTGATCTTTAGGTGCTACCTGAATTTGATTATAGCCACTAAAACCATCCAAAAATGAAAAGTACTTTTTACCTGCTAATGTATCTAATACTTGATCGATAAAAGGCAAAGGAAAGTGATCCTTCAAAGTTGCTTTGTTCAATTCCCTGTAATCAATGCATACCCTCCATTTACCATTCTTTTTAGGTACTATAACCAAAGGAGAAACCCATCGACTATCTGAAATTGGATAAATGAAGTTTACATTGAGAAGTTTTTGGAGCTCTTCTTTCACTATCTCCCTAAGATTTGGATTCATCCTTCTTTGAGGTTGTCTGATTGGTCTACTATTTTCCTCAATATAGATATGATGGATGCAAGTCTTAGGATCAATACCCTTCATGTCAGTATACTCCCATGCAAATGCAGTAGAATGTTTTTGCAAGATTTTGGTTAGTTCTTCTTGTTGTGATTCTTCCAAATGTTTGTTGATATTCAATGTTTTTCCTGGAAAAATCTCAATAGTAGAACTACCAAACTCTTCCATAGAGTAAAGAGACATTTGTCTTGATGATAAATATTCTATGTCGGATTCCAACTGAAATTGTGTGGGGTCATATTCTGAAGATGTCTCAAAATTTTCTAATGTGTTCAGAATTTGACTATCCTCACCGATTTCAGAAATGGTAAAGACAGGTTGTATAATGTCCTCATCATCGACCCATTCATTGTCTCCTACTTCTGTGATTGCTCTTGCTGGAGGATACAAATTGAATTTCTTTTTCGAATTACCATTAGAAATGTACATGTCTCCAGATCTACAACTAATAAAAGCATCAGCTGTGGCTAGCCAAGGTCTTCCTAAGATAAGTGGGTGTCCTCCTAGATTACTCTTGGGAGTCAAAATCATAAAATCTACCGGATATTCCCAAGAATCTAAGGAGATTGAAATATCTTCTAATACACCATCTGGTTTAATAATTGATCGATCTGCAAGTTGCAGTAAAGTAGGTGTAAAAAGAAGGTTAGGAAGTTTTAGCTGGTCCATAGTCTATCTACTCATAATGTTGATAGCAGCCCCTAAGTCAATCAATGTGTTTGGGATTTCTATCCCATTTATATGTGTCTTGACAATTGGACTTCCTGGATCTACATACTTCTGCATGGTAATTTTTCCCATCATAATATCTGCAATCTTTCCTACCAGGTGGATTCTTCTTGTGTCTTTTAGTTTCCTTCCCGGTCTTTTGAAACTCAACTCCTTTATTGTTTTTGCTAGAATAGGAATCTCTCGAATGGCTTGTAGCAAGGTAATCTTGATACAAACATTCTTCAATTCATCTAGAAAATCATAGTTAGGCAACAAGATTTGTTTTTCCACCCCCTTGTCAATTTGTAGTCTTTCAGGAAAAGGAGGTGTAGATGAAGATGTAGGTTTCTCAACTATAGGAGTTGTGGGTGTTAAATTTTCTTTCTCTTTTTGAATGTTTGAGTTTTGAAGAGATACTTCCTCAGAACCCTTATTGGCTTCAAGAGAGTCCTCCTCAGAGGTATCTTGCTCTTGGTCATCTATAGAAGGTTTTTCTAAAACTCTACTAGATCTGAGTTGTACATCATTGAGAGGAACAATCATATAGGTAGGAAATTGTTGTCCTTCTATCATGTAAGTATTCTGAGGATTTTTATTGTTAGGATTTGGCAATGGCCGAGCTGGAAGTTGATTTGTCTTTTGTTGGTATGGGAGCATGAGTTGAGGATTTGGATTTTGTTGAGAAGGTTGTTGTTGTGGAAATGGCAATGAAAGTTGTGGGTTTGGGTTTGGAAGTTGTGGAGCTTGTTGATTTTGAAAAGATGGAGGATATTGATAAAATTGAGCAAATCTCCCATAAGGATTTTGCATCCCTTGTACCCATGGCTAATATGGATTCTGATGTTGGGGCCAAGGTTGTTGCCAAGGATTCCAATTTGGTTGGGTTTTAAGATTCATAGGGTTGTTAAACCCTTGAGTTTGTTGTCCCTGCCAAGGTCTTCTTGCAACAAAACAGAGAGATTCTACTGAATTTGGGTCTTCTTGAAAGATAGCTTTGAGTCCAGGAATTGAAGGACAATCCTTGATCTCATGATTCTCTGAGAAAATCATACATGTTTCTACAACTTTTGCATCCAAGGGACATTCCCTTAAAGCATGTTTCTTCCTACATTTTGGACAAAAGATGGCTAAAGCGTCTGTTTCTGCTTTCTGCTTGTTTTGGATTTTAAGGGTGTCTAGTTGTTCACTAAGGCTCCCTAAGATATTAGTTTTGAATTCATCAAGCATGTTACCAATCTCTGCCCTACTTACTGATCCAGTTGCAGATTTGTTAGCCCTAATAAAAGAAGGATCCCTAGGCCCTTTTCCGGTTTTAGATTTTCCTCTTGAGAGATGGACACATAGTTCTGTTATGTCACGAAGTGGGAGTTGAGAAATGTCTCCTTTCCCCATCATGTTTAAAATATCTATCCATTCATCTCTAATGGCTTTTAATATGAGGGCTTTCAAGGTTTCATCATCTAAGTTGCTCATATTTTCTCTTTTCAAGTTGTATTGAAATCTTTCAAGTAAGTCTTCCAAATTTTCATCTTCTTTTTGCATCATTTTGAATACCTCATCCTTGTGATTGGTGGGCATACAATAGTCAAAGTATCTATCCAAAAATGTTTGTTTCATATCATTCCAAGTCCTAATAGATTGAGTGGCTAATCCCATGAACCATTTCAAAGCATCTCCCTTCAATGTTGAAGGAAACAGTTTGAGTTTTTGAGAGTCTTCCATATAGTCATAGGTTCAGCACACGACTTCAAACTCAAACAGAAATGTTTCAGGATCCTCACTTCGCAATCCATAAAAGTTAGGGAGGACATATGGTGAGATATTTTTCATTGTTGTATGAGTTTCCTCATCAACTATAGGGAATCCAAACAAGTTGTCCCCTTCCCTATTTCTTCCATTATTACCTTCACCATTGTTGTCTCCATTGTTTCCTCCTCCTCTACCTCTACCTCTACCTCCAAATCCATCTATTATTTCCTCTACCATGATAGTTTCTTTAGAGTCCTTAAAGTCCTCTGATTCTTCTATCAAGGGAGGATGAGAGGGAGTCTCTTCCTTTTCTAAATGAGATTTGGTAGGTGGTATAGGAGAATCCTCTATTTCAGTTGCTCCTTGAATTCAAAAAATATTAAGGCTAGGGGTAGATGGTGGTGATTCTTGTCTATGCCTTGAAGAAGATGGAGTTGTGAAAATCGAACTCTTGGCTTTGGCTATAAACCTTCCCCTAGAATCTCTTGCTCTATGCATGTCATTTTTTATGTATATATATTTTTTAAAAGTTGGGCTAATAATTCTCTTTCTGATCTTCCAGGTCACACTAGGTGCAAGAAGAGAGCATACTTAAGAAATTACTAAACCAATAACTCTCTTTTCTGATCCTCCAGATCACACTAGGTGCAAGAGGAGAGCATACTTCAAGAAGTTATCAAGTTTTTCCCTTCTTTTATGATTTTATGTTTTTTTTTAAGAAATTGGTTACCTAGTTACACTTCCCCGGCAACGGCGCCAAAATGTTTGGTCAATTTAGTGTGTCCTAAATTGCTGCATTTAATTTGTCAATCCGGGAATCGTAAGCTGATGAAGTGCGACGCACTATATGTGCAAGATAACCTATTTCTTAACTTTTTGTCGTTTTTGGTTTTCTAAGGTGAAATGGAAATTCTAAAATGAAAACAAGTATGGTTATGTTTGTTCAAGGAAATGATATCCTCTATAATGATTTACCAACTTGAAACTTAAAAAGGAATTTGAAACTTACAATGACAAAACTTGAAAGGAAATGAAAATATGCTGCTGTAATGAAAAGGTGCCGCTAGTCTAATAAATCAAAACAGTGAACTAGTGAGCATGAAAACCAAACTATTCTTGCTGCTGTCTAAACAAAAAAGAAACTATGCTGAAAGAAATCCAAAATTGCAACAAAGTAAATCTAAATCAGATTACATCAACTTGTCTTCTGATCCCTCATCATTAGTCCAGCTATGATTTTCGAAAGTAACCATAAACAACTTGAGTAACTGATATCTAACTTGCAGAAAGTAAACTAATATCAAACCATACATTCATAATTCAATCCCTCACCATCAGTCCAGCTGTGGCTTTCGGAGGTAACTGAAGATGTCATGCACAATTTAATATATCTAAATTTGCAGAAAAGAAACTAATACTAAACTACACATTTCATAATACAATCCCTCACCATCAGTCCAGCTGTGGCTTTCGGAGGCAACTGAAGATGTTATGAGCAGCTTAATATATATAAATTTGCAGAAAAGAAACTAATACTAAACTACACATTTCATAATACAATCCCTCACCATCAGTCCAGCTGTGGCTTTCGGAGGCAACTGAAGATGTTATGAGCAGCTTAATATATCTAAATTTTCAGAAAGGAAACTAATACTAAACTACACATTTCATAATACAATCCCTCACCATCAGTCCAGCTGTGGCTTTCGGAGGCAACTGAAGATGCTATGAGCAGTTTAATATATCTAAATTTGCAGAAGGAAAACTAATACTAAACTACACATTTCATAATACAATCCCTCACCATCAGTCCAGCTGTGGCTTTCGGAGGCAACTGAAGATGTTATGAGCAGTTTAATATATCTAAATTTAGCTACTGAAGCAAATGAGCAAAATTGAATTAAACAAAGCAGTACTGAAATTAAACAGAAACTAAGAAAAACAAATTAGCAGCAGAACAATGTTAATTCCATGTCATTAGTCAAAAAGTTATGCAAATGCCCGGGCTGCCTATTTATAACCTGAAACAAGAACACTGATCAGTTATCAATAACATAAAACATGAAAGACATAAGTAAAATGGAAAGCATGAAATATTATAAACAGAAATGAAGCATATATACCATGAAAGATGCAATGTATAAACATGTGAATGGATTATGGCACAATGAGCTTTAAGGAAATAAAACAAGAACTATACAATAATGCACAGAACCTTGGCAAGTGCAGGGGCCCTCTACACCAGCCTTGGCAACAATCTTCAAGTATGAATTACGTTTGGAAACAGTCTTCTTATATTAATATGCAGTCATAACAGAAAGGTGATATTACGGCACAGTGGCAATTACATTACAGAGCTATCTCCAGACTAATCGAGACTAACATAGACTAATCTAATATGCGTATACAAATGCGTTATTTATAACAAAAGAAATATAACTGATTCCTAAAGTTTATGCTGATGGAGAACACGTAGACCATTACGTCCACAGATCTAGGATCATGGCCGTATTGAAGAGTAAATCTATGAGGAGTGGATGTTTGAATTCGGCTATGGAGCCATGTACAGATGTTGATTTGTCTCCCGCAATTCAGAAATGGCCATATGAACCTTCACGTGACACGAAACAGAGTCCTGTCACCGTGGGACTCTACGGTTGACTTCCATTTGGACACCTTTGACCGCAGCCTCTTTAGATGGATTTGCTCAAGCCAATAGGACACGATCCATGTCCACATCATTTCAGACTTGCCCATGTGGCTCGTTTCTCCTGAAGACACCTGTAACATAGAGTTTCACAAATGGCTGCGGAAAGTTGCAGCAGCTGCGGAAAGTGGCAAGATTCCGCAGCTAAATGAAAAAAATCTAAATCAAACAGCATACACAAAAATATAATTAAAAACCATGTTAGATGCTCTTTTGCAATTAATATACAATGATATTGACAACTTGGAAGGTTCAGGTGGATGAAAAAGGTCTAGAAAGATGTATGGAAAAGATGTGATTGAGACTCAACAGCCTTGAAAAATTAAGCCAACCCCTACTATCTTGAAATTAGCATATAGGTCTACAATTAAACCGGTAGGGAAATTGGAAGATGTGACTATTTCGGTGGATTCATGGCACTATCCTGTGGACCTCCTTGTATTACAGACACAATCCTCAGTTGGTGGTCATCCATTAATCTTGGAAAGACCTTGGCTCACAACCGCAGACGCCTACATAGGGTGTCGATCTGGGCATATGATTATATCAAATGGGACAGTTACAAAGAACCTTACTCTCTACCCCCCTGCAGAACCCAGCCCATCTGAAAAACTATTAGCCAAACAGAAACCTCTACCAGTAGAAGAGCCTGAACCTGAAAATGAAGAAGTTAGACCAATCCTCACCATTGGGTAGGCCCTACAATTCAAAACAAAAACTAAGGACGACACCATTACCACTTTTATTAATGATCTTGGTTCTGTTTCCAATTCAACTCGTCAAAATTTAGAGTCTGCTATGAGCTGTGAGACATAGGAAAACATCAAACCAGAAGATGAAATTGAAGACATTATTGTAACTACATCCCATGATAGTATTACGATTGAAATTGAACCAGGGAAGACACTTAATATCAACCCAAATCTGTCGGAATCCCAGACAAAGCAGCTTCTAAAAGTCCTTCAAGACCATCAGGAATATTTTGCTTGGGATTATATCGACATGAAGGGAATCCCTGCTAATTTATGTACTCATCATATTTATATTAAGGAATATTTCCACCCTGTGAGATAGCCCCAACGGAGAATGAATCCTACTCTAAAGAACAATGTCAAGGAGAAATTACAGAAATTATTGGATGTAGGTTTTATCTACCCCATCTTGGATAGCCAATGGGTGTCTCCGCTGGTTATTGTTCCCAAAAAGAACGGTAAATGGCAGATCTACGTAGATTATAGGGAGCTAAACAAGGCAACTCAAAAAGACCATTTCCCTTTGCCATTCATTGACCAAGTCCTGGACACCTTGGCTAGGAAGAAGTTATTTTCCTTCCTAGATGGGTTTAGCGGGTATAACCAGACCCAGATAGCCCTGGAAGACCAGGATAAAACAACTTTCACATGCCCATGGGGGACCTTTGCATATAGGGTCCTCCCATTTGGCCTATGTAATGCTCCTGCAACCTTCCAGAGGGAAATTCTGGGAATTTTTTCTGATTTGGTCAATGACAGCGTTGAAATCTATATGGATGATTTTACTCCATATGGAAACTCATTTGAATAAGGGTTGGAAAATCTGGAAAAAATACTCAAAATATGTAAGCATACCCATGTATCTCTAAGTACAGTCAAATGCCATATGATGAGGGAAGAAGGAATAGTATTGGTACATTTGCTCTCAACTGCTGGAATTCGAGTTGATCCAGCCAAAGTAGAGGTAATATTGCACTTCCCGGTACCTAAGACACCCACACAGGTATGTAGCTTTATTGGTTGTGTTGGTTATTATAGACGCTTTATAGAAAATTTTGCTAAAATAACACATCCACTTTTTCAATTGCTAACAAAAGATGCAAAATTCTTGTGGACTGAAGACTGTGAAACAGCTTTCACGAAAATCAAGGGACTAGTTTGCAAGGCTCCGATCCTTCGAGGACCCGATTGGGAATTACCATTTCACATAAATGCTAATGTGTCTTAGACAGCAGTAGGAGTAGCCTTAGGACAACAGGTAGACAAAACACTATATGCAGTTTACTATGTTAGCAAGAATTTAATTCCTGCTGAATTGAATTACACGGTGACGGAAAAGAATTCCTAGCTGTCATATATGCTATCGAGAAGTTCTGACACTACATCACCGAGTATCCTACTTTTGTACATACTGACCATGCAACAATAAGGTATTTGATGAATAAACCTATCACTCCTGGCCACATTACAAGATGGTTGCTATTGCTTCAAGAATTTGATATCACAATAGTAGACAAACCAGGAAAAGATAATGTAGTTGTTGATTTTCTATCTAGAATGGATAACAATGATGAATTCACACCTATAGAAGATAGTTTTCCCGATGAGCATCTTTTTGAAATTTCTACTAACCCTCCGTGGTATGCAGATATTGCTAACTATCTTGCTATAGGGAAGGTGCCTCATCATTTTTCATACAGGGAATAGTGAAAAAATATTCATCACAGTGCCCGATATTCTTGGATGGAAGGGTACCTCTTTCATACAGGAGTCGATAAGCAGATTCAACACTGTGTATCTGAGGATGATATTTATGAAGTAATGAAGGCTTCCCATGATGGCCCTTGTGGGGGGCATTTTGTAGATAAAAGAACAGGCCATAAGGTGCAACAAATGGGATATTACTGGCCTTCTATCTTTCAGGATGCGAAAAATTATGTCCGGAGGTGTGATAGTTGCCAGCGCATGGGGCAGCCCGGTCGAGCTGATGAAATGCCCTTGCAGCCACAGGTAGTCCTCGAACCTTTTGAGAAATGGGATATCGATTTTGTTGGACCCTTCAACCCACCCTCCCAGCAAAAGGTTTACATTTTGGTCTGCACTGATTACGTGACTAAGTGGGTAGAAGCCAAAGCTGTTGCGAAAGCAATGGAGCAGGTGGTTTCATATTTTATATTCGAAGAAATTTTTGCTCGTTACGATACTCTGAGGGAGATTGTTTCAAATGGAGGAGCACAATTTACATCACACATGATAGCAAAGATGATGCAGAAATATGGGGTCAAGCATAGGGTGACATCTCCATACCACCCCCAGACGAATGGACAAGTGGAAAGTGCAAACAAGACATTGGAAAATATCTTGACAAAAATTATGGCATACCATCGTTGGGATTGGGCTCAGAAGCTTCCTGAAGCTCTCTCAGAATACAAAAAAACATGGCGGAACACAACTGCGTTTTCACCATTTGAGTTGGTTTATGGGAAATCCCCGTTGTTTCCAATAGAATTTGAAATCAGTATGCTCAGAACAGCTCTTGAAGTTGGTTTGGACCTGTCAGATGCCCATAAACACCGAATAGCCCAGCTTAATGAACTGGATGAAATCCGTTCAATGGTTGTCCAGAGAACTACTGCTATTCAGCAGCAGAGAATGAAATGGCATGATAAGTTTATCAAAAACAAGGTGTTTCATAGGGGGGACTGGGCATTACTTTTTTACTCCCGTTTTAAGGATCTTAAGGGAAAGCTTTGCACTCACTGGATGGGACCTTACGAGGTGGACGTTGTATTTGATAATGGAATAGTCAGGCTAGTTACAATTGATGATACACCTATTTCTTTCATAGAAAATGGACATTGCCTGAGATTATACCACCGCCTAGCCCCTAAGGATGTTTTCATCAAACATCTCTCTAAGAAATCTGGTTTGAAGTTTATCAACGCAGATAATTCTTCCTCTGCATCCTCACTCTAAAAAATAAAAATAAAAAATAAAAAATAAAATATAAAGAATAAAGAATTAAAATATATATATATATATATATATATATAGATATAGATATAGATGTGTGTGTGTGTGTGTAATAATAATAATAATAATAAATATTGTTACTATTTATTTGTTGTCTTTTTGCAGGAGTTACTACTAAGGAGTAATATTTTAGAGCTTGAAAATTTCCTAAGTATTGATGTTGTTACTCCTTGGTTGTTGCTACTCGATGTTGTTACTCCTTGGTTGCTGCTACTCATTATGTTGTTACTCCTTGGTTGCTACTACTTGCAATGCTGCTACTCCTTGATTTTGTTACTCCATACGCATCGTGCGCATTTGTTATCCTACCAGCTGCCACTTCCTCCGGGTAAGGGTGCCGGAGTATGTCTCCATTTGACTCTTATGGATTTAATTAAATATTCCATGCATAAGACATTAATGCCATGGATGGATACTTTTAAGATGAGGGTGCCATCATAACTAAACGATAGCATAATTATTATTCCAAAATTCATTATTACAACTTCGTGTGATGGTACGCCCTATAATTCTTACCATATTCCATATAATCATTAAGCATATATTGGGATCAGCAACACCCAGATGATATGAATCAATTAGTCCTTTCCACCTCATATGAAATAATTACTATTTCATCCATCGCACTTACCATATTTTTCCATGATTTTCTTCGTTTCCCGAGAATCACCATCCGTATTTACCGTTATTACCCCTCATTTTTCACCATGCTATTTTTGCCAAATTTGGTACCCACCACTCTTTCTAACAGTCTGATGTTCAAGAGTGTTGGTACAATCTCTACAAGATGGCCGGACTGGTTGTGTGGCATGAACTTGAAAATACAGTGTTAGTCCGTAGCAATGCAGATGTGTGGCATGTTTTTGTCAATGTAGGATGGGATATCTACTTCGATTGATTGCAGGTATTCGATAAGGGAATCACGATGGAGTTTGCGCTAAATTTGAATGATAATTTCTCTCAGGTCAAAATATTAGAAATTCTCGTCACATAAGAAGTAATCACAGAGGTTAGCAGACTAAGACAGCAAGGGAAGCAATGGTTTTCTTGGAGAATTCCCCTCATGTAGTTCCCTGAACTGTTTTTGCAGGCAGGATAAAGTGTGGTTCAATATAGGAGGGGTAATGAGCACAAACCTGTACCATATCCATGGAACAAGGTAGGAGGCTTTGTGATGAAATACATAATCTGCGAAGGATGGGCCACAACTCTATTCAAATACCATTTCAAAATCCTGGCTCACCTTCGATTTTCGCAGGCACAGGTTCATTCCTTAAACATGCCTTTCTTTTTATTAAAACAACTTTAGCACATGGCACATTCCGCTCAGCGTTCATGCCAGATGTTGGCAGTCCTCTCCAATTATGGAATGGTTCATTTATTGGTCATACATGTAATAGTTCGATTTCAAGTTTCCTGGGTAGAACTCTGCGAGCCATTAGAAGAAGAGATAGCAGCTATTATTGCTGTTGGAGAGGAAGAAACAATACCTCCATTTGATTTAGCAGAAGAAGAAAATTAAGGGGAAATGGAAATAGACCAGGAAGAACCGAAAGAAATGGATATGGATATAGATCAGGAAGAACCAGAAGAAATGGGGATGGAGGAGACAATTGGTGATACAATCGAGGCTTCCACACAAGAACCATCCTCACTTGAGGAACCTACATATGAAGGAATTATGGGTATAGCAAATGAATTTGAGACTTTCCTAGAGCCATTGACTTTCATTAATGAAGAACAGGAAGGTGGAACATCATACAGAGGGATGGAAAGTCATTTTGTTACGCAAGGAACAACATCACCTGCCCAAGCAGATATGAATATTGAAACAAGCAGGGGTGTCACACAAGAAACACCCCCGATTCAGTCAGAATAGGAAGACAAAGAAGAAATAATCTGCTAAGTCAACACTGCTCCACAAGAACCAATATCAACCATAGGAGAGGAAGAAATGCATAAAGAACAGGGAGATAGAGAAGAAATAACCCGCGAAGTTGACATTATTCCAAAAGAACTAGTATCGACCGCAGGTGAGGAAGAAATGCACGAAGGACAAGAGGATAGAAAGGAAGAAATCCTCAATGTCAACACTGCTCCATAAGAACCAATGTCAACCCCAACTAAAGAAGCAATGCATGAAGGTTCGGTCCAAGTTAGAAACGAGGGCGATGAAGGTATTCCTCATTATCCTTTTCAGTCTAAGATGCCTAGAGGAGCAAGGCGGTTTCGCTCGTCCCAACAATTAATGGAGGAGATCACTATCCTACTAGTCATTAGGGGAATTGTGAGGTCTAAAATGGGCCTCCTAAGGAAATTATAAAATAATAGTGGAAATAATAAAATAAGATTTGATTACGTCATCAAATTTTAGAGGGAAAAAATAGAAAACTACTTTTTCAACTCATATTTTCAAGTTATCTCCCAAATGTTTTACTCCAACTTTGAGCGGGAGTACTCATTGGATGCAAAATTTAATTCCTCATCTAAGGAGTACCCATGT